>OX276456.1:10959832-11559832 GCA_946251905.1 Cryptocephalus moraei | reverse complement strand
TACTGCATACAACTTCATTAACTAAGAACTTTTATCGGCAACCTCTTGACGTTTCAGGACGATTTTTCTTATGAAGGCCTTTTACGATTTTATCTAATTTATTCAGGTTTTTCTGAATATACCCACTGTAACATCCATATGAAATAATTTCAGTTGTTATCTCGTAATCAAATATTTGAGGCGCCGTCCGGAATGAAAATCATCGGAAAACTTTCCGAAAACCGAACCGAAGACAAAACACCGATCGCCCGAGTTCGACGGCAGCTAATTTAAAAGAAACGAAAAGTCCATTTACGGACGACGTAACTAAGAGTGACATTATCGACGGCGACAATGGTAACAATGTGACGGGACTCGCGAAAGGGTTACACAGTCACGGAAACGGAAATCAGACGGGAAAAAAGTATGTAGTAACAAAGGGCGAAAGGCGAGGGGCACGGAATACGAACGAAATGACGCGATCTCAGTGGAGGGTGGGGGCGTGGAAGAATCGTCGGCCAATTTCGCTACAATCGCCCCTATTATTCTTGCAGAT
Organism: Cryptocephalus moraei; assembly: GCA_946251905.1. NCBI lineage: Eukaryota > Metazoa > Arthropoda > Insecta > Coleoptera > Chrysomelidae > Cryptocephalus > Cryptocephalus moraei. The sequence goes on along the minus strand of OX276456.1, from coordinate 11,559,297 downwards.
GTTCTTTGTCACAGCACTACTCATCTCTCTCGCCTTTTGTCTCCCCTTTTCGATACGTGTAATTATCAATAAGAGGGCCGAGTAAGTTCGAAACATTAATAAGGGCAATTATGCTTAGTAAAAAGTTGGTCCTTAATCGCTCAGCAAGCTAATAAGATAATTTGTCGTTGTAGAGACAGGAAAATGGGTATAATACCTGACTGAGGTCCTCCAAATTATGCAATTGTACTCTGCTTATCATTGTACTAAAATACCTGAAGACAATCTAGTGAATTAGTAGTAAAATTGGAATGAAATGTCAATAGTTCAAGAAAGCAAGTTCTGTTTATCTTTGTTAAAGTTAACTATCAAATTTGCCATTTTGCTGTAATTCAAATCTAATCATTTCATTTTTATTACATTCAAAAAAAATATGGCAAGAAATATGAAAATTTTTTAATTTCGATCTGTTTACCTCTTTCGACGTTACAAAACTGAGCAAATAGGCCATCAATTTTTCATTTATTGGAGCGTGTGGTTGTAAATCGAAAACATTATGACACTATGCACTAAGTACTTATATATATATATATATATATATATATATATATATATATATATATATATATTGGGTGTTTTTTTTAAATTTCACCTCATAGTAGGCTGTGGATAGTGTTTGTGAATGCGCCTTACTAAAATAATGTCAAAATTGACATAACCTCACTTTTTTAATAAAAATTGAAACTGCTCCAATTGGTTACTAGTGTCTTGAAAAAGACAGCTTGGCTCTATTAATTAGGCGTAGATGAGTGATATGTGGATAGTGTTTGTGAATGCGCCCTACTAAAAAATGTCATTATCAAAAGTCAAATCGTTCCAAGCACTTCGAAGACTAATGTTCCGTGGGAGAGTTTCTTTCTTCTTCTTTTCTTTTTTCAGCCATCTTCTATCCATTGGATATAGGTCCCTCTCATGTTTGACCATATAGTTCTATTTTCTGCTCTCTGGTACCAGTTCAGCCCAGCGAATTTTTTCAGATCATCGTACCATCTCTGTTGTGGTCTCCCAATACTTCTTCGTTCTCCCCAAGGTCTCCATCTAGTGATGTGTCCACTCCAATTCTCTCTGTGTCTTGCAACATGTCCTGCCCATAGCTACTTTAAGGAACTGATTCTCTGTATGATGTCGGTTACTTTTGTCCTTTCTCGTATCCACTGGTTTGTTTTGTGGTCTCTCAGTGATATTCCTAGTATTCTTCTCTCTCTATGGCCCTCTGATGTATTCTTAGTTTGTTAGTTATCCATTTAGTCAGGACCCAGGTCTCGGATCCGTATGTAGTGTAGTGTAGTATTTTCATGTTGAAAGCGTATTTTAATTTATCATAGGCAGCCCATCCCAATCTGACTCTCCTATCGATCTCAATTTCTTGGTTTTGTTTGCTTAGTGTCACTGATTGTCCAAGATATATGTATGATTGTGTTTTGTTTATAGTTTGTCCATGAAACGTAATGGTTTGGTCTGCATCAGGAACATTTGTCATGAATTGTGTTTTTGCATTATTCATATGTAGTCCAATATTGGCAGCTTCTACATGTAGTTCTTCCAACATCTTAGTTAGTTCTTGCTTATCTCTTCCAAACAGGACGACATCATCAGCAAACCTTAAATTGCTTAGGTATTCACCATGGATGTTTGTTTCCTTTTCCCTCCAATTGACTTTCTTGAAGACATCCTCCAAAACCAGACTAAACAATTTTGGCGAAATAACATCTCCCTGTCTGATGCCTCTTTTGGATTCTGTTCTTTTTGTCTGTGCGTGAATCTTGATAGTCATTGTAAAAGTTTTATATATATTTTCTATTAGGTTGATGTATCTTTGATCCACTCTGGCATTTCTCATAGATTTTATTATTGCCAGGTTTCTATAGTGTTGAAGGCCTTTATGAAGTCTACGAAGGCCATCCATATAGGTATATTATATTCTGATGCCTTCTTTATAAGTTGTTTTACTGTATGGAGGTGTTCGGTAGTGCTGTAGTGACTTCTAAATCCAGCCTCTTCTCTTGGTTGGTGTAGTTCAAGTTTTCGCTCTAACCTGTTTGTAATTATTCTGATTTGTACACCTGAGACAGCAGACTGATTGGTCTGTAGTTTTCGAGGTCCGAAGGATCTCCTTTCTTATTGATACGAACAACCACTGCATTCCCCCAGTCATGAGGAATGTATTCTTGCGTCAAGCAGGTATTAAATAGTTTTACTAGTTCTTCTTTAGTTTTTCTATCGCTTTCCTTCAGCATTTCCGGTAGTATGCTATTTTCTCCTGCCGCCCGTCCATTTTTCATTTGCAATTGAGCCTTTTCCAGTTCTTCTATGTCTATTTCTGGCATTTCCTCTGAATTAACATTAATGATTTTACTGTTTGTGTTCTCATTCTCTTCCTTCACTGCTTCGTTTAGTATTTTTTATTCATATAAGTCTGTGTAAAACAATTCAACTTCTCTCAGTATTGGTGTTCTATCTTATATTACATTATTCGCTTTGTCTTTTATTCTCGTTATTTCCTTTTTCTGCGTGTTTTGTCTTCTAAATATCTTCAGACCCTTATTGCTTTCTAGCAAGGATTGTACGTGTTTTGTTTTATGGCTCAGGATGTCCTGCTTTGCCATTTTTCTTGCTGTTTTATTGATTTCTATATATTCTATTGTGTCTCGTCTCGTCTCGTTTCCACTTCTTATATGAATTCTCTTCTATTTTCTAAGAGTTTTTTAGTTTCGTAGGTCAATTTATTATCAGGTTTTTTCGAAGGTTTGGCTGTGAGTTCTGCAGCTTCTTTTATTGCGTTTGTTATTCTTCTGTTAGCTTCGTTTATAGTTTCATTTGGTTGTCCTGGGTTTCTAGAGAATTTTTCGTTAAGTTGTCTTTTATATCTTTTTCTTTTATTTTTTTTTAGGTATATCATTTTCTTCCTTCAGTGATTCTATATTTATTTAAGGTGTTCTTTGTTTCATTTTTCTAGCTCTTTCCATTTTGACATTGATGAACATCTTGCATCTGATCATTCTATTGGGAGAGTGGGAGAGTTAAGAGTTGTCAAGTTTGTTTTCACAGAGGTTCTCGCATTTAGATTTTTATATTCTTTAATCTCACTCATCTACGTCTAATTAATAGAGCCAAGCTGTCTTTTTCAAAACAATAGTAACTGATTGGAGCAGTTTCAATTTTTATTAAAAAAGTGAGGTTATGTCAATATTGAAATTTTTTAGTAAGGCGCATTCACAAACATTATCCACAGCCTACTATGAGGTGATATTAAAAAAAAACACGCGATATTATTTTTGAACAATCCGTTTAGTTACGGCTGACTAAGTTAACAAAAAGTTCTTAGATGGCAGGTATGCAACCTGCTGGTTGAGCGATAAGAAACTCTACAGAATCAAGAACAAAAAAATATCACATCGATGCAATATATACGTAATTCAATATCTTCCATTATCAAAATTTTGTATCTTGTAGTAGCTTTAAAACACAAAAAAACACGCTAGGTAACCTGTTCAGTATTTTCAAAGCTAATAAGACTAACATATTTGATAAAACTTATTCTGTATATATACATATAGTACATATATATAAGATTAAATGTTTTAATTGTGGAAAATCGTATATCGGGATGACGTCCAGAAACCTAAAAGAGCGAACCACCTCACATAACAGTGACATCAAAAAGGCAACACTCATTTGCCCTTGCTGATCATGCCTCAAGTACTGCACACCACTCTGACTATAAAAATATGTAAAAGTACTTACCACTGAACCTAGCACATTTCAATAGTCCGTTTTAGAGATGACATGTCCAAAATTGCAAAAAGTTGTTGAGTAAACAAAGAGAAATTGCAAATTTGTATATAATTCATTCAATCGTATTATATTTAGATGAACGATAGGTTAAAAACCAAAAAGAAACAGGGCTGACAGGTTAATAACAATCTCGCAGGATTCCCCGTAAGAGTGAGCCCCTCTAGAGGGAGTGTTTTATGACTCTGTCTGAAGTGATATAGGCTAATCAAATTAGATTTTTTTTTGTAAAAAACTGTGTAGACAGGTTTGACAGTTGGAAAAGGTAGTTTGAGTTATTACAAGAAACCTCTCATCTAGAGATTCATCAATTTTTTAGTGGAACCATTATCAAATAAACAATTAAAGTGCCAAAATCACTCTTATATTTATAACTCCAAATGGCTTAGATTTAAACGTTTGCGGTCAACAGTGAACTTTTAGAGAAAACAATTATCTTTAAAGTGAGACTTTCTAAATTAACATTGCACTATAAATAAAAAAGTTATTGCAAAGAAGGAGGCAAAATGGCTATTTTAAATTATTGTTAATAACTTTTTAATTAGTTGTTCGAATTAAGTGAAATGTTTATAATTTGTGAGTTGTAATATACTTTATAAGTATGCAAAAGATGGGCTCTATCGGTCTAGTAGTTTTTGCAAAATTCTAATTGTTTATCCCGTTTCTTGAAAAAAATCAACAATTTCTAAGTCCTGTCCAGTTGTTTTTTCTAAATGGATCTTAACAAACTTGGGCTCATCCTCTTCGTAAAGACTTATATTAACGTTCTATGTAAAAGAACAATAAATTTTTTAATGTTTATTTATAAAAAAAGCTTAACAAAAAGTATGGGTTTTTAAGATGTAAACATTTACAATAACTTGGTTGGTTTTTGTTCAAACTTTATAACAATGATTTATTCAAAAAGCTGATTCAAAAATACGCATTTAAAAAGAAAAGAAATACCCCACAACCATTGTGAGCCAAGATAGCCCTCTTTTTAAAAAAAATCACCGTCGCTACAATAATTAATATTAAAGTCTGAAAATAGCAAGGTTTTTAGAAGAAGAGTTGAAGTTTCCAATTGCACTTTCAGCGATTAAAATAACCGAACATTGTTTAACGGAGAGCATTATTAACAAAGAGCAATTGCGCGTTGATTACTTTCCTGCTCGGAGTCCACGGAGTGGGGGAAGCCGACTGGGCGCTTGCACAGCTCTCCTGAAAAGTGAGCGTCGGTTTCAAATCGGACCGCTCGAAGAAAAGACTTTATCTCGGATTCTACCTGGCCAAAATTGCTCATTCTTTTTTTAATCTGGGATACAATGAAGAAATAATAACAATTAAAAATAATAATAAAAAGTCATTTGTGTATTAACTAACCTGTTAAAAACAATTATCCTTCATTATCTTGTTAATCCAGGAACACACAAGTTTCATTATATAATCTCACGTAAAAACGTCGAGGAAATAATAATTTCTCCTAAAATTTGTAATAAAAACTAGTATACTACTGCTAAGCAATTAATGTCATCTGAATTTTCACAATTGATCTTTTGTCGAAGACATACTCTACTTCTAATGAAGAGTTTACCCGACCCGGATCAATGGATATAGATAGGGGGGTTAATTCGGGTAACCGCTGCGATGTGTGTAGTCCCACACTATTAGATATGATAAACGATCCATCCCAATGTTGAAATTTACTTTGTTCTGTTTATGAGATGCTTTTTATCTCAATAGATCTGACCATAAGAGATTTCCCTTCCCTAAAAAAAAATAATTATTTATTAAAAAAGAACGAATTTACAAACGGCTGAAAAATTATGATCCTAAATAATAATCAGTAACCCCTTTATTGCCATGTCACTGGTAGCAACAGGGGTAATTTGAAATTTAATAAAATTAAACTCTAATAACCCAACCTCCATATGAGAGCATTCTCGGACATATGCTCTCCTTAACATTTGTCATCGTCTTTTCCGGTAACCCTGTATTTAAATTCTTCTTCATAATTGGAATCAAACTCAACCGTTTCTAAATCTGTCGTTAATAACGTATCAGGCACATTTTTACTTTAAGGAAACATTCTTTCCACGCATTTTCACAGTCTCTTAGTCATATTTTTTAATATGTCCAATATTAGACAATATACAAAGTAATTTATTTCATTGGAGACATGAAATATATTAATTTATTTCTTTAAAGAAAAATGTAACCACGATTTCAAAATTTTTCCATTATCAACTCACTTGACTGCATACTTGATTGAAAGATTGTTATTTCTACACAATTTCCATTGTAGGGTTTGAATTATGGGCAACTTTCCCAAATTACAGTAAACGGTTAGGAGTAGGTATATTCAAGATATCTACGCGTAAGTAAATTTATCTCCCATTCATTTTTTTAAGGAAACTGGGACCACAAGCATTATTAATGAAATATGTAAGTTTCACATGCGATAACTGGTAAGTGTACATAAATAATATCGCCAAAATCACTTGAATTTAGAATATAGGTATTTTCCCCCCTCTAGTCTTTTTTGGAGACTCCGTTACTTGGCAACTTTTATAGACTATATCAGTTAATCAATGTTCTTTACATTCAAAGTAAATCTGTTTTCAGCGGCTTCCTGTCGTATTAACTGACGTGAGTACGCAGTTACCTGAGTAACCAATTTCATTACATTACAGCTTACATTTACATCTTTTTAATGGCCTAAAAGTACCTCAAAAAATCATTTCTTTCAAAAAGTGGGTCACCATTTTCCTTGAATAAAAGACACTCCTTGTTAGACCTAATTTTCAGTTTTATACTAACATTTATTAAATATTCCATTAATAAACTACCTTCTAAATTTATTCATATGAAACCTATAATAGAAAATTTAGCCCTTCGGGGCCAAAATAAATAAAAATTTCAGTTGACATATGAGTGTATCAACTAAATATTCGAATTGTTTGTTTATCTATCTATCTCTAGTGAGGAAAGGTTACAGTCCGGCCTCCTTTCATCCCCTTATTCAGATGAGGTCTTTTGTCGCGCGCCCCTCTTTCTGCACGTCATAATCGATCAGAAAACGAGTGCAACTCGCCCCGTATTTATCAGCGTAGACAAACCCCCGGACACTTCACAAAATTGATTTTTACGCGTGTGGGTACTTTCAATTAGACCGTATAAATATATCAAAGGGTCTTATTTGCCGACTGATTATTGCGACATTTATAGGGATTTGCGCGAACGGATGATAAAAACACGCACCCTTATTTGTCAAGTGGAAGGAAATCTCGAGAGCGCGCTTGGAGTGTTTTAAGACAAACATTTGTATTCAGAGTGGGTTTATACTATTTTAAAAGAGATGCGTCTTTGTAAAAATGTTATAAATAGTTATGACTATATAACGAGAATTGCTGGTTTTGCTATTTTCTATTAATGTCTTATTATAACTTTAGTTCAATACACTCATGTAAGTTTAGTTTTCGAAAAAGAACTTTACATACAGTATTGCTTCAGCAAACGTCAGTTACTAAATATAATACATTATAATGCTGATTATCCAACTTTAGCTTGGAGTAAACACGTGTAACTAAACAATGCATTTTTAAATTAGACACCCAAGCCGTGAATGCAGTGAAACATTAAAGCAGTGTGAGAAAAAGCAGCGAAAACAATTTTACGAACGAAGTGAACTTAACTCTTCAAAATTTTAAGATATTATTTTTAATATTTCTCGATGTAAAAAAAAATCTTCTGTTACTCTTCTCCTTCTAAACTTCCTTTTAAAGAAATTCCGTCTCCTAAACCCTAGAATGAAACCTATTTACACCTAATTTAAAACAAATTTTTCCCTCGTTGCCCTTAATATCCACAAATTTCCCTGTCAAACCTCGGCATATTCTCCCGTCGAAGAAAACCCGGAGAGATATTAACAGTGTAGCCTCAAGTGCCCCGGATTATGCGCCTGATAATGTTTTCCTTATTAAATTTTCTTAGCGAACTTAATAACGTACTGATACATTTAGGGCGCTTCTAATTTTCGTGTGAATAATTGACTTGGAACGTTAATATTGTGCAATTTATCTCTCTTAGTTTCCCGTTTATTTCCTCTTTCCATTAATTAGAAATTGAGTTGGTGAAATGCGCGGAATATCAGGGATGATATTAGAATGAGAAGTGATGGTTGCGTTAATGGGTCGTTCAACTTTTAGAGGCCAACTTTGAGGTAATTAAAATATACCTACATGAATAACTTGCAGTGGTTCAGGATGTCTATACATGCTGTCCGGTAAGTACAGGTCATTGTTGGTATCACATAGGAACGTCAAAATAATCCTATTGTTTCATATAAAAAAAAATAATATTGTCCTTGAATTTTGACTTAAAGCCCATCAAATGAAAGTTGATGTTTACAATGGATTTTTCTTTGCAACCTTTCAAATTCGAAAGTAAGAAACGGACCAAGGCCGAGGGTTAATACTTCAAATTGAAACATGATCGATAGTTCAATGCGTTTTTCATACAGTACACTAATAAAAAGGCACTTTTGTTGGAGTTCAATAGAACTAACTGTCTCGGAGATCATTTGAATATCTTACCGCACTCGCAGCCGTAGTCGCCATTCGTAGTTCGCCATTTCTTAGAAACGTACAGGTTGAAAATGCGCAAGCGCAGATGTCGCATTTGTGACAATGTTACTGTCAAATTCTCTCTACTAATCTAAATTAGGAATGAAGCTTGGATGAAATATAAGTCTGAGAGGCAAGAGGAACTTACGCCGAGAGATTTCCTAAACGAAATTTACCAGATCGCAAGAGCAGTTGATGGCTGCTTTAGAAAAATAAATAAAAATTGAATTGATTAAACAAAAACCAATCCTTACAAATATATTTTAGAAAGTATCATGTCGCGTCGAGGTGATGTTGCACCCGTAACACACATTAAGCGGCTGCTCTGAAAACTTGTGATTTTGTAATACACATAAAAGGTAGCCGATGCAATTTTGCTGATGCATTTCTACTAAAAGGAATTTACAAATTAAATTTCAATTGGAGCTTTAGAAATCTCCGATTTCCAAGTTGCTTTATGTTCTGTCCAATTTACACGGTAGATATATCGATTATATCAATACCATTATATAGATTTTACAAAATATCGTTTCTTCAAAACTTGCCAAATAATATTCTGAATAAAATATCTGAAGATTCCCGTAATTATGGTAATTTTGCACATTTGGAAGCTTTAATATTACCTTTAGTGGTATATGAATTTCGTTCAAAAATCATTCTGAAATTTGGAAAATGTTACGATTTTTTTTATTAATTCAGCCTTTTTTAACTCAAAAAACGAAATGAGGCACTCTGGGAATGACCGGGAGGGGAAGCATAGCTTTATATAATCCTATATATACACGTTATGTACAGAAACACGAGTTGTCACCAAACTGTTAGCGCGACTCCGAAATAAATCACTTTTATCTACTTGTACGAAAATTGGAACTGCCAAAATTTAATGAATTAATAAAGCAAAGTAGATAAAATAGTATATTACACTCGTTTAATGAGACGTATACACTCGTACTATTAAAGTACTCCTCGCTTCGCTCGTCGTGCTTTAAAACTCTCGTAATGCAATACTCCGTCTTATTAAACTAGTATAATATAATGTACTATTTATTATTCTTTATAGTTTTATCCAAGCCAAATCAAACAAACCAAAGCTTTCGGACCGTAGTCGTAGGCCCAGAAACGTTTTCGTGAAGGATTTTCTCGTTCCGTGTAGACCTTAATCCAAGATGTCTACTATCTCTTTACGTTTAAGCAAGAGCAAATTTTATAATGAAATATCTTGGTTGATAGACGGAATAAAGTAATTGCCACACTCAGGTAGGTTCTTCTTTAGACGCTGATTTTGTTGATATAATTTTTGTTATTTAGGCGCGGAATTGAAGCACTGAACGCCCGAAATTTTTGCAGTAAGATGGATCGAGATGCGTTTTTTTGCATTCGGTTCGTGGAAGCGTCTACAAATTTTGTGAATATTTGTTATGAACGAGAATTGCAAAATGCAGAGGTGCAGAATAAAAATGCTTTTTTATACGTGCATGTGAATGTGTCCGTTGTTAAAAAATTTACAACTCAGTAAATAATTACGGAAATGAGTTCAATTTTGTTATTCGGCGGATTTTGGGGTCGCTGAAAACGAATATGACATCGCCAGTGGTCTCTGAAGTACCTGGTTCTCATGGCCGCTCGACGAACGTCGTCTCTGGGAGTTTTAGGGGAATTAACTCCCTAATTGAATCCCAAAGACAACGTTGGTTCCAGAGGCCCAGAGCACCAGGTACTTCGGAGACCTCTGGCAATGTCATTCGTTTTCAGCGACCCCAAAACCCCCGGGTTTAGACCTTTCGGCGAATTATAGAATCAATTCCCCTAAAACTACCGGAGACGACGTTGGTTTCAGCGGCTCTGAGCACCAGGTACTTCGGAGACCACTGGCAATGTCATTCGTTTTCAGCGACCCCAAAACCCCCGGGTTTAGACCTTTCGGCTAATTATATAATCAATTCCCCTATAACTCCCGGCGACGACGTTGGTTCGAGCAACCCTGAGCACGAAGTACTTCAAGGACCTCTGGCGTTGTCATCTTCGATTTCAGCGGCCCCAAAAACCCCCGGGTATAGACCATTCGGCGAATTATAGAATCAATTCCCCTAAAACTCCCGGAGACGACGTTGGTTCGAGCGGCCCCGAGCACCAGGTACTTCGGAGACCCCTGGCGATATCATATTCGATTTCAGCGACCCCAAAAACCCCCGGGTTTAGACCTTTCGGCTAATTATGGAATTAATTCCCCTAAAACTCCCGGCGACGACGTTGGTTCGAGCAACCCTGAGCACGAGGTACTTCAAGGACCTCTGGCGTTGTCATATTCGATTTCAGCGACACCAAAAACCCCCGGGTTTAGACCTTTCGTTATATAATCAATTCCCCTAAAACTCCCGGAGACGACGTTGGTTCGAGCGGCCCTGAGCACCAGGTACTTCGGAGACCCCTGGCGATATCATATTCGATTTCAGCGACCCCAAAAACCCCCGGGTTTAGACCTTTCGGCTAATTATGGAATTAATTCCCCTAAAACTCCCGGCGACGACGTTGGTTCGAGCTGCCCTGAGCACCAGGTACTTCGGAGACCACTGTCGATGTCATATTCGTTTTCAGCGGCCCCAAAAACCCCCGAGTAACAAAATCGAACTCATTGGCGCTAGCGTTACCATGGAGCAGGCAACCAATACAAAAAAAAACAATTGTAACACGGTTGCTACTAAACAGTTAGCGCGGCGCGATAATTGGCCGTTGCATCGTGACGGTTTTTCGGCGTTTACACCTCTCACCGATTTCAGAGCTTCGAGCGAAACCCGCCATAAGAAAGCTATGCTTCCAATAATCTAGACACTTTCATAGCACCTATCAGTACATGATTTAGTCGGGTATGAATTTCGTACAAAAATATTTCTGAAGTTTGGAAAAAGTTACGAAATTTTTCATTAATTTATCATTTTTTAACTCTTATAATCTAGGCACTTTCATATCACCTATCAGTACATGATTTAGATAAATCAAAAAACTGTACAAGATTTTGGCTAGCACTTGAAATGCCCCCCGTATAGCTTTTCCAAAATGTCCAAGTAAACCATAAACATCCTGTACTGGCAAGTTTAATTAAGAAAGAGTTACATTTGTTATTAATTATTAATCGGAATTTATATAGTTTTTTGGGTAAATCCCAACCAAAAGGTCTGTAATTAACTGACAAAATTTAGGTAGTATTGACCGTGCTACAAAAGTTAATTTGATGAGAAACCCTTTTGCTTTTTCTAGAAGAGAAAGAATAAATAATTCTAAATTTGTTAGAGTTATGTAAAGGATGCCACTATATCCTTTAAAATGTAGTAACACAATACAATGCAATACGTTATCAAATAAATCGAAATAAGGTAGTAATATAAAAGTTTTATATTTACGGGTAGCTTTTGGAACACTATTCTTACTATTGAATTCTCACTACTCACTAATTAATTTTTCTGCTAAATTTTGGCTATGGCTACATTATTCCAATTTGATTGAATAGTGCACAAATAAACTTTAACGTCAAGACTGCAGTTTCAAAATTGGTAGGCTCTAGATATAGGAAATCCTAATATAACTTGGGTTTGCTCTTTTTTTTTAAATATGTAACTTTAAATTGACTTGCCATCTCGTGAATACTGCGTTTTAACAACATTTTAAAATTCTCTTAAGGGTTATATATGTGACCAAAAAATGATGTAAAATTTCGTAGTGGTTTACTTTATCTCAGTATTTATATTATTACGAATACTACTACATTTTTTCAGTTGTGCTGTCTCGCCATACATATGCATATATTATATTTCATTTTTCTTTACATTATAATCGGATATGTATTTAAATATAATGTATATTTGTGTGATAGAAAAATAACCTGGCTAACCCTTTTATGATTTAACTAGCCGTGATCCGTTGTGACTTCACTCGTTCACCAATTGAAATATTCCGTAGTCTTTCTTCTCGCTTTTCGATTGTTTCTCCAATTTTTTTCTCCATTATACTTTTGGAGACAAACAACATAATAGGGATTTATGCCCCAAAATGAAGATGCTCTAGAAGCGATCAAGGACCAATTCGAAGAAGATATATATGCTGCTAGGTTTAGATGGTAACATCACAATAGAGGACTTAAATCAAATTACAGATTACGTAATAGTAAAACAGAACACTTGTTTAAAAATAATGGATACTCGAGTTAAAAGTGGAGCTGACTGCAGATCGGGTCATTTCTACTAATATTTAAAATATACATTCCATATAACGTATAACAGTACACAATGACAGTCCTCTACATATAATAAAAATAATGTAAACATTAGGTTCGATCTTGAGAGCTTACAGCATGAAAGCACAGCATATCTATACAGAAAGAGATTAGACGAAAAATTATCAATAGAAAGTAGAACAACAGAAGAAGAATATAGACATACATTCTTATCTATCTCTAGAATATTAAGATTATCAAAATCCACTGAATGTCCTGTCTTCATTACATGTTCTACTAGCGCACACGATTGTTTCTTAGTTCTAATATCACTTTTATGGGAGGTTAGTCGATATTTTAAATTCCTGGCTGTTTCACAATCACAAATTTGCGAGTGATGCTATAGACCAAATGCGATTTATGCATAATATCTGTTTTATCTTTAAGATTGGTAAATAAAGTGTTTAAAGTTAGAGCTGATTTTTAGCTACTCTCAAACAACCTTCTAGTTTTAAAGTTGTTGTTAACTTAGATGTAAGTCATTTAATGTACGTCAAAGATCTAAATTTCTTTATGCCCTCTTTATTAGCGGGAATTGTGTTGTTCAGTATGTTATGCTTCTCCCGACCCTGTATTGTTGAAAATAATAGTTTATTGATTAACTTTCCAGAATACGAGTTATCTAGCATTAATATTTTTTTTTGTTAAGATTTTACTTCACATCCACAAATTTTGTAGTACGGTGAAATAGATGCTATTTTTTAGTATCAAAATTTGTGATGAAAACGTACTAGGAGAACAGGTGTGAAGATAGCCACATCCACAAATTTTTGTAGTACGGTGAAATAGGTGCTATTTTTTAGTATCAAAATTTGTGATTAAAACGTACTAGGAGAGACTGTTTATTACAAATGAAATGTATCCGATACGACATACCGCCCTACCTATCGTTTGGGGGTTGATAGATGGGGTAAATGTACAAAAAATCGAAACAAACATTATTTTAACCACCCCAACCAATTTTTACACTGAAAATTTTTATCGGAAAATATTCATTTTTACATCATGTATCCCACTGAAATAGTTAGTTTCAAGTCGAAAATCAGGGGATGCAATGGTCATTCAGGGGTTAATACGTTCCATATGGAAAACAAATATTTGAGTATCTAAACCAAATTGTTGTCTCTAAAATTTTTATCTGGAAATATTCGTCTATACATAAGCTATCCCCCTGTAACAGTTTCAAGTCGAAAATCAGGGGATGCGATATTCTTTCGGGGATTCATATGACACTTAACTTAGTAATTTCGAACTCATACGTATGCTATTTTTTAACTATCTAAACCAATTTGTACATCGGAAATTTTTGTCTGGAAGCAGTTCCTTTGTACATAGACTACCCCCCTGAAACAGTTTCAAGACGAAAATCAGGGGATGCGATAGTCATTCGCGGGTTGATACGAGACTTCACCTCGAAATATCGTACTCTGACGTATGGAAAAAATATTTTAGTATCTAAACCAATTTGTACATCGAAAATTTTTGTCTGGAAGCATTCCTTTGTACATAGACTACCCCCCTGAGACACTTTCAAGTCGAAAATCAGGGGATGCGATAGTCATTCGGGGGTTGATACGAGACTTCACCTCGAAAAACCGTACTCTGACGTATGGAAAACATATTTTAGTATCTAAACCAATTGTTACATCGAACATTTTTGTCTGAAAATATTGCTTTTACATGGACTACCCCCCTGTGATAGTTTCAAGTCGAAAATCAGGGGATGCGATAGTCATTCGGGGGGTTAATACGAGACTTTAACTCGAAATTTCGTACTCTGACGTATGGAAAAAAATATTGAAACAGACGTATGAGTTCGAAATTAACTGTTACAGGGGGATAGCTTATTTATAGACGAATATTTCCAAATACAAATTTTAGAGACAACAATTTGTTTTAGATATTTAAATTTTTTTTTTTTTTAACTTCAAATGATTGTAATTGTATGCCAGAACGCGGGTTTTTACATTTTATAAAAATTGATGTGAAACAATTACTATTAATTTTATACCAAGATCAGAAACGTAACCATACAGAAATTGTTAAATCTATTGAACATAGAAATGACCACTGAACATTATACAAACAGCATAAATAGCAGTAATAAAGGAAATGGATTGAGAGTATTTTATTTGAATATTTTGCCCTGATTGAATTTCCTTCCCGACTTGTCTGTTCCAACCCAGGACCAGTATTGGTTCACAAGCTTCTTAGTTTCGTCAGCTTTGGGGTCCAGCTTTGTCCAAGCGTAGGATTCATAATCAATTTGCCAGTCGGGGCTCAGTGTAAAAGCTAACTCTTGTCCCCTCCAAACCCATATTCCAGAAATGGAGCTGTTGTCATCTTCTCCGAAAAGGCACACTGATGCGAAAGCCTGTTTACGCATCTTGTCCAGTCTTTGAAACATCCCAGTAATCAAGTTGCAACTCATAAAAACCTTTGTAAGTTCTTCGGGATATTTGTATTCACTATACCAAATGGAGTAATTTTCAGGATCAAACTTCTCCCAGAACTAGGGTATGGACTTAGATTCATCCTCATTAGAATAGCACCGCTTGAAATCGTCCATGTTGAAAGTACCTTTTGGTAAAGAATCAAAGGGGTCTTTGCTCTTGGGTTCAGCAGCAAGAATTTCATCAGCAGCATCAAGCTCTGGTTCGGGTTCTTTTTCTTTCTTAGAAACCTCCTTTTTGGGCGGTTGCTGCTGCTGCTGCTGCTTTTTCTCTTTTTTATCATCCTTTTTCTTGCTTTTACCTCCTGATGGTACAGTGGAAATTTCTTGGGGAGTTTTGGAGCACAACTCCACATTTCCTAATACAGCCTTAAACTCGGGTTGATTGATTAAAGTTGTGAACCATCTATTAACGTTGACAAAAGGCTTTCTAAATTCAGCATCAAAGACAAGTTTGTAAGGAGTTAATAGGTTACAGGCTACGGCGATATCAGCAAGGGAAATGCGTTCCCCCACTAAGTAAGTGTGGGTCAATAAGTAATTATTCAGGATGGTCAGAACTGACTTAATATCATTTTTAGACCTTGCAAATGCCTCTTGTGATGCAGGAGTAGTCTTCACAATTCCCAAAACTGGGAATACCCAGGCGCAAGCTGGTGGTAAAACTTCTCCTTCAGCAAATCCAATCCATTGTAAAACTTCAGCCCTCTGTAGGTCAGTTTTGCCTTTTAGCTGATCATTTGACACATAGTAAGCTATGGCATTACTATTTTGCAAGAAATGACCATCACTAGATTCAAAAGCTGGTACTTTATTGCTGTGAAATTTGCTTAAGAACTCCTTGCTGTTGTTAGTATCCCCAAATATAAAGTTGGGGGCGACTTTTAAGTCAAATTTTGAATATTGGGCAGCAATAAGACATTTCGCCGCCCGGAAATTTTCAGGATAAGTGTACAGCGTTCCAGCAGCCATTCTATTGCACACTCAATCGTTTTTTTTTTTTTTTTTTTTTTTTTTTTTTTTTTTTTTTTTTTTTTTAGGTAATAGGAATGAAGAATTGGGAAACATATTATAAAAAGCTTTTAACAGAAAATAGAGAGGAATTCAAAGATAAAACATCAGAAGACGAAAAAAAAGAGATAGGAAATATAATAAACGAGAATATCACAGTAGAAGAGATAAAGCTGATACTCAAAACGATGAAAAACAATAAATCTCCAGGTCCGGGAGGAATTCCTATTGAACTAATCAAGTATGCCCCTGATCAAACTATCGAAATTTTATGTAAAATATTTAACAAAATAATGAAGGGAGATGAATTACCAGATGAGTGGAATAAATCTTTTATAAGCTCAATATACAAGAAAGGAAATAAAAAAGAATGTGATAACTACAGAGGCATAGCTGTGACATCTTCAATAGGGAGACTGTATGGGCGCATTATTAAGAAAAGACTGGAGAAAGAAATAGTAGAAATCGAGGAGCAAAGTGGATTCAGGCCAGGAAGGTCATGTATTGACAACCTGTTCACTCTCAGGCAGATCTCAGAAAAGTGTATAGCCAGAAGAAAAGAATTACATGTGATATTTATTGACCTAAGGAAAGCCTATGATTCAGTGCCTCAAATTAAACTATGGAGAGCTATGGAGGAGACAAACATTAGCAAACAGAACATAGAAGCAATTAAAAAAATATACAAAAAGGCAACGAGCCAAGTGAAAATAGGAGCTCGGTTATCGACACCATTCAAAACGAACAAAGGGCTAAGACAAGGGTGCCCAATATCCCCAACTCTATTCAAAGTGTACCTAGAACAAGCTTTACACAAGTGGATGAAGAAGTGTAAGGGTATGGGTATAAAATTAAACGATGAACATATTCACACATTGCTGTTCGCTGATGATCAATTAATATTAGCAGAGGATGAAGACGACGCCAGCTATATGGTCAGAAAGTTAATAGACGAATATAAAGAGTGGGGTTTAGAGCTCAACTTAGAAAAGACTCAATATATGGTCATTGGGGGAGCAGCAAGGGATTTGAATATAGAAGGAAATACAATAAAACATACAAACCACTACAAATATTTAGGGGTAACAATTACGCAAGACGGCAGGGATGAAATGGACATAAGAAGAAAAATAGGACAGGGAAAGACCATAACAAGACAACTAAACCCATATCTATGGAACAAAAATATAAAAGAAAAAACAAAAAAGCAAATTTATCAGACGATATTCGAGAGCTGTGTAACCTATGGTGCGGAAATTTGGGTTATCAACAAAAATATTCAAGACAGACTTCTCTCTGCGGAAATGGATTTCTGGAGGAGAAGTGCCGGTATTTCAAGGATACAACACATCCGAAACGATGTCATTAGAGACACTATGCATGTCGAAAATAACATCCTAGATGAAATCGAAAGGAAAAAACTGCTATGGTATGGCCACATGCAACGAATGGAGGAAAGCCGAATACCAAAAAAAGCTTTTGAATGGCAGCCTGTAGAACATAGGAAGAGAGGAAGACCCAGAACAGAATGGCTAAACAGTATAAGAGAGGCCATGGAAAATAGAGGTTTAGAAAAATATGATTGGATAGATAAGAAAAGGTGGAGGATGAGATGCGAGAAACGGACATGATCTGTAAACCTCGCTATATATATATAAATATTTTTTTCCATATGGAACGTATTAATCCCCGAATGACCGTTGCATCCCCTGATTTTCGACTTGAAACTATTTCAGGATACATGATATAAAAATGAATAATTTCCGATAAAAATTTTCAGTGTAAAAATTGGTTGGAATGGTTAAAATAATGTTTGTTTCGATTTTTTGTACATTTACCCCATCTATCAACCTCCAAACGATAGCTAGGGTGGTAAGTCGTATCGGATACATTTCATTAGTAATAAACAGTCTCTCCTAGTACGTTTTAATCACAAATTTTGATACTAAAAAATAGCACCTATTTTACCGTACTACAAAATTTGTGGATGTGGCTATCTTCACACCCGTAAGATTTTGTTGTAAAAGTGAAGGGTGACATACTTTTCCTACTCTTTCTCGCAATGCGATGACCAGATTTATTTTCATTTTTTTCCGAATGGTACGAGTGGTAATTCATGTACCTACCCGAGCTCATCGGTTTTCTGTACCAATCCAGCATAACTTTGTTTTCATTTGTTCTGATAACTTTTGTATCTACATAAAGGTAAGCTACGTGCTGTTTTGTTTTTCAGTGTGAACTGGATATTTGGATTGTAACTGTTAAAGGTTTCAAGTAAACCCCTTATATATACACTCGTGTACGTATATATAAAATATTGGAGACGTGATAGACAAGGAATAGCTGGATTCTGTCAGGCAGGTTGGGTGTTTTGAAGTCGTGTCTGCACCGCAAGAGTGTAAAAACCACCTGTCAACTGTACTGTCAATACCTCGACTGTTTTAATATTCTGTTTTTGCGTAGGGGAGCTTATGTAAAATACAAAAGTACACAAAAATATACAAATATTTACAAAAACCATTCTCGGACGAAACTTTGTGTATGAAGTAATTTAATTGGATCAAAATTTGAGATTCCTTTCTGAAGGAGAAACCTATTCGAATCCCGTCTCGGGTTCTTTTCTAAGCGAATAAATACGTCCTGTTACCGATCTTCCACAATGAACATTTACTTATTACGGGGCCCCCGCAGACCGAGCCAAATATTTACAACGCTCATCCCCAAACACCGGGACCGGTCCCGCCCCCGCTGGATGTTCCTGTCACGGATCCCTGTGTCAACACGAATTAAACGCAACAAACACTATCTGTCATAAAGCGGATCTGAATTTAATCACATTTTTTACAATTCTACAATTGGCGGTTTTAATGACGCGAAAGTAATTTTAAGTTTTAATTTGGCCGCATTGTCGCCGTGACGGGATTTTTAATTTATTTGTTTACAGAATACAAGTAAATATTTGGCGTATTTTAATTTTGAATTTCCGATTCGAGTCCTGTCGCGGTTCGCTCGTTGGAAGTTGTATCATCGGAACCATACCGTTATTCGTATATTTAATTTTGCAAGTTTAAAACAAACAGACCGGAGTTGTTAAGATTAAATAGGTTTTTATTATCTGCGGATCCGATCCGGCGTAGTTGTCGTATTGAATAAAATCACCTTAACAAAAGCAAGTGGTTAAATTTAAACGATGAATTAAATTACAAATTGAGTTGCACTGTAATATTACCTTCTCGTCATGACACCCTGTGTCTGCCTCCTCACGAGCAATTTTACCTTAAAAATTTTTGTCTTAATAATTTACATTCTTAAAGTGCTACATATTGAATTACCCTTTTGCGAATAAAACTTGGATTTTTTTTTCATTAAATACATTGTCTATGATGAGCTTTAGGAATATGAAACACGCCTGATGGAAAATCCACTCCTATTTCATAATTTCTAATTTCATCTTCTTTGTACAAATTTCTCATTGGAAACATCCACTTTCTGAAGCTCTTGAAATTCTTGGAGATAATT
Organism: Cryptocephalus moraei; assembly: GCA_946251905.1. Lineage (NCBI taxonomy): Eukaryota > Metazoa > Arthropoda > Insecta > Coleoptera > Chrysomelidae > Cryptocephalus > Cryptocephalus moraei. Next base: position 11,539,613 of record OX276456.1, on the reverse strand, counting down.
GAACAACCGAACGCGTTAGAAATGTCGTTTTGTTTGCATTTTTATTCGCCCCTTATTCAAGATTAATCATAAACCAAAGCGTATTCGATTTTAAAAGAAATATGCCCGTCGCAACGTCCCTATCGTAAAACATATATTTTCCAGCTTTTTCCCTCCTTCTATTTAGATAACTTTCAGCATTAGACGAAATATTGGCCGCCTTTGGTCAGCCTCAGGAAATACAAGATGGGTATCGTGTGACGTAGTGTCACGGCTGACCGTTGACTTCCTCTTATTTATTTGATCCTCGGTATTTATTTTGTATTCCCCGCCTTTTGCACGCTAAGGGTCACTCCCGCATTTTCAGCTCGCCAGGAAATCTTATTTGAAGTAAAATGTGACCAGTTGTGGCCAACATAAAAGGATCCCTCCGACGTGGTTTTCAGGAATCACTTTTTGCGGACTGATAATGGAAATTTTTGTGATTCTACAACCTATTAAGAAAATACGACTATAAATCTGTATCCAGATATATGCACGTAAAATTATTTGACACCTACCTTGACTGATAGTGAAGGGAATTTAGAAAATGTTATGCATTTTTTTCCATATCATACATTTACGTACTACTATTTCTGAAAATAGTTATGTTTGTACTTTTGCATTTACATAATTGAAAACGAAACGGTAATGATAAATCAAGGAAGAAAAGTGCGTTGTAGTACTTTTTTTAAATCTTTATATTTCTACAATAAACCATAGATTATTGAATCCGTTTCTTAAAACCCAGTGTGTATTTTGTTAAGTAAATATTTAATAACACAAATAGTTAGATATAGGTAGGTGCAGATACGAAAAGCTTTTTTATTTCCCTTTTTTGATACAGTATTTCTATCTGAGAATAGGTAGATAAAATGTTATACAATTTTTTAATATGTACTTTAAAAATACCAGTATATTTATCTTCAACCGACAAATAATCGTTTTATGAAGTATTTGTTTATTGACAATAAATGATACTCAACACCAGGCAACGACGTTCTTAAGGAAAAAGGCAAAAATAAAAGAAAAAAATCAAATATGTTACATTCATCATATTCACTAAACATTAATCAAGATATTCCTCTTATATCCCATTTTCAAAGCAAAATACACTAAAAAAATAAACAGCGAGATCAGGCCAATTTCAGTTTTAAAAGTTTTTTTAGGGATTCCGTTTAAAAGGATATTAAGTCTCAGATGTAAGCAATTTTAATTTTTATGTTTTTTTATTTTTTCAAATTGCTTACATGTGAAACTTAATTTTCATTTAATGTAAACTCCATATGTCAATTATCAGGACAGTTTCAGGATAGTTGTTTTAATGAGTTGTATTTAAATGAAAATTAAGTCTCAAATAAAAAAAAAAACGAAATAAGGCACTAAGGGAATGACCGGGAGGGGAAGCATAGCTTTACATAATATATGTATACGTCATGTACAGAAACGATTGGTAGCTAGCGCGGCGTATCGCGCCGCTCTAGCCACTCTCAGATTCAGCCCACAATGGTTAACCCTAGAGCAGGCAACCGACAATACAAACAATTCAAACACGAGTTGCCACCAAACAGATAGCGCGACTCCGAAATAAATCACTTTTATCTACTTTGCGTTACTAATGATCTCATTATTACATCGAAAGTAGTGTAATAATATTCATATTATTACACTACTTTTGGTAACTTTTAGTTTTGTTAAATTGGTACATCAGCCTGTCACGTAGACGTGCGTTGACCTCAAAGTTAAATTATTAGTATTTCAATAAACATAACTTTTAAAATTTCATGAATCTACATTCTTGTCTTGTCTTATCGCTCACGTAAGTAAGTAGTTATTGAATTGGTCCTAGGGCTACTAGATATTCAAATACGAAATGTCAATGTCAGTGACGTCAGTGTAACCAACCCACGCATAATTTCTTAGTGTAATAAGAAAACTTGAAAAGCCAAAATTTAATGAATTAATAAAGCAAAGTAGATAAAATAGTATATTGCATTAGTTTAATAAGACGTATTGTCACACTCGTTCTATTAAAGCACACCTCTCGTGTGACAATACGCCGTCTTATTAAACTAGTATAATATAATGTACTATTTATTTTTCTGTATACTTTTATCCAAGCCAAACCAAACACACCTAACCTTCCGGATCGCAGTCGTAGGCCCAGAAACGTTTCCGGTTTTCCAGGGCCGGCCGCAGTAGTTACAAATTCCAGAACCTTCGACTTTAGTGGAAAATGTTGCATCTTTTGCAACACCTGGGCATCACAAGTGCCCAGGAGACGACCTAAGACCTGGTACCAGGGCCCCGGAACACAAAAAGTTTCCAAGATGCAAATTCGAAGGTTCTGGAATTTGTAACTACAGCGGCTGGCACTGGAGAGTCGGTATTTTGACTGAATCTCGTCGGAGGGGTCTTGGGACGTCTCCTGGGCCTTTGTGTCCAGGGTCTAGACCATAGGTTCCCAAAGTGGACCAGGTGGACCCCCTGGGGTCCACGGGAAACTCGACGGGGACTACGTTGGCGTGACAAAAAAATGGGGGTTCACAATTCGTAAACGGGGGTCCACGAAAATTCATCTTCTTTCGATGGTGAAGAACTAAAATGTTGGCTTGAATTCATCTATCAATGTAGGCAGATAATATTTTAAGAAGCTCAGCGACTGTTGTAAAAACTTGCATATTATTGACTATTTATTTTTGTACTATTTTTAGATCCAATCTTCGCATTTTTTGTCGAGTTTTGGAAATATGGTAGAAATGTAGCTGCAGGGGGTCCACCGGAACCAGATAAATTTTGAAAGGGGTCCATGACCAAAAAAAGTTTGGGAATCTCTGGTCTAGACCATTACCGAGGCCTCAAAACACCAAAAGGTTCCGAGATGCATCATTTTTCACTAAAGTCGCGGGTTCTTGAATTCTGGACGACACGTTTTGTCCATTAGCCAATTCGGCCGAAAATTGACCAATTTGAAAATAGGACTATGTTCTCCAAATTTCATTCCAAAACGAATCGGAGACAGAAGAGTTTCTTCAGAACATTTCTTCTACATCTTAGTCGATTCGCAGCCTCATCTAGCCCACTTGAGTCAACTTGGCCAAAAATTGGCCAAATTAAAATTCTGACCCCGTGTCCTTTAAGTACTCTTCAAGACACAAATTTCTAGGTGAAAATATTTTTTGTTTGTCAATCCACTCGCACGCTATCGCAATGGCCGCTAGGTTAAGTTTAAACTGGCAGTTTTTTTTTTGTAGCTCGTCGATGGTGAGAGTTACAAAATTCTTTCTTGCGGTACAAAAAAGTCACAAAAAAGACACAAATTACCTGGTGTTTCGTTTTGCCGGCCGCTAGATGCGGGTCGCCAACTTTTTATACGTAGATAAACTAATAAATCAAATTGAATACAGCTAGGTTTATTTGGTAGACTTTACTTTTACTTTTTCTTGTCCGGATCTCATATTCATTCAGCACAGTATTGGGTCACGTTAACTAGATTTTCTTTTGCGAACCACAAATCATCGAGGGAGCAGGCATGCAGGCAGTTTTAACAGCTTAGTAGGTGACTCATTGACTGAACTTCGCTATAATCACAGAGAATAACTTCTGCTTGTTTCAGTCCCGATCTTACCAAGTTGGTCTTAACTGGTGCCACTCTGGTTCTGATTCTGTTTAGGGTCTTCCAGACCTTCCACTCGAGATCGCTGCTCTTTGCAGGGAAGTTCCTTTGTAGGAACTACCCTGAACTACCTGTTTGCAGGGGTAGCCCAGACGACTACCCCCGCTTCAAGGGTTAGTCGTCTGGGGACTTACCGTTCTCCAATGTGACGAAGCTTTTTCTGGACTTGAGTCGTCTTCGCAATGCTTGGATTCCATGTAATGGGTTTCGTTCATCAAATGATTGTCGAAATTTTCTATGTATTCGATTTCCTTTCTGAGGGCAGAGGATGCTGCAAAATCTGCAGCTTGGATAAATTCTCCACTGGAGTAGGTTTCATACAACCAGGAATAATTCTGCACGTGTCGTTCGGGGTCATATCGACATGTTTTGCGTGTGCTGATCTATTCCAGATTGGCGAGGCGTATTCACCGGTGGAATAGCATTCTGCATATGTAATTGTCCTTAATACGGTTGGCTTTGCGCCCCACTTGCTTTCGCATAGCTTCCTAAGAAGGTGGTTCCTTGTGGACACCTATTGTTTGGTTCTATGATAGAGGTGTCTGTATGTCAGTGATCTGTCCAATGTTGCATCCCGGTATTTTGGTTCTGCTACATGCTGCAGAGCACTCCCTTCCCAGACCACCCGTAGCTTAAAGACTTGCCTTTTTTGTACGTAGATGAAACACGCACACTTGGACTTTTGATGGGTTGGGTCTAACTGAATTTTCTTTATATTATTTGGAGATAGTTGCTAGTATTTGCTCAAGTCTCTGCTCGAAGTTCTCGAAATTTCTATCTCGTACAGCCACTACCAGATCGTCGACGTAAAGGGAGTGCTCCGAACAGTGTTACCCGAGCATGCACCGGGTATGATGATCGTTTGTACAGATATTAAACAGCATTGGTGCAAGCACACTACCCTAGGTCAAACCGTTTTCTTTGCAGCCTCCAGCTGCTCTTCTAACCCTCGATAGTGACATAGAATCTGCGATTTTGTAGGATAGACTCGATGATCTCCGTAAGATGATAGTCTTTCGTGATTTGATATATCTTTGTAAGCAACTTCCTGTGGTTGAGACTGTCGTAGGCTGCAGACAGATCAACGAAAGTGACTCCAGTCATAAGCCTTTTATTCTAATCCACTCTCAGTGAGTTCAGTTAATGCCAAAACTTGCCCAGTGTAAGATCTTCCCGGTCGAAACCCTCCCTGATGAGGTATAAGTGCACCATACAAGTTTTGGACTCTCATCAAGATCAGCCTCTCATATCTTTTAAACAAATGGCAAAGAATGAAAATTGGTCTATAGCTGCTTGCAATTCAGCTGAGTTATTAGTGTACGGTATAAAAATGGAATGAAACCTATATGTTTAATTTAAATTTATTAAGACCGGTTAGAATTAATGTTAGATATTTCGACGGATGGTTTTTCAGATCACTTTATATGCCAAAGTCTTAATAAACGTGTGCCTTATAATGCATTGGTTTAGAGATACGGAATGTAAAAAATTCCAAAAACGTTTTGAGGTAAATGTATAATAAAATGAATAAAAACAAAAAATTTAAGTTTATATTCGTTCAAAATTTCAAAACTTAGAAATCAATATAAATGTTACTACTTTAAGTTACTACTTAAATTTTGCCATAATCTCTCTGAAATCTCGGAAATTCATTAGAAATTGAGGAATGGTTGGAGACGTACCTCTTCTAATATTTCACTATTGAAACTTAGTGGAAGTAAATTTCATCCAATTCATACGGTGTTAAATTGATTGTGATAAGATTTCGTGATGGTGGCCTTAGGGCTTTCAGACCTCTCCAAACACTTGATTGGTTGGTATTCATCATACAATTTTAATCGTGAACAAGCTTGATTAATTTCTTCCATGTGATGAAATGTTCTTCTTCATCAAACATTGCTGTTTTAATGTTAACATTCAGCGAACGACCGTTTCTTTTCGCTATGCCATAAATTTTGATCATATCGGTAAGCTCAACAATAATTGTAAAACTTACCTTTTTAATTAACTGGTTAACTATGTAACAGATGTATTGAACAAATAACAATAAACTCATGGTAACCACAAATCACAACAAGAGTTATTATGGACACATTTTTCGTAATAATGAATTAGTAAAAAATAATTGTTTTGAAATTTTTGTCACCTCGTATCTAGAGAATTATACAATCTAGAACATACGTATTTTAAGACTTTAGGATCTAAACATCGCATCCTGCCCAAGTGTGTAACATGAATTCCGAATCACCCCGTATACTTGTATCAAAATTTCTAAAGCTCCCAAATCTATGTATCTTATCAAAGAGCTTCTCTATAGGCACTAATAAATGCAAATAAGCGTAAACGTTGTAAAATCTTCGCGTTTTCAGCTATCATTCACGTCAAGAAAGCGGAAAATTTAAACTCATAAACGTGGAATAGATATACAAAAACGGTCTTTAAGATGAATTACTTGATGTGCTTGAACTTTTGCATTTCAATAAAATAACTTAAGTGACGAGATTACCGATGAAAGGGACGTTCGAATTGCGATGTCTTTTGAACGGTAACAAATAATCAATGTTTTTGAAACGGAAATCTGCTTTAGGGTTATTTATACGTTTGTATGGTGAGTGGTAAGTGGATAAAAGAAGCTTTTTATTTAATAACGTGCTACACGACTAAAATGTGATTTTATTAAGTAAACATAATACGATATCGCTTTATCAAAATTCCTAATTGTTTGTTCATTAATTTGATAATGTGCTGAGCATTATTTAACCTTCGCATGTATGCGTTTCTATTTATATCTAATATAAAATCGCTAACCAATAATTTTCTATTTTCTCCCCCAGAGGGGGGCCGTTACCACTTTTGTTCTATTTTCCACTTCACCAGACGGTGTGGTGCTTTATTGCCCTCGACCGATTTGGAACAGGGGGAAACGCGAAAATTAAAAAATAATGTTTCATTTTAGAATGAAGGGCCTTTCAGAGAGGATTATAACGATTTTCAAAGCGCAGATATTAAAGTACTCTGATTTTTATTCTAGTTGAAGATCATAATGAGGTTTTTTTAATGAAGGGTAACTCTTAATGAAGATTTGCGCTTGATGCGGTATTTTCGTAGTTCATTAGAAATATTGTTTCAAGAATCATACTGTACATCGAGATAAAAACAAAGCGGGTTTTAATTGTTGCATTGGATATTGTTAATGACAGTTTGGGTAATGAAACGCTTGATAAAAAGAGGAAAAGTTTATTTCTAATAACAACATAACATTCACTTTATATTACATTATTAGGTATCTACAGAATACTAAAAATGATACATTAAAGAAATAACGAAAATAACGATTTCTCTCGTTTTGTTTTATACATGAACAATTAAAATAAAAAAATGAATATTTACATCTTTAATTCGCGAAGTGAAAGCGTCAACAATATTTGGTATTGCACTGACCCTTCATACAGTCCAGAAAGTACCATTACAACGAAGTATTGAGTCTGAATTTTCGAAATACTGTGAGTAAAAATATGATTAACTCATATTTATTTATGCAAATCAAGAGTCAAGTGAACTTTTTTTTGAGTAAAAAAGTCATCTCTCTTCGTCTTTTGTTTCTGGTGCTTGTATTTTAAAGGTACAATGGGTTCAGTATCTTCCTGACGTATTAGTTTCTTTCTTTATTAATTGGTAGATGTGGCCTTTGATTTTCATTAAACTCATATTTATCACAGCAAAATAACATAATGCATTTTATACAACGACGATAGTGGAAAGTGAATGTTTGATAGCTTTAAATGAAAATAAACTAGCATCTCTGGAACATTATTAACAAATTTAAATATACCAGTTTAACATTTCAGTGTCTCATGAAGATAAGATGATGAAACTTGACGAAGCGAAGGAAAATTTAAGGCATTCTTTCTTTTGGTCGTATAAATATGGGGATTCTGTGTATCAAAGAATTCCAGCTACTAATTAATAAGAAACCTCTGTAAGTAAAATACTGAATACTCCAGTTGGGCAGCACATCAGAAGAATAGTCCAAAGAGTAATAAATATTGTTTATATGACATACATTATTCATGTAATTCAAGACTTTTCTCTTGAGTAAATTACAATATGCAATATATCTATAAAATACATGTGTTAGTCATTGACGTTATAAACAGATATAAGTCAACTATAAGACAACTTTTCTAGTCTCGGAACGTTCTGATATCAGATAGATGGCAAAATGCACCGAAAGCGTTTAGGATTTTACTTGTTTATTGATGGATAATTATATGTACTATCGAGTGACGTATTACTTCGAACTAAGATCTTATACGTTTGGTTTGATTCCTTGTATTCGTAATTTATACATAGTGGGCAATGTTTATATACAATTCTTCATATTCGTTCAATAAAATCTACCATTTATGGTACCATTTTGTCTATTTGATCATATCCTAAGATTGAATTTTCTGTTACTTGTTTATTTCTCACCAAACAAATATTTAATTTGGCAAAAATTAAATCGGTAGATGAATAACTAATTTTTGATAAAATTTATATCGATCCGAAGTAGAGTATATGGAGAATAGAAATGGTGAGGTATGTGACATGTTTAATAAGGATTCCAATTTTTAACTGATATTGACAAACATCGGGGTGTTTCATTAAAAAATATATAAATAATATATTTTTTTTTATTGGTACGATATTTTGCCTATTTAAAACATGCTTTGGCGTGCGTAAATCGGGCTTTTTCGCACGCGCGTGTTTTAAAGTCGCCATGGAAACGTATCAACAACGGCCATATCAACCAATAACAGAGCGTTTTTGGCCGTAGCCGGACAAGCCGATTGGTTGCACGACGTGCGACGGGCAGTCACGAAGCGTCCCGAGTGTCATTCAAATTAATCATATTGGGTATGCATTTGCTTTTGGTATAAAAAGTGATACCAATAAAAAAAAAAACGCGTAAAGTATTCGTGGATAACTGCTCTTTCAAGCACTTGCTCTATTTCGAGCACTCCGGCTACGCCGTCGTGCTCGAAAACTCGCGCGTGTTTGAAAGAGCTCAATATCCACTCACTTTAATATACTATTCAAATCGCTCAACTTCAACTCACTTACAGACATACTCTCAATAATATACTCATTTTCGCAAATTTATTACACCCTATTTATCTACATGGAAGCCTCAATGTTTTCTCCGTTGACTTGTCAAAATTAACAAAACTGCCAAACTCCCAGAATAAAAAAAACAAAATTTCGGAATAAGGTGTTCTTTGTCAAATAAGGACTGTGACGTGAAATGTTAACTGTGGCTCACATATTCCCTCTAAATTTTATCCAAAAGTTTCTACCGTTATATCGGTAGGCCATACCCCTCAATTTTGACTTACTGTCAATTACAATATAATTACAAAAAATTTGAATGCTTCTCAAATTAAAGCTTGATGTAGACTGGTATTGAGTGAGGATGTAATAATGAGTAGAATGTAATATAATGTAGTGCGGATGGTTCAATGTATTTATGTGTTTGTAAACATTAAGGTACAGATAAATGACAAATTTAAAGATAGAATAAATATGATAAAAACGCGAGTTTTATTTCCTATAATTTTGTAACGTAATGTTTTTGATTTTTGCCTATTTTTAATTTTAGATTTTTAATTGCAATATTTAAATTTTTGTTGCAATGAAATCCTCTCTCTAGTCATAAAGGGAACCAGTTAGTACCTTGTGATTTAAATATTTGAGGAAATGAGTACTTTTACGTGATAAAAAGTTTGTGGAACTTTTAAACAATAGACGCTTTTACACTTTTTAATCCCTTTATAGTACATACGCTAGGGGTCGTTTTACAGGAAGCAAAACAGGACAAAGTGGGCACAAATATGTAATACACAAAAATTATTATGAAGTTCATTGTTTAAATCGCTATAACGCGGATAATATTGAGTGGACGGGAAAAAGTTGGTGATAAAACTTGTGAAAAATTAAAATGTACCCTAAAAAGGTCATAAAATTCTATCTCCAATGCTTATGTTGATAATTACCTGTAATTGATAAATACATGATCCTAAGCCTAAGGTAGTGTAATATCGAATCAAAACAAAATACGGTTCAGTAAAGAGATAAATGTTCTGCCAGTACAGTAATAAAATTTTAAGATTTCTCTTATTTCTATTTGATTTTCATCTGAAAATTTAATAAAATTGTGGAATTTTAAGGAATTTTTAAACAAGCTGAAAAAAAGACACATTTAAATTCTGTTAATCTATCGATATAGAATGATCATTTGTCTCTTAATTGAACCCTGTTTCGGTTTAATAGGTTACTACGAGGGTGGTTTGATATGTCCGTGACTTTTCGAATTTTCCGCGCAGTAATTTTAATGGCAACACTGCTCCCGTCAACTACATACTACATCTCTCGGTAGACTACTGTTAAATATTGAACAAACTGGGTCATTTAGTTCATATTTGACATTATTTGAAAAGAACTAATTTTATCAATTTCCACGTAAATGAGAAAAAGTTAATTTCGTATGCTGATTAAGCTTACGTTTTACCCAAAAAAAAACATTACCGAAATCAAGGAGAGAGTGGATAAATACTATGGGGATTCTGCACCGTCGATTTCAATGGTTAAAAAAAGGGGTTTACTCTGTTCCGTTGTGGCCGCACCATTACAAGTGACGCTGAACGTTCAGATCACCCAACAGAAGTGGTTACGCCAGAAATCGTCGGTAAAATCCATGGAATGATAGTAGACGATCGAAGCTACGTCTGTCGATCAACAAAATCATAACCAACATTTTCTGGGATTCGCGTTGTCACTCATATCAAGTACCTTGAAAAGTGTGAAACGATCACCGCCGAATATTATTCAGAGCTGTTGTACAAATTTAACACTGTTTTGAACTAGAAACGATCGCATTTTGCGAAGAAAAAAGTGTTCACCATGGCAAAAATACGTCAACTGGACTACAAACTGCTAGCTCAACCACCATATTCTCCAGATCCAGTCCCCTCCGACTATTTCATATTTCCAAACCTGAAGAAATGGTTAGGTGGTAGGAGATTCGGGTTGAATGAAGAGGACATCGTTGAAACATACGCTTATTTTGAGGACCTTGAAGAATCTTGTTATGTAGCAGGAATAAAAGAATTAGAAACAAGTTGGACTAAAGTTATCGCGCTAAGAGGAGATTGTGCAGAAAAATTATAGTTATTTATTGTATAAGTGCTTTAGACAGCGTTTTATTCACACAACAATGTTAAACGCGAGAGCGCCAGCTCGAGTAAGTTCTTTAATTCTTAAGTAAATAAAATGCAACTAAAACACGAATGCAATATAACGTTTTATACACATCCACAATCCCAAATTATTAAAATTATTGAAACATCACATCAAATTTCTGTACCGCGACATCCTTTTGGGAGTGCTACAGAGTGTCTGAGTATGCTATGCTGTGGAAACAGTGGAATAAATTAACTTTATTCCTCTAGTGAAATGAACTAATTTTATTCCACACGTGGATAATATACATGGATAGTATTGTATTGGTATTTTAAGTTTTCTTTTAAAAGTCACGGACTTATCAAACCACCCTCGTACATTACCCTAAGAAATATATTTCCTATACCCCTACAATCTCTAAAAGTATTTAGGGAGAACATGATCCCAGGGTTATGTATCATCGTATCAAGACGAAATAGAGCCCATTAATAAGGTAAAAGATAATTTTCTACATCGGTATAGTAACAAGATTTTGATATACTTTTCTAATTTTTTAAAAAGTTCCCTAGACTTACCCTATTTTACTTACTATGCTCAAATCAAAGTTGTATTAAAATCAAAGAAAACCCAAATTCTGTAACTACACCGATGTAGAATGATCCCTTATCTCTTCATTGGCCCTATTTCGTTTTCATACGAAAATACGGGCATGGGTCAATTCGTAAGAGTTAATCCCCGGTTCGCATTTGACCTTCGCGCGATTGGTCAACTCGTAAGAATATGGTTCTCTAGATCGGTCAACTCGTAAGGGTGAGAACTACCTGAAAAATCCAAAAGGGGGATTATCGTATTTCTTGCGAGAGGGCAAGGAAAACCCTGCGGAACCCGACCCTAGGGTCATAAAACGCATATGATCATTAACAATAAGCAAGTCTTTGCCGTGTTGACTTTTAATAAAACCCACAACTATCTCGGTGCGATCCATCGTCACTGTTTAGTTGGAACGTAACAAACCACCCCTTATATCATATTCTTAGTTTCAACAAATATCCGAATACTTCCTTACAATCATCCCCTATTATTTCCGAGACTCCTTTTACGAGTTAACTCATCCAAAACTACCCTTTAAAAATTTCCCTACCGGTTCGCTTACCAATTGAACGATTTTAGGGTTGGGGATTAAAATTTCTTACGAGTTGACCGCCGCCGGATTTTACACTACCCTAGGATCATGTTTCTTATAACATGTGTTACAGGTAAGTATTTCCATAAGCATTGGAGACAGAACAAAACTTTATAGGACTTTTTGGAGCATATTTTGTTTATGCACAGAATTTATCAACAACTTCTTTCGATCTAATCGGTAGTCTTCGAATTATACATTATTGATTATTACTTTTGTTTGGACAAACTTAGAAAAATAGACGAAAATATTCTGGTTCAACGACTACAAAACCTTTAGAAAACAGTGCATTTTCTCGATCCGGTTTTACCTTCCTCAAAATGATCCTTAGCGTAAAGATAACCCCGAAAGAATTGTGATGAGAACCATTAAAATTAGACTTAGATAAAAAAGACATCAACTAACGTCCAATGTATAATTCATGTTTTAAACTTCATTGAACTAGAGGTAATTAACAGTTCAAATAGTAGATCTAACTGTAAATTCAAAGTAATGCTTGTGAACGTTCCCGCGAATCCTTTAATTCGGGCGTGGGTAAATTGGGCACTATTTAATCTCTCACAAATTTTTACGCCCGACCGATGTTAATCTGTTTCCAAATTGGGCACCGACCCTTATAACAGGTACAAAATATTATTAAAGAGGGCAAGAGGGCAAGGATCAACCGAGTGCCCGGTGGGGCATAAGTGGTCTAACTGAACATTTCGACGGTACAAATTCGACAGTACGAAAGTAATGAAATAAGTAGGTTTTAATTTAACTAAGTATTAATTTACCGAATTTAAGTAATGAAATTAGTAGGTTTTCATTTAAGTAGGTATTAATTTACCGAATTTGCCCTCATTCCAACTCGTAATGCACAGTAGGCGGCTGGTGCCCAATTTACCTGTATCATTTTACGCTAATCCGGGATTCGGTGCTGAATTTACCTAAAACCACTTCGGTTCAGGTAGTAGTTGATGCCCAATTTGGACCCGCCGCTTTAATTCGACGGTGTAAATCCATTTCGTATGAACCTGCTCAAGTCAAGTCAGTACATTTGAAACTACATATCACCTAACTGAAAACTTCCTAACAACTTTCTGTGCATTTATCTCCTGACCTTACAAATATGGACCGGTAAACCTAAAACTAAGCGTAGTTAATAATTCACGTCTCACTTCATCCACGGTAAGCATTCTTGTCGCTCATGTCGCAGGGGCTGTCGCTGTCCCTGCCGCTCCTGCTGTCCCTGAACTCGCCCGGGGAGGCTGGGGGGTTTCCGACGATCGTGGGAGGATTGGAGGACGTCGCCAGGTTGGCGATGTCGCTGAACCAGGTGCCGAGGTTCAACCGGTGCTCGGGGAGCACCGGCAGCGGTTTTCAGATGACGTGCGCCGGAACGGCCTCGTTCCTGAACTCCTCGTTCTTCATGATCACGCAGACGGGCCTCTTGATCGCCTCGGGACTAGGCGATCTGCGCGGGAACGCAGGTGGGCAAATGTTGCAGGGGATGCTCGTCCCGTTCGGAAGGTTGTTGATCGGCCAGTTGATGCCAGGCGGGTAGAGGGGATTGTTGCTGTAGAGCAGGGCGAGCTCGGCGGCGAACTTGGACTCGTCCGGGTGCCTGAACGGGTGGTAGAGGTAAGGCAGAGGGGGGAAGAGCGAACGCGAGAGCTTCAGGTGCTCGTGGTCGTTGTGGAGGAGGCCGGGCAGGCCGGTCGCCGTCGAGATCGGCGGCATCAGCGTGCGCGCCATGTTGGGGTTCTCCAGGTGGGACGGGGACATCAGGGGAGACAGGGAGAAGCCGAACTTCGGCTCTTTCTTCAGGAGCGGTTTCGGCTTCCTACGTGGACGGTACTTGTAGTCTGGGTGCTCCTTCATGTGAAGAGCCCTGAAACGCAAAAGAGAACTATGAAAGACCTCGGGGAAAACTTCGTATGCACCCTCTTACTCGCTATATACGCGGTTTCCACAATAAGCGTGATGAAAATCAAAAAATTGTAAGAGTTCAATTAATCGGAAACACCTTAAGGACAACCACATTATATGAAACTGGCTATGTTGTAACCATAAGTAAATTCATTCAACAAACTTTAACCGATATATTTTTACTAATCGTTAACAAATTACACCGCCCCATAAAAAATACAGTCCGTTTCTGTGGTTTAGACATCTGCATTCTTATGCATTTTTCACCGCTGAATCCGAATCCGGGGTCAGAAAAAGGTATGCACTCCTGGAATTGACCCCAAAAGCCAAAAATGGCCCCTATAAAATGTGAAACGTGGAATCAGGGATGACGGATGCTCAGGCGAGATCGAGATTGCATTCCCAAGCCAAAGCCGAACTCGTGGTCAAAAAAGTTTAGAGCCGACTGGGATTCACACTCTGAGGTCGAAAAATGGGCCCTCGGGGGCCGGAAAATCGAGATTCGCAGGTCGGGATCGCAACACTCGGATTTTCATGTACTTTCAAACCTTAGCAATGCGGACGACGATGAAATTGTTCTCTGGACCAGAGGATGAATTCCAATTTGGTTCGAACTGTTTCACCACCGTCTGCGTTGTTGAAGTTTGAAAGTACATGAAATCCGAGTGCTGTCATCCCAACCTGCGAATCTCGATTTTCCGGTCCCGATAGGCACATTTTCTGGGCCCAGGGCGTGAATTCCAATGGGCCTCGAATTGTTTTACCGTTGCCTGCGGTGCTACAGTTTGAAAGTACATGAAAATCCGAGTGCTGCGATCCCGACCTGCGAATCTCGATTTTCCTGCCCCCGATAGGCCTCTCGGGCCAATTCCAGGGGTGTAGGCCTATTTCTAACCTCGGATTCGGATTCAGCTGTGAAAAATACATAAGGATACACATGTCTGATCTATAGATCCGGACTTTTGACGAGATAAACGTCTTATAAATCGATGTGCGAGCTACACATCCCAGAAAATATGTAACGTTAGGCCTGACCCATGCGTGGAAGCGAGAGTGAGAACAAGTGACAGAGATCGACCGTCGTTTGGCTTGCGACGAATTGTACGCACACGTACTTTACCGTTTCGCTTCTGACGCATCTATCTCCCTTCCATTCTGCTTGGCACTTGGGTCCGCGTGAAAGAGAGACAGCGGTAGCACACAGCTTGACGTTAACGTATTGCTGGCTATTCATATAGTGAACGGGGTATTTCTAGTCAATACCATTGCTTATTAAAATCGCAATTGCGGCAATAAGGTAATTGATTTTTGCACTCTATGATTTTGATAAGCTATATAATCTCATATATTTCTTCTTTTATCATTAAAACAAAGTAGCATAGGTCAGCGAGTGCAGTAATAATAGGTTATGTTACGATTTCGATTAAAAAATTATTATGAATGATATAAATGATCGTACAAAAAGTCGACTGCTTACAGTCGTAATTCGTATTCAGTGACAAAAATTATCCTACGTAGCAGTTCATGTCAGGTTCAAGATGTTAATGTTTAACTTCGCACATGTCATAACAATGTGTCTAAAATGACAAGTTTGACCGGCCAACCGCAGTGCGAAAAAATCTTCTATAATATAAAACTGGTTAACGCGGGCTTTTTGAAAGCGACAAATTAATCAATAATTATTTAGTGATAATAATTCAATGCAATTCATAAACGTATGCAATTTTTCATCAATGTTTTCTTATGATGTTATCACGTAAAATGATCGTCCGTAAACCGACTTTACAGACAACCAATTTTTTTTATGGGGCTGTGTTATTTACCAATTAATGTAACTTAAAATGAATATGTATAAAATATCGTGAATTTTTGGCAATAAACCAGTATACTTTGTCTGCTCAAAACGAAGGTGTGTTGTGGTCTTTATTAAGTTACCACTAATCTTAAACCGATCTGTGAGACTGACTGTACTATACAAGACAGTCTACAGCCTCACAACTTGTAGACAAGATTCATCTCCGCAGCCGACCACGAGCCTCGAGAGTCTATATACAGTTCATTCTAAAGAGATCATTTCACCCTTCGTTCACCTATGCATTTAATAAAATTGATGCTAGTAATGCTGTGTCATCTATTGTTAAGGGTGGACCGATCCCATTCATTAATCTAAAATTTACAACAAAACGTCTGTGAAGCTAAGGGCAACGTTTGTCAACAAGTTACAAGAATAGTTAGAACTGCTTAATTAAAATGAGGGTTTGACTTTATTAAGTAGAGTTTCAAAACTTGAATTTTGATTTGAGGTCAATTTAGATCTTTAAATTTGGTCTGTGTTCAAATATGCTCCGATTACCTGTGTCGATGTATTTCGTAATTTTTCCATATATAACAAATACTCAGTGACTTAGATTTTTGATTTTAGTGATATAGAATAACACATGATAATAAATGTAAAACTTAATATGTAATTTTTAAATTAAAGTGATTCTTTATAGCTAGTAACATGTAACATGTCTAACTTTAAGTACCTGAAATATTTTGTATAACGAAAATTATTAGTTTCTGCTATTTTGTAAATGTACACAAACTTTTATTACCCATAATAAAATTATTGAAACATGAGAAAAAAAATTGTTTTGTGAAAAATGTTTTTTTTTCCGGCTACATATAATATATTTTTGCATTTTTGCCTAATTGTCTAAATATTATTTCTTTATTCCTTTCAGTTTTTCTGCCTTAAATCCTAGCTTCAGTTATATGGAACAAAATGTACAATTTCTAGCTATGACACGATCTTCAATTTAATCCCTCGTGTACTGGCAAATTAAGTAATTGTATATTACGTAACGAGAATATGACTCAGACTAATATTACACTAGAATGGAGGTTTGCAAAACAACTTAGTGTGAACCATAATATATACGAATCAGAGGCGATATTTCACTTATGATTATTCATAAACTCTACAAATGTATAATCCGCCCAATTCATATTAAGGATCACACTAGCATATTAAGCAATTTAGTTCTGATATGAGATAGCAATTTAGAAATGACTAAATCAACTGTGCTGAAGACCTAACATATTGTATGTCTTTAATTGAACTTGGAAATTTCATTATTACACGGATTAGGATCGATTTGACACTATTAGTATATACAGCATGTAGGATAATACCAAAGGTGTTCTGTAGGTCAACCACTAATACCAGCGCTATGTCATTTAAACGTGTACATCTAATATAAGCAACTATAAGTCATTCAATCTGGATGTTACAACTAGAAAGGAGTTTATAAATAGTGAAGAGGACTAGTTTGGTTACCTTGAGGGAGGTTGACACCGACGAGGGATATGGGAGGGAAGTGATGGGTTTGTGTTGTCAGAGAAATTTAGACTGCAGTAAAATAGAATGTGGTTCAGACTCCTAAACCTGTCCACATTTACTTCCTTTGGTTATCTTTTAGATGCATCCCAAATAAGTGTTGAAGAGTTAGGCTACGTCCTGATGATAACCGGAAGATAAGAGTAAAGAATTTTTTGCTATGATAGGGCACCTTTCAAACCGGAGCACAGAGGGAAAAGCTTCCATAATATTACTGATGAAGGCTGTAGATCCTTTGGTTTCATGTGAATATTTGCTGTGTGTCGACTTTTTCATTACGTTGTGTCTTCTTTTTATTGAGAGACCACCAATAATTATGGACACCGGATGAGTTTAAAGACATCTCAGAAGAAAGGACAAAGTAAGTTGCAGCTCTGAGATGGATCTTTGATCGCATATGATTCTGTGCGACTCGGTACATCGCCTGAAAACTCGATACCACATAAATTTCATAACAATCAGTTAAGGGCAAAGGGCAGTTTACTCGTAAGTTTTAGGTCTTATTTTATTATCTCAAAAACTGGTACAACCTTTTTTTTTAAACTTCGTACGTTTAATTTACTATTTAACCCTTATCGATCGCCGTTATCGTTATCTTGACTGATATTCTGCGAAGGGTCCTTTACTCTAGTGATTTTTCAGTTTTTTACCAGTTTTTACCAAATTTTAAATTTGAACTAACCTAATCAATAGTTACAACTTCTATATGAAACATTTTCTTGTAATACCTCCTTAAAGACCATTATGAAACATTTCCACTTTCTCAAAAAAAAAATCAAAAAGGTTTTGAATGTTTTCATTAAACTTTATATTTGAATTATCATATTAAAGGTATAAATTTTTTATTCGAAATATTTTCTTCTTACAGTATTATAAAGGGCATTTTAGTCTTAAGAGTCCATCACCCGGCGAGAATTTAACGTTGTTGCGGGGTAAGAGACAACGAAGAAGTAGCGGTAGGCGTGACTCTAATTCTCCCTTCCACTACTTTTTAACTAGCCAGGACTAAGTTAATTTTCCCACTAAGTTTAAGTTCCCAAATATATACGATGGCAGCACTTTACAGCGAGTTTTCTAGCTACTGTAAGGGTTTAGGGAAAACATGATCCTTGGGTAGTAGATTATCTTATCAAAACAAAATAGGGTTCAATGAAGAGATAAAGGATCATTCTACATCGGTCTAGTAACAGAATTTTGAGTTTTCTCTTATTTTGGTCAAATTTTGATCTGAAAATAGTACGTAAAATAGGGCAACTTTAGGGGCGGTTTTAAAGGGACAAAAAGAAAATATCAAAAATCCGTTACTAGACCGATGTGTATTTGAGTTTTTCACTTCGAGTGGTTTTTATTTGAAAAGAATATCTCAAATGATGTCCGAGGTATCATACTTCCCCCGTACCTCTAAAACCGCCTTAAATTGACTCGGGTGATGGACTCTTAAGAATTCTTATTTTGTTGCAAAATTTTCTTTAAAAGGTTTTTGGTGATTTATACCAAATCTTAACTTTATTTAGCTGTTTAATGCTTATATCTCTTATTTGAAACATTTTTATCTACAATTACCCTAAAGGGCACTTCCTTAAATGCATCTGTTTGTAGAGTAATTGTTCAATCTAACGATACATCTCCATTAAGTAAAGTTGTTTTACTTATTCCAAGTATATGATTGGAGTCTTATTTCGAAGTATTTAGTTTGCAATAATTTGAGGTCATTATTTAATTTATTATAATAATAAGTAGCTGTATACACGTAACATTTTCGTCCAATTTCGTTTCATATTTTAGGTAAACCAATACAATTTAATAAAATTCACTGTTAGGAATATTCAACGATTAGAAAACTTTCGAGAACAAGTCACAAGCAAAAAATATCTGTTGTATAAGTGTTATTAGAAGCAAAAATATAATATTACGTATTAAGGAACGTTCGAGAACAATAAGTGTGCAAAAAGGCTCGTTAAAATAAAATCATCGTTAAGATAAGCATTATGAGGTGTCGAGATGATTAATTGTATAATTCTCTGCGAGGTTAGTTTAGTTTGTTCGGAATCGGTGGCGAGAGCATGCCAAAATTTATTTATTTGAAAATCGAGCGGTTTGTGATTGTGACTGTGAGTTAATTTTGTGAATGAAATGCGTCCCACCACTGATATCTCGCTCTTGGACTTCCTAAAGGCTCCTAGATTTAATTTTGGAAGCACACAAATATTTTCCACATTACATTGATTCTGTGTGGCATTCAAATTTACACTGGAACGTCAGTTCAAAGCTTTGATCGTTAGGGTTAAATTTTGATCACTTAAAGGAGTCCTAGAGTGTTGATGTTTTTTGGATGACGAGGAATCATACATGAGAGGAGAGATGAGATTCGGGCCTTGGGAATCCTTGGGTAAGTGATAAGTATCCCGCCAAAGGAATGTTTACAAGTTACATTGGAATCTTATTAATTTTTATCATTATTACTGAATTTTATAAATGTAACACAAGTAACCAAATAATTGTGCCTTTCTATTTTATCGTTTATAAGATTGTGTGGTTAATCTGAGTGTATGGAGTCTGTTATACTTAGAGATTGTCAAATTTGTTTCAATTTCACATAGTAAGGTAAAATTTACTTAGAACAATTGAAAATGATGAGATATTTAAAATTTAAGTGCAAAAAAAGGAAGAAATATATTTGTCATCTGATTATATAATCTTTGTCACTTTATAACGGAAATTTTGTTATTTTGTAATTTTAAACTTGTCTATATTACAAAAATGAGTCGTTTCAATGTTCATTCTTTAATTCGGTTTATCCCCTTTACAGAAAATGATCATCGGAGAGCGCCTTCGCACACAACCAAGATGGAAGAGATTTTTTACGGTCTGAAGGTATAATGAATCCAAATTTTCTTTTAATTTCAACTCTAATAGACTTTCGTTTTTATTTTCAGGTAGGTGCACATTTCCTTATGGACCTTTACTGTTAAATCATCGTTTGTCATTGCGAAACTAGTCTGGCCATTGCCGGACATGGTTTCCTTTGGAAAAATCGGAAAAGTTTTCGTGGATCGTGGTGCTTTTAGTGCTTTGCCAGCGAGTTTTATATTTTTTTTGTGGTAAGTACGTATGTTATACATAAATATTTTATTTTTATTTTCAGTACCAATAATTCTTTTTTTTTTCTTTTTATAGGTACCTAAATCTTTTTTATGTGAGTAAGGTATTTTATGTCATTTTTTTTAAATTTCAGGTACATACTTAAAAAAATTTTAACAGTGCCATTTTTTTACTTTGAGGTATGTCCTACGGTGTATTTGTTTTGCATTTTCAGGTATTTTTCTCAGGCACCTTAATTTATTTTTTAATTGTTTTGTTTTCCTCTGTCGCCTGTTGCAGGTATTTTCAGGAATTAGACATTCGTTCTTTTCAGATATATTGCATTTTGGCATTCAGGTATTTCTTATGGTATTCTTTTTCACTGTATTTGTTATAAATTTCATCAGAATCGGTTAAGGGCAAAGGGCATTTTACTCGTAATTTTTAGTTTTTTTTTGGATCATCTCAAAAACTGGTACATCGTTTTCTTTTAAACATCGTATGATTACTTTACTGTTCAATCCTTATCGATTCCGTTATCTTATCTTGACTGATCTGCTGCGAAGGGCATTATACTTTAGTGAATTTTCAGTCTCAATTTTCTCTAAAACGGCTCCACTGGATTCTTACCACATTTTTATATATGAACAGATCTAATTAATATCTACAACGTTTATTTGAAACATTTTTTTATAAAACCTCCCTAAAGGGCACTTATGGACATCTTTATTTTCTCAATTTTATTTAAAAGGCTTTTAATGTTTTCATTAAACTTTATATTTGAATTAAAATATTAAATGTATACAATTTTTATTAGAAATATTTTTTAAGGGCACTTTACTCTTAAGAATTTTTATTTTGTTGTACAATTTTCTTTCAAACGGTTTAGTGATTTATACAAAATCTCATAACTTAAGTTAGCTGTGTAATGCCTATTCCTTTTATTTGAAATATTTTTGTATAAAGTTGCCCTAAGGGAACTTCCTTAAGTGCATCGGTTTGTAGAGTAATTGTTCACTCTAACTGATACATCTCCATCAAGTAAAATTATTTTTATTTATTCCTTGTTGTTCTTATAATACATAAGTAAATTTATTTATCGCTTCGATAAAGTTAGTTTTATACAAATACATTGATCAAAAAACTTTGTAATCTAACAAACAACAAAAAAAGATATTTATTAATAAGAGAAAATGCTACATTCATTACTACATTTATTTTATAGAACGGTGATAATGTTGCTATGAACATTATGTCCGGCCATATAAGAAAGTCGTACAATGTTACACAGTGCCATTTTTACTATTGAGGACAGTCAATAATGACGTGTTCGGCATTATCTGACACATGGTACCAGTAGTTACTTTGCAAAATGTAAAAGAGTTCTATCAAATGGGATTATTTGGTAGGTATTAATTTCTCTGTCCATTTTGCCGCAATGGGAATCTTACTGCTGTGGCCTGGAATCTGTATCAAAATAACTCGCTTGCCTTGATCTAGTGCACGTAAAATTCTTCTATCGTTTTGAGACATACCTTTTCATTATGGGGTTGGTTAATTTGATTTTGACGTTTGGCGAGTCTGAATAGATGACGCATTTTTGGGGTAGTTGTTATTCAGCAGTTTTAGTGTTATATATGGTGACGGCTTTATTTCTGAAATACAAGTTTGATTCATTATTCTAGATATTACCTCTATGCTGTGACTCCGATTCCGTATAATTACACATGTATAATGAGCTAATAATTAACAAATGATTTGTTGATGAAATTACCACATCGAATTATGAGATTGTATTTAGGTAACCAGCATAATTGAATCCTGAACTCTTTTTTTGAAAATAGTGTTATAGGTAAAAGTGTGACATTAAACATTTTCTATGTATAGAAAGTTGGCGGACCACCCTCCAGAGCCCGGCAAAACAAAATAGTGGAGACTTTGTGTTTTTTTGTAGCTTTTTTGTAGCAAGAAAACAAATTTTGTAGCTTTTGACCAGCCGAAGCTACAAAAGGTGGGCTAACTTAAACTTAAGTTAGCGGCCACCGCTATAACTCATACACGGAATGTAATAGGATGCCCTGGTTTGCGCAGGAATTTGTGTCTTTAGAAGTACTTGAAAGTACCGGGGCCAAAAAATTTTTTTGGACACATTTGGCCAATTTTGGCCAAAAATGACAAGATATTCAATCATCACTCGCGGTTCAATTTCATGAGATAGTAGCAATCTTGAGAATCATTTGGCACTGGAAAACCTTCTGTTAATTGACCCAAAAAGCGGGCAAAAATGGCCAGAAAATGGCCAAAAATTCGAGAATGACTTATTTAAGCCAAAACATGAGAAATCCTGTATATACGTCGACAGGTCGAACATGTGGTACACAGAGAGTTCAGAAACGCTAGCAGAAGGCCAATAAAAAATATCCAGAAATGGCCAACAATTCTAAAATGACTTATTTCGGCCAACAGGTGCTAAATCGTGTATATACCTGAATAGTTCGAAAATGCGAGCACTGGGAATTCCAGCAACAATGTAGAGAATTTAGGATACTCTGTCAGCCACTGAGAGTCACTTTGCACAGCGGACCTGTGGAGCTACAAATTCTAAAATTATTAATTTCGGCCAAAACGTGCTAAATCCTGTATATACTTCGACAGTTCGAAAATGTGGGCCCCGGAATTTTCAGGAACACTATCGGTGGATCCAATGGATCCTTCTAGCCACAGGAATCCACCTGAGACTGCGGGCCTGTGGAGTTATAAATTCTAAAATGACTAATTTCGGCCAAAACGTGCTAAATCCTGTATATACTTCGACAGTTCGAAAATGTGGACCCCGGAATTTTCAGGCACACTATCGGTGGATCCAATGGATCCTTCTAGCCACAGGAAGCCACCTGAGACTGCGGGCCTGTGGAGCTACGAATCCTAAAATGACTTATTTCGGCCAAAACGTGCTAAATCCTGTATATACTTCGACAGTTCGAAAATGTGGGACCCGGAATTTTCAGACACACTGCCGGAGGATCCAGTGGATCCTTCTATCTACTGGAATTCTCCTGAGACTGCGGGCCTGTGGAGCTACAAATCCTAAAATGACTTATTTCGGCCAATATGAAATTGAACGGAGAGTGATGATTGAACATCTTGTCATTTTTGGCCTAAATTGGCCAAATGCGGCCAAAAATTTTTTTAACCCCGTGACTTTCAAGTACTTCTAAAGACACAAATTCCTGCGCAAACCAGAACATCCTATTACATGCCGTATATGAGTTAAAGCGGTGGCCGCTAACTTAAGGTTAAGTTAGCCCACCTTTTGTAGCTCCGGCTGGTCAAAACGGAGAATACGAGTTCGGACCCATCGAGCTCAGGTAGTCAAGAATTCGGACCCGGTATAGGTGCGGATTCGGACCCACACAGGTGTCATGCTCGGGTACCATAATGTAGTTATGTTAACATCGTAACACCTAGAGCAAACAAACATTTTCCGGTCAAAAGCTACAAAATTCGTTATCGCGCTACAAAAAAGACACAAAATCTCCACTATTTTGGTTTTCCGGCCTGAGGAGGGTAGTCCGCCAACTTTATATGCATAACATTTCTTTTTATGTTGGACGATGAATTGACCCACTGAAATATCTGATAGATAATTGTTAAGACTCCCGTTTCCACGTAGCAAGTCCGTAGCAATTGTCACTTATAAGTTAATCCCATTCCACGGCATCGACGAGTTATGCAAAAGTGAATTCCTCCAACATATCCTCAATATTCGAGGCGACGCATCGAGGCGGGTATCGAAGCTGTCGACAAAAGATAATGCCACCATTGTAAGAACACAGTGAGCACCTCCTGTGATCCCATTCATGGCGAGATTGTTTCTAGGCGAGTCCTGTCTCAAGCATAATGCCTTCCCGAGTCCCTCCTTTGTGCCGCCCCAATTGGAGTATTTACCTACAGCGATAGCTCCACAATTAGAAGCCAGCAACACACACAATTCTATTCTGCTCTATTCATTCGATGGTATTGTGCGAGTGCGGATGGGTGGTTTCCATTCAAACACCATCCGAGATGTGACTATTCGCGATAATTGTCTTAGATTCGGTACGATGCCTCGCAACAGGGAATACAAAGGGTGTATGTGGGAAAGGTGCCGGTAGGAAATTCAGGGACGTTTCTGTTCCTTTTAACGCAAAAAAAATGTTCCGGAACGAACAAATCGTCTACCAGTGAAGGTAGGGTAGAGGATGGGTACATATGTTTCAAACTTGTTTTGTAACTACTGCACTGTAGCCGGATATGTCTGAAGGTTTAAGCAAGTTTTTGGATTCGTTTTCAGCATTAACTAATTATTTGGAAATTTTAAGCACAACTATAAATTCATGTTTTTGAGACTTGTAAAGTAGTTTGGAGCCCTTCTGGAGTTAATATAAACCTTCAAAACCAACAAAAAAAATTTAAAACTTTTATTTTATACATACGAACAGTTAAATATTCACCACATTTTTCATTCCATTTGCAATGAATCATCATAATTCGAAATTCAATAATAACTTATTGAAAAAGATGGGATATCAAAACTCACTGAAGTTACTATAAAAATCTTCAGGGTTAATAAGTTTTTCTACCTTCATGTGCACGTGGGAAACACATTGCATTGATGGTCAAAGGTAAAAATTAAAAATAATGTAAATTGTATGTAATACACACACATGTACAGTGTTAATTGGCCATAAGGTGTTCTCACCCATCACCCGAACCCTTAAGTGGGACAATAACCATTTAAGTGCCCTCGTAATGATTATTTATAAAATTTCGAACCTGAACAAACAATCCACAAATACACTTTTATCAATTCAACTACTGATAAGTGTTTCCGTATTTGAACGGCAACAAACTAGCCGTTATTATATTTCTCACTCTCTATTCACGTTGAGTACACACCTTTTTGTATACTCGAGAGATAGTGTTCTCTTTATATTTGAATAATAACAATTCTTTGTTTATCAGTTGACAAATACGCGATGCTTGGGAATCAACACAGTGCCATTGTGGCGGTAAATGCAGAAAGAAGAAAAAATAAGTGCAGCTGTCGGGGATTTGGATATTAAAAGGGAAGATGATGTTGGGAAAATAGAAAATAGAACGTTCATGGCTTAGATGTGTTGGTTATGTACTCATTTTTGCAAATATTGTTCATTTTATCGTGCATATGACGCGACAAATTTTAATATGCTCGTCTCGCGATATTAACGATAAAATATCAGTTGCAGATGGTTTGTCACAGTTTACAAACGACATGTTAGAATTTAAGAAATAGTTGTTAGTTTAAATCAATGAATTTCCATTCCATCGCAGTGGAAAATATTTCTGTGTTCTAATACATTTCCATGATTTCATATTAATTGGTCTACTAAATTGTAGGTGTGTGAAACACCGATACATACAAAATCTATGCCTGCTTTATTAGGTGTTTGTGTTTTGTCTAAGTAGTCAGATCCCAAGATTGCAACGTATATCTTTTATCTAGTGATAATGTCGAAGGGGTGAAAATCACCCTCAGAAACACCTATTATACTCTTCAAATATAACAATTCTGACAATTGATTCCATTTAATTTGGTTGTTTTATTTCAACTGAGGGTTGTAACCTTTGTTGTTGAGTGGGAAATAATTTTTCTTTTTCATAGTTTTTTTTTGTATTAAACGGCACCTTTATTAACATTTAACATGAATCAATATTAAAGCTAACGTTCTTATGATGATTATTGAAAAACGTATTTTGAGGGTCAACTACCTTTACATATGACACTTGATAATATGACATTTATTGATGATGCAACTTACAACTTCTTTCAACTTAATTACTAAGAATTTTAACACCTTCTTCGCAATGTAATTATATGTCGGAATTAATAACTTCAAGCATAATGTCACCAGTAGTATTTTATGAAATAATAATAATTATTATTTATATGATTACCTAACAATTATTTAAATATTTATAAAAACATTTAAAAATTTCTTATGTGTACACTGCTAATTAATAATAGTTAATCTGTAGCTTTATAATGTTAAATATTTTTTGTTTTTAAGAGCAATCCTTATCTTTCAGTTATCACTTATGACCAAACATTGTGTTGTTGTAAAGTAACTGCAAACGTAAAGTTGAAAAGTTACAACATTAAAAAAACCTTTTATGTTATAAACTATCCTAAGGCTTAATTTTCGGCTCGAAATTATTTTTATCGCCTATTTCCGAAGTTGAGGTCTAGCATAAAAACTAAAACAGCTAATATCCAATGGTGGGTAAAACCACTTAGAAGACAATTCTATTGAAAACATATAAATATAGCATAATTCAAGCGTGACGTCATCGTTATTATCTATCTTTATGATTAAGGTAACACATAATATGTTAATAAATAACATTCAAACATAATATTGCCACGTACACAGGGCAGTATATGGACCATGTATTAAGCCACGGGCAAAATGTGGATTACTCTACTTTAAACATCGGAAGCAATGTCGTTCGATTACTAAAGTCAACAAACCAGGCTCGATTTGACCAAGGTCTAGAGCAACACAAAACAATCGACGAAAATAAATAATAGGTTTAATTCAATATTTGGGATCAGTGGTTGATGATCAATTGGTCTGACTTGCTGGTTCTTGCCAAGATGTCTACGAAACGATCTATTTGCCCTATGTGTGTACCTTGTGTCCCTTTGGTTTTACTTATCATTAGTTTGTGTCTCCACTGAAGTGCTTAATTTCTTTTTCTCTCTGCCTTTCTCTCCTAATTAAGGTCATTAATATCAGATTCCTTACAGTCATTCTCTAAACAACCTTCTTGGTGGCCCAAGTAAATGTCGTTGGTTTATTTAAAATTTAAACTATTTGATATACCCTGAGTTAATACCTTCAAATCGAACACTCCTCAGAAGTCATCAGGCCCCCAAGCGTGACAATATGAATGAATGAGCTTGAAAATTCTGCTCACACATTACCTCTAGGCTTTTGAAAACTTCCGAAACCAAATTGAACTCGATTACCAAAACTGAATCGGTATCGGATTTATTATCAAGATAACCACTTTTGAACCAAGACGCTTAAAGACGATTTGCATGTTAAGGTGAGAATACCTTTGAATATGTACTTACGATTGAAATTTAATGGTATTATTTCTCAAATGCAAGTTAATGTTACTGTTTTAAAATGAGACAATGTGAAAATTGCTACATGTAGCTTTCCCGTCATGCGAAACCCGAATAAATCAAGTGGCTGTACTTTTTCTTTAGCCATTTTAAAAAGTTATGTATTTCTATTAATTGATTCTGCTTTCTCTGCTGCTTGTCGCACAATTTCCTGCCATTTTAAAATATTGCTTTTTTAAATTCAGTAGAGCAACTTATTATGTAATAGTCAGGTTTAATATATTACATGGGCATCAGCAATTACCAGTGATTGTGTTTCACAAATATACTTCTATACTTGAAACCTAAAAAAGGCATTTTGTGGGTGATTTTCACCCCTTAGACATGTTTCTCAGCCGACAATAAATATGCTTCGCATAGTTTTGATGCGACATACATAAGTTTCACGAAGATTTGGTGAGGAACCCATTAAAAAATTTTCTTTCGGGTTCACGGTTTTCCATTAATGCTTAAATTAAATTCATAGACATTTTAACTATATCAATAGCATTTTCAAGTGCTATACAAAATTTGTTTCACTTAAACTTGATTGCTAAAAATATAATCGTATGCTTATATTGATGAAGTTGGCCTTCATTTTGTTGGAGAAGTTGGAGAGGTAATACTTAGAGCAATTTTTGAATCTTTGCGTTAAACGTGTATATCTGGATGTAGGTTGCATTTATTTCAAGTTGTGTTGAAAGGTCTGAAGTTGGGTTATTAGAATATTATAAAGGCAAATTGGGAATTCGTTTAACACACTCTCAAGTCTCAATTTCATAGGAATCCAGAGATAAATCATTCCCTATGAATTTATTAGAAGAAATACCAAATATCCCTCGGTTATTAAATTTTTCCGGTTACTTAATTGATTGTTTTGTAGATACGCCATCGAAGAATCAATGTTTCTCTCCTATTAATTTTTTTTTTTGAAAAGTTGAGATGAATAGCCATTATCGAGACGAGAAAGTCAAACGTAAATGGTACTATACACCGCAACTGATACTGTGGGGGTCCGTTTGGTTACCCACTAAAAAACCCTGTCTTCCGATGTTACTGTGTGTCTTCGGCTAAGTCTAACTAGGAAACCATGATCTTCGAAGACAAACAGTATTAAGTATTTAATACCAAAAAGGTGGCTATAAAATTGTGCATAATTTTTTCAAAAAGTAACATTAGGTTTAAGAAGAGGGGAGTTTTTTTTATTTAAGGATCCAAACCTTGACTTATACGCTCGTCACGCTCTTTTTCTTTCATAATACTACTTTTAATACATTTAAATATGATATCAAAATTTCTCTTGTTCTTTAGCATTGTATTGATAATATTATCCTTTGATATTTATATATTTAATTCTAGTATGTCACACGTCCACTTCCAACAAACAAAAATGGTGTGCTCGGGATCATCATAGTCTCCACAATAAATACATTTATCTGTTTCACTTTTTTTAATTTTGTAAGTAAACTTGCCAAAACAACCATGTCCAGTAAGGACATTAAATTGGAACATTTGCCTGATGTGGGCATCTAAAAATATTGTCCATTTGTGAAAAATAAAGTACTTTTTGTTGTATTAATTGTGACGTGTTTGTTGGAACACTTAAAACCGTAACTGGAGGAATTCTACATTTAAACTAAATTAAATATATTACAGTTTAGGGTTTTCCCGCCAATTTCTAACTAATTTTAATAATGTTTAATGTTTAAGAATTGATAGTAAAAGAATGGACAAATCATTATTATCTACTTAAAAGCCATTTTGAACAGCTGCCCAAGTAGTCCAGAATTTTTCTATAAACGTTTTGACGTCCAGTAATTTCCAAAATTTTATCAAAAAATTATTGTTAATTATTTTTCACGCCATACACAACAAGCTGTTGCCGAAGAAGCTTTCATCACATCTATAGTGTTCTCAATGTTTTCATCTACAGAGATATTTTCACAAAAGTGGCCCTATCTGGCCTCAAAATGTGTTCACTTGATTAAAGAACCTACGTTCTTTAATTACTTAAATTAAATTACGTCTACGAAAGCGGTTCTAAGAAGTAGCGAAGGCGCTTACTGCTGATGGGGCTGCGGCAAGAAATTTAAATTGTTTCCGAAACCGCTAATTTCATCGAATTCAAAAAAGTGTACCTTTTAGTGTACCTTATAAATTTAAATGAGGAAGTCATTGTTACCGCTTACCTACCAAATATTATAATATAGAATGGTTAACCATCGGGCTTGGTCCGTTCCTGACTTACGAGGAAGATTAGTGCAAATGTGTTTAGTACCAAAAAATAAAGTTGCGCGTAGCGTATTTTATTCATTAGTAACAAATACTATCATTAAAGTAAGTGTGCGGTTTTGAAATTGTGAGCAAGAAGCGGTTTTAAAATATCCACTTTAAAGGGATAAGTTAGCATTTAAATTAAAAAACTGTAATAGATAAAATAGTATATTAAAGTATGAGTGGATATTAAGCTCTTTCAAACACGCGCGAGTTTTCGAGCACGACGGCGCAGCCGGAGTGCTCAAAATAGAGCAAGTGTTTGAAAGAGCAGTTATCCGCGAATATTTTACGCGATTTTTTTTATTGGTACCATTTTTTATAGAAAAAACCAAATGCATACTCAATATGATTAATTTGAATGACACTCGGGACGCTTCGTGAAGGCCCGTCGCCCGTCGTGCCACCAATCGGCTCGTCCCGCTGCGACCAAAAACGCTCTGTTGGGCAAATAGGCAAAATAGCGTACCAATAAAAAAATACATTAAAGACAAAAATTATATTTTTTTATTGGTACGCTATTGGTACAGCGTTTTTGGCCGGAGCGTGGCAAGCCGTTTGGTGGCACGACGTGCGACGGGCCGTCACGAAGCGTCCCGAGTGTCATTCAAATTAATCATATTGGTTATGCATTTGGTTTTGGTATAAAAAATGGTACCAATAAAAAAAAAACGCGTACAGTATTCGTGGATAACTGCTCTTTCAAGCACTTGCTCTATTTCGAGCTATCCGGCTACGCCGTCGTGCTCGAAAACTCGCGCGTGTTTGAAAGAGCTCAATATCCACTCATACTTTAATATACTATTAACGTCTCTTGTGCACTGCACTGTGCTGACACTTTACCGTGTACTTACCGGGCACTCTGTATATCAAATAATTAATTTTTCGCTATAATCTTTAATACGATAAGTTTTCTATTTTTAATTTCTACTTATTTTGTTAATTTTTTCATTTCTATTTGTAACATACTTCAGGATTTTCCCTAGAAATAATTTTCTTTTATAAATCCAACCTGGTAAATATATTACAAAATCATTTCTCTTAACCTTATATGACTGCTTCTATGTAATTCAATAAGATACTTATGAAACTTATTTACTTTTAAAAATGTTTTGTCTCTGCCTCACCGTGTGATACTCGCACACTTATCCCTCCCGCGCCCGCCTCATCATCAAATAATAAAGAGTGAATCGGTACAAAGCAGGTCGTCTGTTTTACAAAAGATAACAGAGAGCGCCTGAAAACGGGCCGTATGCGGACCATTAATGGGAATTAGAAGGCCGGATTAAGACGGGGCATATTAATAAAGTCATAATGCTGTGTTATGGGATGCGCAGTGCACACGAACTACACCGCCCCTCCTGCGCCTTTTGTGTCCCTCCTCGAGGGGGATTAATTTTAAACAATGGCCGAGGGAGTGCCGCACAGTTTGTCGAAAGAGTTATCACTTATTGAGGCGAAAACGATTTCAAAGCAATTTTTTCCCTTCCTCTTTCAACTCCCGTTCAATGGTTGGGGTTGAAGAGATATAAACTGATGCTCCCGATTAGCGTACGTATAAAGTGGATTAAGAATTTTATTTACGGTATAGTGGATTAACGCTTAATTATTTTTATATAAACAAACGAGTCAATGTCAAATTTCTTTTTATATATGTACATATATGTGTTAATTCACTTTCGAAGTAACAACTATATTTTTTAGAGGACGTAGATGAGAATTTTACGCATAATTTAGAACCTAACTTTCCTTAGAAATGACCACTATTAGCACTCTTAGCCAGGACTTGTAACACTTCTGTTATCGTTTATTGCGTTAGGCAGGTACGTGAATTTGTATAAAATTTGTTGGAACAACAGGAGGGAGATGTTTAAGATTATATTTCGTTATACTTTTTATTGGAGTGTTAAACTTGAAAATATTTACATTGAATTGGTATCGCTATGAAATGGTACTAAGTACTTTGTTTAAGATTATTCATTCAACATTTGCAAATATTTGGTGCAATACAACCTGCAATATTAATTTACCTTCCATTGTAATTGATCTATTTTATTATCATTTATTGAACCTAATTATTAATACATTTTAATTTTTAGTTTGATTGGTTAATAAACTTTGTAGGTAATAATAGTTATTTCTAGTGTTCTAGTTCTAGTTAGGGTTCTAGTGTGTTATGTTGAAAATAAGTCACGCGAGAAGATTTATACCACGAGGCCGAAAGGCTGAGTGGTACTTAAGTGATTTAGGAAATATAACACGCGAGTGGCATACAATGTTTTATCCAACAAGTGGAATAATATGGAATGAATTTTTATGAGATAATAATTAATAAGCTTTGTGATCAAATCAAAGTTACTTGTGTCTCAGTATCCTATAAATGTCAGGATCACTTGACAGTGACTTTTTTACAATTTGGTTAAAGTAGGTTGTTTGTTTGGATGCCACGGGCAACCTTTAAATATAAATACTTTAAATATGAACGTGACTTATAATCCATAACTCACTAGTGAGTTATGGATTATAGTGACAGACATAACTGTCATGTGTTGGATAAAGTAAATTAAAATATTATTACAATAACGTGTCACGTACGAATTGTTGAACACCTAAAAATTCGTAAGGCTATGTTAACTTTGTTTCTGTTCAGTCAACTGTATAAAATCGATATGTATAGGTGATTATTTAGGATGTCTGAGGTATTAATTCAGAAACAGTGGGGATTTCTGAGAAACTTCAATGCAGTTTCTCGTTTCGTGGTTCTCAATGTACGGAGCCAACTCAAATTTTTATATGTATGAGAAAGACACTAAATTTTGTAGAAGTTGTAAGCTCAAATTTACGTACAAAATGTGACCAACACATAACATGTATATATGTACCAAGAGATCAGTATTTTGCGATTGTACCTCGTATATGGGACGCCAAATATTGAAGTCAAAAAAAAAACTTTTTACAAATAGTAAATTAAAATATTGGATATAAGTCTTTAAATTATTGGTCATTGTTGCGAATTGTAATCCTGTTAATTAAGCTGTTGAGTTTCGAATATGTATCAATTATAAAACATTTACATAAGTTAGGATGTATTATTTGTTTTTAATGTAATTAACAAAGGTTTCTCTATAATTGATTATGTCCTTATGATTATGTTCTTTTTCATCAACCAATTAAGGTATCTGGTAACAGAGACACTTTTCTATAATTTGAGAGCACATCATACTTACTATGTACAAATATTTTGCCTAAATTAACTGATGCTGTTTAAAAACGACGCTTGTGGATTGTGGCAGGATTATTAGTTTTTCAATTAATATCGTAATAGGTGATAAAAATGACACGCTTAATAGATTTTTAAATGGATTAAGATTTAAATGACACTTTCTGCCCTCATCATATTATGTTGTGTTGTAAATGTCAAATAGAAAAAATGAGGTACCTAAGAGTTATATAAAAGTTTATATAAAATATAAAAGTGAAAATTATATGGCGTAAATTGGAAACAATTTGTTTTTACTTTTGGAAAAGAACCATTTCCACGAAGCGTTTCCGGACGTTTAGGGTTTGTTTATTAATTTTTGGTTCTGAACACAATTTAAATTTTGGGCTCCTGGCATAAATCAGCTGGTTTAATACTTGTGCAGATAACTTGTATTATTGCGTGCGTGACAATGGAATGTTCATCGTAATGAACTGAGTTCAGAACCCATCCCTGCCTATACATATACATTAACTTTTGCGAAAGCTCACCTTAACCGTTTAGCTTCGTCTATGAAGGGCCTCTTCTCGCTCTCGCTGAGCAGCTTCCATTCGGCGCCCAGCCTCTTCGAGATCTCCGAGTTGTGCATCTTGGGGTTCTCCTGAGCCATTTTCCTCCTCTGGCCCCTCGACCAGACCATGAAAGCGTTCATGGGCCGCTTGATGTGCTCCTGGCTGACCGGTTTCGGGGACGACATCTCTCTTGAGGGCACTTCGCGATCAGAGTACTTACTACTTATTGCGAGTGTCTCAAACCGTAAGGTGTATCACACTGGAAGTACAAGTGCGTGGCATGCCCGGCATCAGACGTGCATGAGCGCTGAAAAGTCGCCCCCCGCGTTCTTTCGTTGACGGCGAACTGACAATAAGGGACATGATCGCGGTAAGCTGCGACCGTATCGCGTATTTCCCCGAATGTTGATATAAAAGTGCGCGTTGATGGGGGTGGGGGCGATAAAGGGGCGGAGTTGTTTGCAAGAACGTGCCGTATTATTGGGATTTAAGCAAGAGATTAGCGGTGATGTCGGCGAATTGGTTAATCGACGGATTCGGAGTTCAACGGGCAAAATAGATCGCGGTTTGACGTTCCCAGCAGTTAAAAACTTTAGTTTAGTTAAAAATTCACATATTAAATAATAGCGGATTATGAGTTAAAAATAACACAAACGAGTCTTGGGAAACACCATATCTATAACAATATTCCACAACTTCAAATGACGAATTAAGTTGGATTTGGATAATAAGAACTTAATTTGATTTTCCAGTTAACAGTTTACTAAGTATCTAAAAAGGTACTACAGTGAATTCCAACACTATAGTTGTTGAAGAAATTGGTGCTTTTGCTGACAACAGGGAACTTGCATTATTTATGCATGAACCACGAATCGTTTACTAATTGTGCTGTTTGATTATTATAACACAAAAACCCAAAATGAAAAATAATACACGTTGTTTGAACGTTGCTTATTTAGCAGTATTTGTGAATATGTCAGCATAACTTATTTTGTTCATTCTGTTAAAGCTTGTCTTCATATTCTGTGGCAGCCTGCTTCATGACTCGTTTTCCAGTTATTAAACGTGAAAAATAGAATAATTGAATTGGTAAAAAAATGGTAGTTATGTTATTCGTTTTCCTTCAATTGGGGCAATTCAATCTGTTTTTCAATATCATCGAAGTAAGTTTGGAACGTTGACAGATATTTTGATAATTTTTAAAATAAGTCCACAGTGCCAACCTTAACCTGAATTGTTTGTTCGGTGTCTTTGCTTGAAGAATAATATATTTAATATTGTCGAACTACTGCTCTACAAAATAGGCATTAAGTATCTTTAAAAGTGGATGATCCTGTCATCAATTTTCCTGGGGGAAGGTGTAATAGAGCAACGCACGTCTAAGCATAGTACCTACATTAGTTGCCAACGTTTCCATCTTTTTTATACTCGCTTGTCAATCCATTTGCTTGCATTTTTCGCTTTAGACACCTAGCTGAAGTGAAGGAAGTTACAACTAGATGTAGTTGAATTTGTATATTGTTTTGTTTTAATGGGGACATCCGACTTCGGCCACCATTCCCCACAGAGAAGAAAATCACAGCCGACTTCGGCCACGCGATTTTATTAGTAGGATTAGAAAGGATTATGGCTCGTTATTAGGCCAGTTAGGTGCAATAAAATAAAATTGGGTGGATTTCGGTCACTAATTTCTTTCAGTTTAGTGTTAAGTTGGTAAAAGTATAATTGGAAAATAGAGAAATTATTAAATAGCGGCGACGAGTTCCTTCAGCGGTCAATTAGAAAGTAGGTAAAACCTCTCAGAGGACCAACGAGTTCCTTCCCTACAACCATAATTATTATATGAATTCGCTATCGCTTGTTAAAGGGCAAGGATAAAAAATTGAGGTTTAGCAAAACGAATAGGACGAATAATTTTTCTCGGA
The DNA here is from genome assembly GCA_946251905.1 of Cryptocephalus moraei. NCBI lineage: Eukaryota > Metazoa > Arthropoda > Insecta > Coleoptera > Chrysomelidae > Cryptocephalus > Cryptocephalus moraei. The sequence goes on along the minus strand of OX276456.1, from coordinate 11,503,979 downwards.
TGTATGTTGCAAATGTAGATATTGTAAAAAGAAACATTTGCTCTCTACATAAAGCCAAGATATTAACTACAAGCGGATAATTGGTTAATACTAAAAATTTTCCAATGAACCATTTTTCTTAAAATCATTGCAATTTCATTGGTTTATTGATTCGCTTACAAGTTGACAGCAGGGCGCATTTCGGTTCTACCGACCCATTGAAACCCTAGGCTAAGCCCTTAGGAATTCAAGTAGAACGGTGGCCGAAGTCGGCGTACTTATCAACGTACCATAATCCTCCGCTTACGCTGAAAAATGTTCGTGGCCGAAATCGGCTGCTCCGGTTTTAATAGCAATATAAGGTAGATTGGTTACTATTTAACGACACATAGTTATGAATGATTAGATTAGAACATGTTATGACTTCTTCGGCATTTTTAAGTAAAAAACAGGAACGGTACTTGATGAACAACTTTGCTTTTTTGAAAATTACGCTGTGATTGCATTTAGGTATCTATCCAATGCCGTGAATAAGCGATTACTTGTTTGGATAAATTTGTATTTTATAAAGAATTCAGGATTACCTATCTAATTGACAGAACAACATGAATTAATTTTTAGTATGTAGAGACATGAAGTAATTTTGAAATTACAAGAGAGGTAAGTAAAATTCTAGCTTCGTTTTCAGCGACAGGATCTGGCTAGAGAGTTACATCTCACTGATTAGTCTAGAATGATCAAAATTAGAAGAAAAAAAGATATTTTGACATAGAGTTCAAAAACACTATTCAAAAACTACAAAAACCTCTTTAAGACATATTTGATACATTTTACCTTTGAAGATTTCAACATTCTTAGAAGACTATTAAGAGTTAACCGTATGCAGATATGTCTTTAAAGTGTCTACACAGAAAAAAATTTCGTACGTAAAATCAATGAACGGCCGTCGTCAATTTTGTGAACATTAATATTATGAATCGGTGATTGTTACAACGATTTCTGGTCATAAACTAATGACTTCATACATTGAACCAATAAACGAGCCAACATTAAACAGTGAAGGCCAAACATTAAAATTAAATATTTCATCCATTAATCTAATGTAACAATTCATTGAGTTAATGTTTGAGGATTATTAAACAACGTTCTTCGTCATTATAACGATAAATTTTCGTCATAGATCTATGAACAGCAAACATAAAAAATTTATGAACGGTTTTCGTTGTTTCAATGAACATCAAACATTGATTTTACGAAGCCAGCCATTAACTTTTAAAAACGCAGCAGATTTAATGTTGTCGGAACTTGAAACGATGTCGGCGAACATTAATATTACGAATCACCGTCGTAGACTTCTCTGCTTGTACCACTTTTTATGCGAATTCTTTTGAATTTCCTCCAGTCGGTCTGATAAAGTAGAAGAGGCAGTACAGCGTTCTAACTATTATACCAATTGTGCCAAATTATTGTGTGATAGATGAACAGGCTCGAGAAAGAAATAATATTTCCCTCTAAGAATGGAAAATTGGTAAGTATTAGCATTATCGGAAAGTTGAAATGACACAGTTCTATGCAATAACCAAATCTCTTACTAGTAGGTAGTCTTCAAATTTTATTTTTCTTTCGAATCATTTAGGAAAATGTCTAATTTTGTATTACTTATAACACTTTTATTTTCTAGGTTGGTATAGACTATGAGATTGCTTTCGGAAATTGGGAATTACTTTTAAATAATTGGGAAAAATGGTTTCCCCACACAGTAACATTTCTACAGAAAGACGGACACATAAAAAATTAAACTACTGAAGGCCTTCTAAAGAATGCGTTTGAGGATGCTGGTAAAGAAAGTAAGTTCTATTTTACATACTTAAAAAATAGGAAAATTTGCTTTTCTTAAACCTTCCACATTAAAAAACATTTTCTTTAAATCCTTGTTTCAGATAATGGATATTCGTTGCTAAATAACTAATATGTCTTTTTGTGATTGACATCGTGCTCGGACTTTGTTTTGTGTAGAAATAGTTATAAACACAACTGTTAATGTTCTAAAACTTATGGTGTTTATAAAATTTGAATTTTACTTTCTAACGCCATGAAACAAACATTTTTTTAAAGCGTAAATCTAGGTTTGGTTTACCATTTCCCCTTCTTTTTTTCAGATTGAAAATACGCATCAATTTTATGGGCGATCCATGGATATTTGGTGCCATCGGCCAAGTTTTGTTCCAAATGGAAAAGCCATTTTATAAACATAACGTGTCGCTTGAGAGCCCAAAGATTCATATGATTTGTGAGTTTCTGATGTAATAAAAAATTGATGTAACAAAAAAGGCTATTATTCTGCAAATCCCTTTGCGAAGAATTAGAAAGTGGTATGTATTAGTAAGATTTTCCTCCTTCCGCGTTCCAATGCTTCTGAAACGCTGCATGTAATATTTTTTCAAAAGTCACTGCAATTAATAATTGGAGGTCATAGGTCTATCAACACCAGTTATTGATTTAATGTACAGCAATCATAAGCCAATGTTGATCGTTCGTAATATCAATAACCGGCGACCATAGATCCATGCTCACTGTTTATTAATTTAACGTACAGCAATCATAGGCCTGACGTATGTCGTACATAATATTAACGTCCGGCAACCTTAGATCTATGCTCACAATTCATTGATTTAACACATAGCAAACATCACATTAATAACCGCCAACATAGATCCATGTCTACTGTACATTGACTCAATGTACAGCAATCGTAACATAATGAATAGAGAAATTTATGTACGACCGTTCATTGAATCAACAACACTCGCCATCGGCCCGAAATTAATGTCGACGTTCATTGATTTGATGTACTTTTTTATTAATATCACGTACCTTTTTCGTTCAGTGTAACAAAATTGTCTATAATAAGTCTTAGGTAAGTTAGTAACTCTAATAAAAGTAACTCTGGCTGGGAAGAGCGCACCACGGGAGTATCACGGGCAGATGAATTCAAACAATTTCTTTTTGGTGATTTTCTGTCTTGATGCTCATAAAGTAAGTAGGTGTACATCTACTCTCGTATCAATTTATTCGCTATACAATTTTAAAGAAAGCCCCATTGGTGAATGACGGTGGGTGATACCCTGGAGATCGATCCCAATGAAGATCCATAATGGTAATTATCAGCCCAATCAATCTATGCCGAAACTGTGACTTACGTCTGCCCAAAAATCCTCGTGATTTTCCACCCGGTACGCCGTTAACCCCTTCATCATCAGATACGTTTCGAGGGGAAGAGGAATCGGATTAGAAGAGGCCTGCTCCTCCGGAGGATCCGGCGACCACCTGTTGTCCGAAAAACGGCGCCATGCGCCTACCCCCACCGCCCTTGGGGCCCGTCCGACACCACGCCCATTCACTTGTCATTGGTGTACACGTAGCTCCCTAATAACGTGTACACTTCTTTGGACTCCTCTGTTGTCTTGTCTCGACACTGTCGAGAGAAATGTTGCGGTTGTACGAGGGGCACACAGAGAGTTTGTCGCCTTATGCGTGAGTTTTCAGAAATACATGAGACACTACTGCTCATAAATTTCACAATTCATACAATTCCGATACTACTACACTTTCCAACAGTACTACAGTACTTTCCACAGTGCCTACTTATTCTAAAGCTCGCAACTTTAGAGTAGCGACTCTGTAAGTGATGGTTTAAAAAAGCTGTGATCAAATTTCGTACTCTGTCCCCCAAAAACGATTGTTAGAGAATGAAACTATTAGATAGAATAGCGAGAGGGGGCAAATATCTCTCTGCGACTGGCTAGAATTTCTGCTATCTCCCTTATCTACCCAAACCGCATGTCTCTACTGTATTATTGCTTCCATATCGGTGAAATTAAAATGCGCTAACAATTTAATATTACCCATAACAACAGCGATCTAGTGATAAAAAAGGAATGACACCTGAAGGTGATCCATTTCTCAGTCTAAGTAAGGTGAGTGTCAGTGAGGGAAGGAAAACCTTACTACGATTTTCAGTTCTGGCTAGAAAGCCAGTATCTCCCATTCTGACTAACAATTTTCCTTTGTAACAATGTACGTAAGAATCAGTAAAATATGCACCAATATTTGCAGTACATAATACAAATAAGTGACCTGAAAATTTGGTGAAAAAGGATTCCTAATAAGTCGCAATATTATGTAAAGTAGTAGTGTTAAATAGCGGAGGTGTTGAGTTGCCTCACCTCTACCAGAGGCCGTTAAGCCGATGTTAAAATTGACTCACCACCCCACCGTCAGGATTATTCTATTAGTTACAGTAGGCATAATATTTGCATTTAGGCATAATATTTATATCTTGATAATAATTTCCCTTGCCCTTTAATATGAAGTGAAAATTGAAAAAAAAAGTGAATTGAAGTGAAACGTCACTTAGATATTTTGAATAAAATATGGCGAATACTCATTTTAAATTAAAATAAATTACATTTCAGAATAAATATGATTTCCAGTTAAAACTTTATTTAAAAAGTGAGTTAAAATCAAACTTTTATCCATAATAGTATCTACCACACACAACGAATGACTAAGAACACATAAATCATTTTAAAACGTTGGTAACTACAAATTTTAATATGAGATTTTCCATTAATATCCCTATTTACCATTATAATTGCCATTATCACTTTTACATGAACCAACGCATCATTTAAATTTTAAACAAATTACCGGTATACGTATTACAGATAACTTTTGCTATAACTTTCAATCAGTACTATATATGCAATGTACGAATATGTCAAATATGCCAAAGTATGCTGTATTCCGCATTCCATGCTTTATGTACAATGTACATATCTAATGTACAAAATATACATATTTGTTATTAGCTTATTGAGGTCAAAATAGCATAAAACTAAACATCTATTCTTTTTAGAACATCTCTTTAGAACAAATATATATTTTGCCTATTACGAGCTTCAATTAATGTCACTAGTTAGGAATCCAATGTTGGCGAAACGTGGAAAAAATTGTATTAGATGTACTATAATTTCTCATCATTTTCCTTTCACTATTTTAACATTGTAGATAGGTATTGCCAGAACTGAATTTTGTAGAAAACATTATACGAAACAATTTTTCTAGATTGGCCATTTAAACGATTATTGAGTAGCTTTCATATTTAAATATTGGGGTGGATTTATTTTTAAGCAATGCACTGCACTTTGTAATAGTTAAGTTAAAATTTATATTTATATTTTTGGTTTTAATTATAACTAACCCTATTTTTATATAATTCATCCAAATTCACATATCTGAAAGGTATAAATTTATTTCGGAAAATGCTGTTAAATAAAAAACTATTTAAACTCCAATTTGGAATCTGATATCTTAAATCAGAAAGTTACTAGCAATCTGACTTAACTCATTACTATATACTCTTAAAGTTTAACTTGCTCCCTTCTCCTCTTTGCAATATCTTTAAATAAATAAAAAATTTATTAAAAAATAAATCTTCAATTTTAAAATTGTCTCCAAATCTTAGTTGAAATTTGCCTTGAAACTGATTCAAAGAAACTTTTTAGTACACAGGAAAAAAGTGCATACTGAATCAAGTTCGAAAAAGTAAAACACACACTCAGTTAGATATTCATTTCCAGAATTTTCAATTATTTTGTTTTTCAAGTACCTTTACATACTTGCATTAAACGAAGGTGTAACGTATTGCAGATTAAGGGAAGAAGTTGGTTTTTATAAAATTACAGATGAATTCCGATATTAAGGAACTATTTCTACTTGTGGAATATTAAATAGTCGCGTTAGTACTTTTCAGCAGTACCTACAGAAAGTAATGTATTTGGTTTCTATTAACAATTTATGATCTTGTTTGATGTGATATGATTGTGATGTGATTTAAAACAAATGTGTGTACACGTATGTTTTTTATAAATTTTCGAATGAAAGTACATACTAATACCAATATTTACGTTTAATTTAATATTTTAAGATGAAATATAATTAAATTTCGTTACACCTTGACGGAAAACTATAAGTGCTCCCTAAGCACATCTTTACAATTTGCTTTTTCACTACGAAAGAAATCTATTTTTTTTTTCATTAATCCATGACAGATCAAGAATTGCTATCATCTCTGATAATTGAAGATTATTAAATTACCAAAAAATTCAAACTTTTTTTAAATTGAAAAACATGATATTTTCACTGTTACTGTAAAAGTACTCTTATTGTATTTAAAGTTTTTTTCAAACTCCAAAAATAAATATGGATGCTACATTGTACCGATTAGATTTAAACATAGTTCTGCGACCAATCAATGTCTCAATACCTGTCTCTCATTAATTTGGAGAAAGTATATGATTGAAAAGGTAGCATAATTTTCCTTGAATTGCATTATTTAATAATTTTGCGGTCTTAGACGAGTAAACATACAACATGTAAAATTAAACATTCTGCGCGCTATTTAAGGTATGTCTTTTTTAAATACTCTCTTAAAATTCACTAACACGTTACGTTACCTAACGGTAAGTGTAGACGAATCGTTGGTTTTCTGAAAGCTTTAGATTCCCATCCCGAAAATGAATTCGAGCCGCATCCCGTATGCCTTCCGAACATGACGAAATCCCGCCACATTCGTATCCGTCGTCCCACTTAAAGAGACTTAATCGAGAAACCAGCGCAGCTTTCAGAGCCCGGCAAAGCAAATCGCAAATATCTCTTCTCTCTGTAAACACCACAAAGAGTTTTCACATGCAGACACACACATAGACGCGAAAGCGGAGAACAGTCGATCGCCTTGTGTATAAAGAAAATTGGAAAAAATTCTATTTGGATTTTCTCAATTCGCGGGATCTATCCAAACGCGCATGAAAGAACATCCTTATTGAAAAGTTTATGTGGTGCGATGAAAGGGGACGCTTAATGGCCATTTTGTACTACTGCAGACGACGTCACATACGAAGATTTATAGCGTGCGTGTTACAAAATTGTGTTTCTGTTCGACGTGCCTATATCGATTAGAAAGCAGAAGGTATATATTAATCAATCGGCGAACCCATAATCAGGTCTTTGAAAATGATACAATAAGACATAATTGAACAACATCTAACAATTACAATTGAGTAGACAACTGATAATAATATATCTTTTTGAAAAAGTTGCCGCCAAAAGAACAATAAGACTAATGCCATTGCTCTTTATTCATTCACCTAATCACTGATATTGTTGCTAACGACTGGTTGTTAGGTGTAGAGTCTTTGTTTTCTTTTGTGCTTTGCGGTTAAAGATCGCAAGTGAAACTAGGCCAGACTCTTTACTACGATATCTATACCTATAGATAAATCAAAACAATTTTTTTAATGTGGAACGTTAATTACTTTTAGGGCTGGTGTTTTAGTAGAAGTATAAACCAAGTTCAATTTTACTAACTAAACCAAAAGAAAACACGTCTTCACCAACAATTTATTTCAAATGAGCGACCGGTTTCGACTGTGTAGCAGTCATCATCAGGCTCGTAATAACAAAACATTTTAGGGCTCCAGCAGAAAAATATGTGAGACGTCACAGATAAAACAGACATAAACAGTTAAAAATTAAAATAAAATTTCTTCACACATCGATCAGGAACATTCATAGGAAATTTGGATACATCCTCTAATTCCTTCTTAAAGTGGCGACTCATTGTTGATATGAGGAAAAAAAAAGAAAGTCTTAACCACCATCCAATAAATTTAATTAAAATAGGTGACCGGTTTCGGCCGTATCCATCATCAGACCAATAATGAATAATCTAGATAAAATTGAGGTTATGTTGTACACCAACCACTATCCACATGGTGGAGGGTAACATCAAATTTCCCAACCTCGGTCTTAACGGAGGGATGAAATCGAACATAAACCTTCAAAAATCTTCAAGCCTTCGTCAAAATATTGATACATGAAAACAGCTCTAATAAGAATAACGTCCTCATCGCTAGGAGTTTGCTACGTGATAGTCCTTACAGGTGTGGAGCAGGACTAACATTGGACAGGACTAACAGGACTAACAATATATCGGCATGTATCGGCATACCTATATCAAGCGTTTTCTAAATTTAGTGAAGCTTAATAAGCTAGTAAGTAGTAAGTAAGTAGTAGCTAGTAGTAAAATCTAATCCCTAAATGAATTTCGAGTACTTACATTATTTCGATTACTTGATGATAGCGATGATGAAGGGGATAATGAAACAAGGCAGAATTAAGCGTACCTATGCGATTTCGTAGGAATCGTTTTACCTACATTGATGATATTATTGATGCAATTCATTAATGATATTAACGTGTCAATTAAAGTGTTTACGCGCCAAGCAGACTCTTAATAGTTATTGGAGATTTTGCAGGCATTAAGAGTATTGCTAGTAAAATAATTTTACATGTCAGGAGCAAATACATCCCTTCACCCAAGATCTGTCCAAATGCCTATTAGGGGAAATAAGATGATTTCGGCAGTAGTGTTTTGGTGTTGGTCGCTTTGCAATGTGTGTTGCGTCATTATATTGTACCCATGTTAAAATACAATATCCTCCCGATCATGCAACAACGCGACCGACCACAAAATACTTTGCCCTGTTCTGTGCTTTTTTCTGTATGTTCTATAATTCTATATCGACGTCGGACTCACATATGACATCGATTGAAAAACGCCTAGGTGACTGAACTCAGATTAACCTACGAATTTCATAAATTCGACTTCACTAAAGTTTAAACTGTAATGGAAAAACTGGGCCTTAATGGGGAGATTTTTTGAAACAGTTGAGCTAAATATAAAATAAATATAGAAATACGCTCTTAGCTGAGCCAGCTGGGGAAGCAAGGGGAACACAGGCCCAGGCGGCGACGGAGCGTATAGAGAATTGGCAAAAGATGACTTGTTACAACTGATTTAGGAGTTTTCGAAGTTTGATTTAATTTCATCAAAACCCATTCGCTGACTGAATTAGTGATAAGTATATTTCTCATTATTTACGCAAAAAAATTCAAACACAAATTTATACGCAATATTAGAAAATGGCATGAAACAAAATATTCAACAAAATGGTACTCCATAATTACTGATTGCACTCCATAGATGAAAATAGGGGAAAAATGACTCGAAAATAGAGAGAATTTTCTAGGTTTTTGGAACATAGGTGACACAATAGGAAGGAATTTTTATCAGTTTTCATTATAGTTGTCTTCTTCTTATAGTGCCCTCTTCATCACTGAAGGTTGACAACAATCTCGGCGAACGTATTACGGTCTTGGGCAGTTCGAAGTAGGGAGTGAACATCCCTACCTGTCCATTTTCTAATGTTTCTTAATCAGGAATATTTCTTTCTACCTATGCACCTCTTGCCCTCAATTTTCCCTTTCCTTATCAATTTGAACAGTTCACATCTACTTCCACGCATTGCATGACACAGATAGGCTTGTCTTTCGTTTTTGACATTGCTTACCAATTCTCTCTCGCACTGCGCCCCCCTCAACACCTCCTCATTTGTGACATGCGCCGTCCAAGGTATTTCGAGAAGTCTACGAAGTATTCACATCTCAACGGCTTCTATTCTGTTCATGGTGTTTAGCTTTAAGGTCCGAGCTTCACAGCCATACAACAAGACTGAGTATACATAGCAACATAACACTTTACACATCGATATCTAAGACTCAAACTAAGGGTTGGATTACATCGGAGTGATCGCATTAGGTTAAACGTGGCTTTGCTTGTGCGATTCTGGATCTAATTTCTATTTCAGGATTTAGATTGTTGTTAATCCAGGTCCCCAAATAGGGAATTTTTCTACCACTTCTATTCGTTTCCCATAAATTCTTATGTTGGGGTTTTTGATATTATAAGGATTATTGTTTCAGTGGTATTAATTTTAAGGCCGTAACGATCTCCGACAACAATGAGTTGATTTAGCAAGCATTGTAGGGCTTCCATACTATCCGCTAATATCGCGGTGTCATCATCATACCTGAGGTTGTTGTGCGTTTTATCGATAATCCCATCACTGGTGTATTTTATTGCCTCTTCAAAAATACGTTCAGAGTATAAGTTAAATAACATTGGATACAAAGTACATCCTTATCGGACACCTTTTTGTATGGTTGCTGGTTTAGTTATTTTTTTATTATATTTTACTACAGCTGTTTGCCCCCAATACAAATTTCTGATAATTGTAATTTCGTTTTTACCTACACCCCTTGACTCCAATATTTTTAAGAGTTCCACATTGTCTACTTGGTCGAATGCTTTCTCATAAGCTATAAAGCATATACCCTCTTTTGCTGGTCCCTACACTTCTGGAATAAAATTTCAAGTCAAACAGTGCTTCTCGAGTTTCCATTCCCTCACGAAGTCCCAACTGTGACTGGCTGATATACTCTACGCATTTTCTAATTATCCTCGAATGAATGTTTTTGAATGACAGTTTAAGGAGATGACTCATTAGCTAATAAGCCTATATTCATGACATCTTTTGCGCCTGCCTTTTTCGGGATCGGAATGAACTCTGACCTTAGCCACTCTCGGGATATCACACCGGTGGATTAAATTTTGTTGAAGAGTCAAACCAGCTTATCAATGTTTTTTCTTCTAATAGTTTTATTATTTATATGTGAACTTGGTCCGGCACAGGAGATTTCTCGTTTTTGCTGTTCTTTATCGCTTTAAATTCCTGTTTGAGTATTTTAGGAGACCTGATTGGTTAATTTGAAATGCCGCGGTTCTATAGTTTCGAACAACTGCTCTATATAGGATTTCCAGTACCTCTTGAGATCTTCGGTATCCATAACAGCCTTGTTGTTATTGTCAAGTAAGGCATACGTATTAGATTTCTTCTTTCTCCCTACCTCTTTTCTTATTTCCTTATGTACAGCAAAATGATTGTTTTCTTTCCAGCAGTTCGATTTCCTCACATTTTTCAATCATCCATTGTTCTTTGTCTTCCTTTCTATGTCCTTGTTAATTTCCCTGTACGTATACAAGTTTCAATTATTGTGTTTTCTTCTTTCTTCCATCTTTTGTAGTATTTCGTCTGTCATCAACACTTTCCTCTTTTTTCTGTCCATGGTCTCGATATCCTCTTTTTCTATGTTACTCAGTATATTGTGTATTTCATTCCACTGTTCATGTGCATCACTCACGGAGTTGTTATTTATTTGGGAAAATTCTTTATTTACACTTGTCTGACTGTTTAAACTGTGAGAGGATTCTTCAGGTTCCAAATATCAACGGAAGTGCTGGTGGGTTTTCTACATTGCGCTTTATTTGGTTTTTAATGATGGAGCTAAAATAAAGTAGTAATTTCTTGTTCCCATTTTATAAGCAGTATACTTGTTCCTGATTTTCTTCTTGATATGTATAAGGGCACTTTATGAATTCTTTTCTGATGAAAACCGACCCAGCTTCACGAAATAAAACAGAGTCGCTCGAAATCAATAATTTCAATGTGTATTGTGTTATGTGTAAGTTAATATGAATTAACGAAATTTGATATTGTAAGTAAGTTAGTGAAAAAGTTGACAATTATATGACAGAACTTGGTTACAGGGACTTTTAGTGCCTTAATGTTACTTCTGACACAAAACAAATTGCTGGTTTGCCTAGTTTATTCAAAGATACAGACCGTTTCTAAAGAGTCGCAGGATGGGATGAACATAGGTGCGAGAGAAAGGCCATATATTTCTCGTTGGCGAAACAGAGAACGACCTTTTGCAATGTTGCTAGCTCGCGAAACATTACAGTCATCCGCTCCGCACACTGTACCGCACACATCCGAAAGTGTATAAGCGATACGCGACCGCGATACGCGTTGACTTGGACTGCCTGCTCGGCCGGCAACGTTGCAAAACGTCCCTCTCTGTCATGCTAACGAACTACTGCTAGTTTCTCTTTTGCTCTTGTTGATTTCCCACCATGCGTTTCGATAGAAAAGCTCCGTATGCCCTGTACCAAACCACAGGTATTATGCAGGTGTAGTTGTACCAACATTTGTTTTGTGCACTCAAGTGGTAATTAACGGTTTTTTAGCTTTCCCAAGTAAGAATGGAAAGATAATACACATGGGCGCTCTGCTCTGTTTATAAATTAGATTTTAGTTTTTATTGAGCTAGATTATTTGTTTGTTTATTTTTGTATAAAATTTAGAAAAAAGCCTTCAAATGTTTATGTAAGGGAAAAGAAAGTCTTCACCACCATCAAAAAAGTTTTAATTAAAATAGGTGACCGGTTTCGGCCGTAGCCATCATCAGACCTAAAATTTTTATGTACATAGAAACGGAAACGAAAAATGTAAAAACATATTACCAATCATGAAGATGTGACAAACTACATAAAAATAAGGTTATGTCGTACACCAACCAAACAATAACCGCATGGTACCATCAAATTTCCCAACCTCGATCTTCACGGAGGGATGAAATCAAACAAAAACCTTCAAATATCTTCAGTCCTTCGTCAAATCTTGATGCGAGAATGAACAGTTAGAAAGTTGTGAATAAAGATAATAATATTATATATATATATATATTATATGATAATATATAATATATATTATATATTAATAAAGATTCAATCCCTTCAATTTTGAAATCCGGGGTATATAAACTAACATGTAATTCTTGCAATGCTTATTATATTGGCCAAACGAGGCGCCAATTTGTAACTCGACTAAAAGAACATGAAAAATGGGTGATTAAATTTCAATCTTCCGATATAAACCACACGCCTTCAACGTTTGCCAATCATGTCTTAGCCGAAAAACATATGCTTATTCTAGAGAGTGCGTTTACCCCTTTACATTTTGAGGATCGAAACAAACATTTAAATGCATTAGAAACTTTGGAGATTTTAATTCATTCCGACGATCAAGATTTCTTAAATGACCAAAAAAAAAATTTGGACGCGTCACCGATTGTTTCGTTTGTTTCCAACATTTTAAAACATAAGTAATTGATCTTTTGTGGGGGACGTTCCTTTTCCCATCGAATTTTGGACTTGTGTTTTGAGTTTAAGATTTGGTTGTATGAAGAGTATTCCCCTTGCTTAAGAATTGTTTAGTTTTTTCCGTTTTCTAGTTTGTTTTTAACACAACATTTCTATATCTTACACTTTACAATATAATTTTATTCGTACATGACTAAGTAGTTTTGAGATTATTTCATGTTTTATGTTGATGTTTGTGAATACGATGGTTGACTGTTTGACTTTGACATACGCCTTTCGTTGTTGTTGTTCTATCCGAGCCTCGTGGTCGTTATTCGTTAATGTGTAAAGGTTATTTCACAACTTTCTAACTGTTCATTCTCGCATCAAGATTTGACGAAGGACTGAAGATATTTGAAGGTTTTTGTTTGATTTCATCCCTCCGTGAAGATCGAGGTTGGGAAATTTGATGGTACCATGCGGTTATTGTTTGGTTGGTGTACGACATAACCTTATTTTTATGTAGTTTGTCACATCTTCATGATTGGTAATATGTTTTTACATTTTTCGTTTCCGTTTCTATGTACATAAAAATTTTAGGTCTGATGATGGCTACGGCCGAAACCGGTCACCTATTTTAATTAAAACTTTTTTGATGGTGGTGAAGACTTTCTTTTCCCTTACATCAACAATGAGTCGCCACTTTAAGAACTTAGAGGATTTATCCAAATTGCCTTCAAATGTTTGTTTTTTTATCTAAGCAGCGGCAAGTTTCTATTTGGACCTCGGCGCAAAAATTCATATTGTGGCCTTGATCATACATTCAGGGTACGCATGAAGTACTCAAATCACGATGAAAGAAATAAATTACGAAAGTAATTTGCTTCAGTAGAAACATCAAACGGCGTTTATATACATATTTTAAGGTAAAACAATTTACGTTAAATGATTTGCTGTTGTAATTGAAGCTTGTTGTTGTACAACTCATTGTATTTATTTTTTAAACACCTAATTAATTTTAGCTCCTATGTATCAACGATAAAATTATCATTTGTTTTTAGCTTTCCAATAGATGGGAAGTGATATTATGTTTCCAAATAATAAAGACGTGCTCCCACTTCGAAACCTCCTTCTTTTCTCTCTCTTACTTTTTTTCGGCGCAACAAAAAGAAGCCTAAAGCCTTTTTAGAAATCGCCTTTGAAGCGCCACATAAAAGTCACAATTCCGAATGGGATTTGTAAAGTTTACGATATTATTCTTTCGCCATTCTCACTTATAGAAAGCCCCTTATCGGGATTCTCATCTGGAAGTTCGGTCTTTGAATAGAGGAGCAGTTCAACGTTATTGGAAAAATTGAAACTGCGCAAGGAACCATCCTCGAAAAATGCCACTTTTATGGCCATCCGGCGATTTATTCTCGCGATCTCAATGGCAATTATTTTGGGTTTGCCGGGGCTGAAAGACGGCGCTTATGACTTGCACGTTTTCTTTGTGGAAAATGAAATGGTGTTGATACAAATTTATTACACTTTCGGAATTAAATCACCGTCGATGAGATTAGAAGGTGATTACGAGTGCAGTCGTTGTGCAGTTTATAGATTTTTCTCTCTATCAGTTAGCTGAAATTGATAAGTAAACTATCCGCTGCCATTAGCCATAGCCATGTTCATCGTTGACATTTTGCGATACACTCTACTTTAATGTAAAGCACATAATGCACTTGATGGTTTGCTCAAGTTTTTCTCCTTATAAATGCTGATAAGTTTTCCAGTTTACTTATTCTACATATTTCTTTAGTACTAACTGATAATAATAAATACTTAATTAGAAATTGACATCAATTAATTTTATTGTGGTCTAAACGAATACATTTTATTAGGCTTTAAATTAAATGCTGTAACCTTCGGTACTGTAATCTAGAAAATAACTCAAACTGAAAACTAACAATATCATACACTTTAGGATATGCACTGTGCTATATTCTAGAATATCCTAGTTTAAGGATTTGGAAACTAATCAGTAAAAGAATGAACAACCTTACAGAATTCATTCGGGCTTGAAATACTAGTATTGATAGACTGAGTATGCTAGTATGCGAGTATGTAGTAATATAATTGCTATGAATATAATGTAATTATTAGTATCTTATATAGTACATATATATATGGTGTATGTAGTATATATGGTATATATAGTACTACGAAACTAGTAACTTCCATCAGATATAGAATGTGCTAGATAACTTAGAAGTTAGATTATAGTTATTCTAGAATGTCTTACCAGAAAAATCTAGACACCAGTTAGGTAGGGTCAATCTAAAACGTGCTAGAATCTGGAGTTTATAGGCACATTGGAATATGTAAAAAAACGTTCAAGCATTTTCTAATGTATAAATCTTGAATCTCGTCAGTAACTAGATTGTGTTACTAGTTGATATGGAATTCACTCTGGCCCTATTTTCACAGTGCAGGACAGTACTATAGAACTTGGAACATTTATCAGACATAAAACGATCATCTTAAAATTATTGAAATAATTGCTTGGCAGTAGCTCCTTATCAGTGTAACTACAAGATAATACCTATTTTTATCTACTTTGCGTTACTACTGATCTCATTATTACATCGAAAGTAGTATAATAATATTCATATTATTTCACTATTTTTGGTAACTTTTAGTTTTGTTAAATTGGTACATCAGTCTGTCACGTAGACGTGCGTAGATGTCAAGGTTAAATTATTAGTATTTCAAGAAATTGCCGAGCAGCTTTGCTTATTTCTGGGGGGGGGGGTGTACAGGTCAATCCTACATTTTTGTCTTGAATTAATAAAGCAAGGCAGTTGAAATAGTATATTACACTCGTTTAATAAGACGTATTGTCACACTCGTTCTATTAAAGGACTCCTCGCTTCGCTCGTCGTGCTTTAAAACTCTCTTGTGACAATACTTCGTCTTATTAAACTAGTAGTATAATAATATACTATTATATCGCTCGACCGAATTACGTTACTAGAAAACGTAAAGGTACTTACGTAAATGTAGGGAAATATGCTCTTTCTAGAAAATTCATTTGTGTTGTTAACTTGGTCGGAAACGGGTCGGTTTTAAATTATTTATTTTATTATTCACATAAATTTAAATTCTTTATCTTCGCGTTTGAAATTTATGGACTGCTTTTTCACTCGGAGTAATCATTATAATTACTCGGTAGCTTCATTAAATCTCCACCTTAATTTCGTTATTATTTAAATTACCTACTTCATTATTTTATTTCCGCGTTAAAAACGTCCGTTATGGAGATTTGGTGGTTTTGTGATGATTGTAAGGGCGAAATGGTTGATATGAACGTCTTAAAAAAAGCGACTTTAAATTCCACAATTTATTATAGTTTATTTTTGTAAATATTTTGACAATATTGTTTTAGGTGGTGAATTTAGAAGAATGGCAGAAAGATAAAGTTAATACAGTTTATCCTCATATAATTTAATTTTATAGTAGTAAATGTTTTTAATTATTTCGAAAGGATAATTTATTTTACTTATATTTATTGTGAACAAGCCGTACCCGGCATGAGTCGCAATGCCACGTAAAGTTTAAAGAAAAAAGATAAATAAAAATTATAGATGACCCGGTGAAATTCCTATCATCTACATATATTTTTGAAAAATAATGTCAAAACAATACAAAATTTTTATCTACATTAAATTAAATGCAACACAGTTAAACACATAATCAATTTAATGCTTTCTGATCTACTATATGTTCCGTCTTTTTTTGCGGTGCGTAAATTTATAAAGATGATCGTTTTACGACTCGCGAACACGCGACGTATAATTGTCCATGCGCGAAACCGGGAAACTCCAAGTTGATTCCGCAAACTGTCCTTGTATTAGCAATTGTATATTATCTTTTTAAATTTTTAATAAATAATTTATGAAAAACTACCCTGAAATTAGGTATGAAATTTTCCTGTACAATATGCGTTGCACCAAACGACGTCATTTAAAAGCAATTATTATACGTTTGGATGTTGGCCAAGAAATATTTAAAGTCATTTCCCACCCCAGAAACTAAAGAAGGTAATGGATCTGGTGGTGGGAACAATTACGGCAATTTTACTTTACCACCAGCACAACATAATCCAGTAGCTTCACCGCTGCATTTTAACGCTTTACAATATTGACAAAAGATTGTCATTTCTCCAATCGTTACGGATTCTTCGGCACAATAATCTATTTCCGGGTCGTAGTGGAATGCTACTCGTTCCAGGTTTAAAGGAACACTGCGTCTGCGGAATCGCTCTATTTCATTGTGTCTTGAAGTGCGCTCCATGTTTTGGGCATTTGTTGCTCGTAGTACGTGCATGACCATCTTGGTGTTGATTCTACCATGTCTTTTTCAGCTTGTCTAAGTAGTTTTTTTGTTTGTTTTTTATTTTTACCTTTAGTTCGATTCGTCGGTAATTCTGTTCGGTCTGTTGTTTGGGTTTCTTCACTTCCGGTTTTGGGTCTTGTATTTGTACCTCATAGACTTGTTTCTTGGGTGTTTTATTCGTTTGACGTCAGGTACAGTCGAATTGTCTTGTAGTTTTCCTCAATCCTTTTGAAATAGTGTGATCTTATATAATTGTGCTGGTCGTCAAACCCAAGTTCATGGAACGCCTCGTTGTTCTCTTGGGCTTTCCCCCATAGTGCTTCTAGGTGATCAGTCCTTTTGTGTAGGTATTCCTTGGTTTTTCTTGCACTTCCGTCTTTCTTGCAATTATTATGTAGTTATATGATTTCTTGGGCTATTTTTTCTTGTTCTTTAATCAACCCATCTGCTTGTTTTATCTTGTCGTAGTTGAAATTGTGAATTTTTTAACTTAATTCTGTAGAAAAAGTTGCTGTGACTTACTCAGGACTTTGCTTGTCGTCTTGACTTCCCGCCGTGTTGGCGTTGAAGTTCTTGAAGTTTTGGAGTTGTAATCACTGGCGGCTTTTCCTCCGGCTGCAGTGACTGGATGTGTCCGTCGTTTCAAATTTGTAGAATTCCTAGACTTGGTGTCCTGGTGAAGTTGCTTTGACTTACTCAGGACTCTTCTTGGTTCCTTGACTTTCCGCTTTTGTGTTGGCGTCGTGTAGACTTTGTAGACTCGGTGCCCTGTCGATCTAAATGCTGTTGTATAAGATGTGCCCGAACTCGTTCGATTCCATTATTTACTGTTGAACGTAATTCTGTCATACCAATACGAATGTTATCTGTCTCTCAACGGTCGTCAGTCGTCAGTGCGATTTGGACGTGAGAGCTCGTCTCGTTGCACATTTGATTAACTTCGACGACCTAAGTCCATCTTCTCCTTGGCATTTTAAAATCAATAAAGTTCTCGCGCACTGACAAACTGATGATAGATTGTAATAATCGTCTTGACATTTATTTATTTGACAACCAACTGACACTATACTTTCATTTGTTTGATTATAAATGTCATATTACAAAACGTACCGTTTTCAGTATTTCCCTTACTTATTATTTATGTTTCTCACCGAAAAACCTTCCCTGAACTTCCACAAATATTTCAAGATTAAAATTAGCAAAATCCGTCCAGCCGTTCTCGAGTTCAAGCTAGACAAACGAACAGCAATCCATTTTTATATATATAGAGATTAACATAGTTCATATAATCAGCTCTTTACTTAACAAAGTCAAGTCTTCTTACTTTTTTCAAGTAAGTCATAGTCACGACGAATGTAGGACAGGAGGACATCTTGAGGAAAGGGGTGCAGAAGCTATCTTTCGAGGTTAGTGCTGATAAATTATTGCAATGGCTAGTTTATTTTGCTTATATGTAGTGAATACGATTTAATATATGTTAATATATTTTTATTAACTTGAGTCGTTTACAACATACTATTATAAACATAACGTGTCTATGACTGCAATGAACTATTATAAACATATCAGAAATTCACTAACCTTCCTTCCTCGTGACACAAGATTATGATTACATTTATTTTGAGAGTTTTCCCAACTCAACCCCCCCCCCTCCAAATTCTAAAAACAAACGTGGAAATAATTCCGTAATAACGCCCTCTCATAACGATGCATTATGCTCGAAAATCCATATAAAGGGCCAACAAATAAACCGTAATATTTATGATAAATAACTATGAAATCAAAATTCCTCTCGCGTTCCCATTCAACTGAATAGTTGTAAATTGTCGTCGGCTGTTTGTCACAGCCTCCGATGCATTGTAGACGAAACAAAAACAAATTGACATCGCAAAAACCTTCAATTGTCTCACCAATCAACGGGCATTGTGCGCTCCATGCCTGTTAAATCGCGTAGGCCGGGTAAAGGGTGGTTATATACCGCCGTGGTGCGTGACATTACTACCCTTACAGGGAAGGCTGGCGGATAAAAAGCCGCCAGCGTTGAATATAAGTACATACATACACATACATGAAACACAATGGAGTTGAAATAGACACTAAATTTCAGGTTATGTACAAGGGTTCGTAAGGATGTTACAAAATATATAACATCAGGGTGAAGTTCAATTTATTTTATCTAAGAAAATAGTTTCAAAGTTATGGAGACAGGCACTGTTAACGCTAACGTCAACATTATTTAAGGGAGTTTTAGGTGAAGAAATTATAATTTATTGTAAAACGAATTTAGGGAACGTTTTACGTAATTTTATCATTGAAATTAACACGCGTTGTTTTACAAACGGAAAATAGCATTGAACCGAACGTGTATAGGTGAACGAAATTCTTGGTGTAAGCACAACAAGGAGTCGTCGTAACGTGAGAATAACGCGCTCCGGTTAAGGTCAGTTTTGCAAAGCTAGGTCGTTGTAGAAAAACAAACATATGTACCATTGATCTAATGTAATTAAGGTGTATAAAAGATCCCGAAAGTTGACAATAAATCAGTATACCGAGTATGCCCAAAAACGACGTGTGTTGTTGGTCTTGATTTACGTCACCCCAACCTATAAGCTCTCACGTTACGCCCTGAGAGTTCTACGAGATCTTCAAGCTAAGAAAACGTCTAACTTCGAGATCTTCAAACCCGGATCTGCACGATACGCCCTCAGATCCAACCCCGTAGAAGTACGTCACGCCCTCTCTCCACACGACTAGAACTTCAACCTCAGACCTGCACGTCACGCCCTCAAGTCACATCGGAGAGCACGTCAAGCCCTCTCTACATTCAACTAGAACTTCAACTCCAAGAACTTCAAGAGATCACGTCACGCCCTGATCTCCAATCTACGAGACCGTCTTCAGCCTTACAATCTGGAGACAAGATTCATCTCCGCAGCCACCAACGAGCTACGAGAGTTCTATACCGTCCATTCTTTACAGAGGCCACTTCACACTTCGTTCAGGCACTGAATTATCTACTAGACAAAGCAGTTGCGAAGTAAAATAAATAATATGTTCAAAAATACATAAAATAATATGTGGCATTGCAATAACAATTATTGATAATAATTAATTAAAAAACATGTTTAGTACTTTTCCAACAATGATTTGCGTTGTATGTTTTAAAAGTTTTATATTTGCATTCCTTCATATCTTTAGGTACCATTATTGGAGAGTTTTGCCTCCTTACCTAAGATGATTGGTAGGTACATTTAAGGTACACCACAGTTTTCTAAATCAAAATTTTGAATGGGCAATTACTATACATTGATGACTAATTTAGTGATATTTCAAATTCTGGAACCAAGGAAATATATCTAGGAAATATATAAATGTTTCTAAACGTGATGTAGTAGGTTTCTTGAAAATCTTACCTAATTGGGTACCTACACATTTGGTGATTATAGACTGCATATACTCTTCAGTCATTGACGTTAGAATCAGCACTTCTATCTAGAATATTTTTGGTAGTATCGAAGACTGTCTCTTATTGGAAGCATTGATTTATGTTTCGCTGCTATAGTTTCTGAAGCAGTTTCATAAAGTAATAGATATGATATTAAATTTACTTGAACTCATTTAAAAAAATTGCTCTAATATTCCTAGATAAATTAAATATTTAGAAGTCAGGGGTTACTTAATTATTCCGTGTAATGATTTGAATACTCTCTCCTAAATACAAATTAAAGCTTTTTGATTGGACTAAATGAAGAATCGATTGATTACTTAACATTATTTTACGCATATTAACCAAACTCATTTTTCCATAAAAGTATTCTAATGCGAACCCTTGCATTAAATTTTAAAGTTCATACACTACAATGACTCGTTTTTGATATTATACGCAATAAATCGACTCTCCACCTCCTCAGATCCAATTATATTCCTTTCCTTTCATCCTGAGCTAACAATAATATCCAAATCCTGGATAGAGCCGCCATAATAACGATCACCGTCAGTGTTCTTATTTTTATAGGGGAACAAATGAATATCCGGGGGATATTTGACACTGAGACGGTTAGTTCTGTTGACGTTGACCTAACGCTGAATCGCAATCGGGTTTATTGCTTTGTACGGTTCGTCATCCTGTTGATTCTTTCTGCCGCTGTTCAATAACTTTTTGAAAGTGTGTTTGCCGAGTGAGATATGGTTTTCCATTGTGTGCGTTCTATTCTTTTTATGGAGATGAAGGAGAAGATCCCTATATTAATCTTTCAGGATGGTAGCAAAACTTTCGGTAAATACAAGTTCATTCAAGGGAGAATAATGCCGGTGATAATAGGATACAAATTCAGAAAATGAGTGGTACAGAAGAAG
This sequence comes from Cryptocephalus moraei, assembly GCA_946251905.1. Lineage (NCBI taxonomy): Eukaryota > Metazoa > Arthropoda > Insecta > Coleoptera > Chrysomelidae > Cryptocephalus > Cryptocephalus moraei. The sequence continues at coordinate 11,482,327 of OX276456.1, read as the reverse complement.
TGGTAGAAATGTTGGAATTTTTTCTTTTATTGTTTATTAGAATTTGATGTCTTTTGATTGAAACAATTTGGATCAAAAATTCTACCCGTCTACAAATTGTTTATTTAAAGCCAAAGCTATAGGTAGCAGGAATTAAAGTCGTCAAACTTTTTGAATCAAAGCTTTAAATAACCATGTTACCTGGCTCAAACTTTGAAGCTATATGACAAGGGTTTCACAGTACTTTACTCTGATTTAACCTTAATACTAGCTTGTTAGAGCAGCTTCTTGTTAGCAGAAGTAGGAATAATCGATACTAATAAATTAGCTCGTCTTGTCAGTACTGAACCTAGTGACAAAAACTGGAAAAACAGAGAATCCACCAAATTCAGAGATTTGATCCGATTACCTGCTTTAAGCTTCGAGAATTCCAAAAAAACTTACATATGTACTGTAGATTAGTGAAATTTATCTCAAAAACAATTAAAATCTTTGTCAAAATTGGTCCGCACAAAGTTGAGTTAAATATTGAATATCATTTTTTAAGCGTCATTAATAAATTTTGGGTTCAAAATTTTATAATGTATGGGAATATAATTATTTTGTTATAGTTAAAAATTGTAGTACTTATTTCCACATTTGAGTAAGTTCTACTGAGGAATGAATGAAATATTGACACAATTGTTTTAATAAGTAGGTATTTAACCTGCTTATTTTTGAATAAATTTTATTTAAACGTGTATGAAACATTGGCCCAAATTGATGTAAAAATTATTAAATCCACCGACTTCCGAAAAAATAATAAACCAATGTGATTGGAAAACTAACACAAAAGTAAAAACGTGTTAAATATACTTACCCTTAAGTAAAACTTGTGTACTCAAAAGTAAATACAAATTCTTGAAGAAATTTTTAGTACTAAAATTCAAAATTTTCTTTTCTGTGCTGTGAATTACTTTCATCACAATAAAAATACATTTTACTGTTCGTAAAGTATACTAAAAATACAAATAAATCTTATTAACAAAAGTGCACTTCAAATAGGAACTTCAAGTTACAAGTCATTGAGTACTAATAAGTCTTATTAATAAAAGTGTAATTCAAATAGGAACTTCAAGTTAATATTTAAAAAAATAAATCTTTAAAATAGTAGTCTTTTATTCATAACGTTAATAGTAAACTCAAAACAATATCTAGAAGTTTGAACAATGACACTGAAAGCTCGAATTTTCTTTTAAAAAACAGAACAGCAAATAATTAATATAACAAACACTACTACATCCTAAACGGCGTTTCTGATTTTTTGTTTCAGAACATAGAAGATCGCACAAATGGTTCGTTAATATGGAAAATATTTACATTCATATTTATCATTTGTCAAATTTATACGTTGTACTATTTTGTAAAATTATTAAGTTTTTTACAAATTCTTTAGTTAACAAAAACACTCCTAAAATACGTGCCATTACAGGCATTTTACAAAGTTATAAGATTATTATCAGTTTCTTTTCTGCATTTGTAATATTGTCTTTATTATCTTTCTTTCGGTACTTGGCAGTAATTAATGTATTGCAAGCCTGTAGGGTATACATATCCTTATTAAAAACTATACAGAATGAGTTAAAACACAATTTAGTATTGTTGAGTGAAACAACACTAAAAACTGTCTTTTTTCTGTGTTGCAACTTGTACAGTAATGTATTACAGTCACTGTTAAGGTTAGGTTAGGTTACAAAGGTATTTAATACCTGCTGTATGTGTCTGTAATTAGAAATTTCCCATAAAATTTCGTGGATAAAGATACAAAAATATTCACTATGTTAGTAACGGCGGCAAGGGAAGGACACGGCTCTTATTAATCGCACAACTGGGAATTATTTAGTATGTCATGATAACTAAATTCAATCAAATTTAAGTACTTACCACTTTCTTCCAAAAATTCTTCGCTTTTTATTCCTTTACCCTACACTCAGTTTGTGGACACAAATTTTTAACATGAATGTCAGACGTCAGACATTTTTAACCTGTCTGTATACTTTGCGACAAAATAAATATGGCTCTTGCACTTGTGATTACGCCGAATTCTGATTACAGGGAAACAACTCTACAAGTTTCAGTCCATTTTACATTAAATAGTATTCCAATTTCTCATTAATTTTGTGAAATAAAATAAAATGCAAATAATTGACAATAATATTGTAATAAATTTGTACGTTAAAATGAAACCGAGTTTTGTGTAATTAAGGCAAAAGAACTCAAAAAGTGACAATAATTTTGTGAAAAATGAGTAGATCAATATTAGACAACCGAGTTTTTTAAAAAGATATACACAAAATTGAGCAACATCAATAAAACAACTCAATAAATTAACAAAAACATTTTTCACTGAAAAAGATTAAAGTGTTCACTAAAATTGAGACATATATCAATATTGTAGTTGAAAAAAACTTTAAATTATCACTTTTTACATTAGATACTCTGCTGTTTACAATTTTCCTCTGTAAGTGTACAAGTGAAATTCCTGTCTTTATAAAATTCCTTGGAGTATCCTGTAAGGGGATGAAAACATGACAGGTTACTTTTCAAACGAGGAATGCCGTATTATTGATTTTGCGATATATTGATTTTGCTACCCCCCGTATGTACTTTCAACCCTGCCAGTATAGATGCCGCGGTTGCTGCTTTTAGCGGAAACATTCTACTAGCAGTCAGTCATAACTCATAACGTATTCTGCTTGAAGTAATATGTAATATGTATAGATGGCATGGGTAGATCGCAATTTGTTCCAATTTAAAAAAGTATTTTCAATCCAATTTGTCGTGTAGTATGTAACTTTAATTGTGAATTAATACGCACAGAAAATAAAAAAAAATTAATCAATGGAATTGTTAATGCAGCATTTGCTGAAGTGGATATATATATTATACCTATATAGGGTGTTGTAGGGTTTAAGGGAGGAACATTTTAGTTTGTACTTGCTGACCACAAATAATACACAATGTAATCTGGAAGGTTTTCAAAATCATAAACACTTCTTTTCCAATTGGAAAAATTAGTTTCCTAAAATTTTCAATAAAGAAAAGTAAAACTGAGATACTAAATATTAATTTAAACTAGCCTCTAATATCAAATAGGATAGGTTTCACTTACATGATTCACTAAATGCTACAACAATAATTACAATTCAATCAGTCTAGTGTTAATTAGTAAATGTGTTAGGAGTTGCAATTAATTGTATTGCTTTTAATAATTTATAGTTTATTTCGTGTTTAATTTTGTTCGTTTTAATTTTCCATGAGTTATCTTCCCAAGAAGATACCATATGCAGCTAACGTCAGCATATTAACCTTATATTATAAATAGAGCAAACAGGGTAATAGTTAGTCAGTCTATCTTGCAACCTTGTAATGAACACATCGTGTATTTTCTAAAATTGTAAAATAAAACTTTTTAAAAAGGCAATTCCGAGCTTCGGGAAGTTAATTCATGCAAACCTTGTTTCTTCGTGTGAGACGTACTGAACTTGTAATATATATATTTATTCAAAAATTTTGGGAAATTCAATATAGCAAAACGTTTAAATAAATTTTTCAATAATTTTTTGAACACAAAATGGAAGATATTTCGAATAACTCTTGCGGAAGTTCTGATTCATTTCGTATCTAAAATTTAAACTTTGTGTATAATTCGAACTAGTTTATTCCTAACGAATTTTGTACTTGCCACTTATCAGTCATTTCATTCGATGTGGTGTGCATTCTTTAAAAAGGCGGACGTTGATGAAATGGTGGATGTACTGCATATGTGAAATGGTGAATGCATTAAACATCGAGTTTTGTATTGAGTTTCCTTGTGTAATGGTATTAAAAGTGGAATTCACTTAGATAGAAGTAATGTTTTCAATTCATTTTATTTGTACTAAAATGGTAAATTGGTTAAACCAAGTAGAATCTTGAAAATAGTAAAGCCCAAAATATCAATTATAGATTGTTCTCGTTTAGTTTATCAGTAATTTACTTTTTTATAGTCATCGTTTTTGTCGGACCAGAGAACAATTTTCCTGTTCCCATTGCTTAACTGCATTAATAAACATTTTCGTTTTCCTCCTTATAACCTCTCAGTCAAAATTAAAGCTACCGTGATTCCTAACCGTACCCGTTTAATTAAGAATATCTCCACTAAATTTTTTGTAAAAGAACATGATCCTCTGCTAATGAACAACCGACATCCAATTAAAATCTAATTGCTACTGCGGCCCTTTGGTGAGCCCGGCCCGAAAGCTCTGAGTGGTAGCGATTCCTCTTTTCCTTCGCATGTCTTAGTAATCCATTTCGTGCTTCGTTGGTTACGATAAAGTCCTTGGATGTTCCCCAAAGAAGACACACTCTTTCTGTTTTCTTTTGAAGCGCACATTTGTATAAGTATCATTTTTACAATTCAAATGTTGTAAGTCACTATTTATCGAGTAAAATGATATAGCATTCAATAGCGGGATATATCCACTAATGTAATACGATACCCAAATATAACTGTTGTTTTAAGTGATAATTAAATTTAACATATAACTGTAAACCGAAAGAAGCTGACAGAAATATCAAAGAAACATTTGGTTCATTGTACAACATCTTTCAAATACAGTTTCATTCTTGTAAGAACGTCGACCAAAGCTAATTTCATGATGACATTTTGCTTTCGGCCTATTATGACTTAACAGAAACCTAACACTTCTATTACCTAAGAGTAGAGTTATTATGTCATATCAGCATGTGGCTATAGTTTGTATTTGTGTATATATTTAAAGAAAATGAAATGTAATATCTTGTTAAGCAAAAGAAGATTTTGGCTTATGCTGGAAGTTTCAGGAAATTGTAAATAATTATTCCATTCTTTGAAGAGGAAATCAAATTTATTAAAAATACATTCATCAACATTTGAAATTAGCTTCAATAGGGTTTCAATGTGTAAGGACGAAATGAAGATTGTGAAGTGTTAATAGTGGTGAAATAGTTTAAATAGGTGAATAGTGAGGTATTAATTTCATTGAATTTCTGTGTGACGAGCTGACGAGACTATATGCTTTTATGGAGGTTTTGTTGATACTACTTCTTTTTTAAGGAGGGGAAATCCTTTATGGACACCAGATGAGATAAAAGACATCTCAGAAACAGATCACTGTAGATTCCAACTCTTAGATGGAACGTTCATCACATCTAATAGTGTGGCACTACCTACATTGCAGCGGTTACCCGAACTAAACCGTCTAAATCTAAATAAACTATATAAATGTGTATCCATGGATCTGGTTCCTGTAAACTCCTCACTTGAAAAGGAATATTTATTCAGTATGAGTTATTGATACCATTTGATCTCTTTGTTACTGGAATTTAAAAATATCATTCTGGCAGTTTCCGTCAATAATATATTCATTACGTTTTGTTTACGGTTAATTCAATAAATTGGATGTGTAAATTTTTATGATAGATACGATTGATAATTGGTTTTTGAGGCTATAAAACGAATCTGACAGTTTTTACTAAATTTTTGATACTTCTGTGAAATACATCAATATTGCACAAAAAGGCCATAAATAAAATTATTATTTAAAATTACTGAAGTAAGAATGATCTTGAGATTTACCCAAAAAACATTGTTTGCAATGTTAAATTTACCAATTTGCGTTTGTCACAATATTTATAGAAGTTACATTGTAATTGGGCATTTGTATTTACGTTATAGTTTAATGGAATCCTATGCTTTAAGGTGATGACAAGAAATTCGCTGTAACTATTTTTTCCTTTTTTATGATTTGCGATTGTTTTATTGGTTTAAAATATTTGTTTGATAAGATCTGTTTCAATGGCAATTTTAAATCTATTTTGACTAGTTCAAAACTCTAACAAAATGCTTCATTGACATATACCAATTGAGATATACTAATTTGATTGAAACCTACCTACACAGCGAAATTGCATTGGTTTGTTAATTTCACAGGAGTCTGCAATTTTTGATTTTTGATATATTTAATGACAATAAAACAATCTCTTTCTTTTAAAGCTAATTTGAGGTAATGGATAAAAAACGTTTTGTGTCATTTAGATTCACATTCCTTTTTTCCGTAATGCAGAACCCCTACGATACACATTTGTGTGAAATAATATTAAAATATACTATTGGTGTATTATTTTTGTTTCCTTTAATTTCATTTACCTACTTATTCGCAATGAGTTAATAATCACCTAACAGGAAGGTATTGTAGCGTTTATTTTATAATTTATTTACATTAATTGAACACTAATTTATTTAACACACTAAACTACTTGTACACTAGACTAGACACTACATAATTTATTTGTACTGCTCCGCTTTCGGATCGTATGTCGCGTTCACTTCTGCTTCTCTAGTTCTAACTAACTCCCTCGATCACAAACCCCCTTATATATACATCCCCAACCCTGATCGAGAACATTCCAGTACATTCTAGAAGCCTACGCAGCAAATGTTCATCCACCTGTTTTGTACGCGTCGTAGTTATTCTTTTGAAGGAGTAAACATGTGTCGCTTTGTTTACTTCTCGCATTACACTGCCCCCGCCTTAGAGACGTTTCGTCTCGGAACGTATCCCTGGTAGGCCCATGCAGGAACCTGCAGTTAGTCCCCCGCTTACAGCGAGACGTGGCGTCAAAATAACAGGGGACCGTCTTCCCGAGTCGACATGGTGCAGGCCCAAAACAGCAGACTAAAACTTCCACTCCGGTATTCTTGAACACTACTTCCAGCATATTCCGGACAACCCTCCAGTCCAGCTGATCTCGTCCAGCACCTAACTTGGGGACAGCTAGCTTCCTGATGTCGAGCTCCAGCAGTCGGTCTCGTAGCCTATGCAAGGTTCGCCATACATCGTGATAACATGGTTTAAGGGACCCGATCTCCTTCGTAACCAGATAAAAGATGTGTCTTACGTTGTCACGTAGTTCCAGAACCTTGCCAATTTCCGGGAGTTGCGCTCTGAGTTGTTCCAAGCGCCCGTACTTCTTCTTGAAAACCGTGGCGATACCTCGTGACATTACCAGGTCGGCGGACACACAATGGGCCAACGAGTATTCTTCAGGTACGCTGAACAAATCCTGTTGTTTTTCACAGGTTACCCCATACCGTGCTTTTCCGGTACCCCCGTAGGCGCTCATAAATTCTTCGAACGAAAGTTCGTTCTCCTGCGCCATCGTGTTTCTTACTCGGGGAACCTCCGCCTCATCGTGCGACCCCTCATAGGGTGCCAACCGATTAAAGTGCACCACTCTCGGCTTGCCGTTTGGTAGTTTGCTTACCCGGTAGACCACGTCATTGATTCGTTTCTTCACAACATAGGGACCTTCCCAATTGGTCTGTAACTTAGGGGACAAACCACGTTTCTTCTGTGGGTTGTACAGCCAAACTCGGTCTCCCATTTGGTAGCCACCCTCTTTAGCGTTGATGTCGTAACGCTCTTTGATGCGATCACTGGCGATATTTAGTTGGTACCGGACTTGATCGTGAATTTCGTTCATCCTTTGCCGCATCCGGGAAACGTAATCTTCCCCCGAAACGTCCTCGTCCGGTCTAGCGCCAAAGATTAGATCACAGGGTAGTTTAAGTTCTCGCCCGAACAGGACTTTGGCTGGAGTTTGTCCTGTCGACTCATGAACGGCCGAGCGGTAGGCCATCAGGAAGAACGGCACGTGTTCGTCCCAGTCTCTTTGATGTGACGAGACCATTTTCGCTAGATAGCGGTTGAGGGTGCGATTCATTCGTTCTACCATGCCGTCAGACTGAGGGTGAAGGGCCGTGGTTCTTGTTTTTCGTACCCCAAACTTCTCACAGATCCTCCGGAATAGGCCACTCTCAAAGTTTCTTCCTTGATCCGAGTGTAATTCCATGGGTACTCCAAACCGGCAGATCGTCTCCTTCACTAGCACATCGGCCACTGTCTCTGCCTCCTGATTAGGGAGAGCGTACGCTTCTACCCACTTCGTAAAGTAGTCCATCACGACCAAGATGTATTTATTCCCCTTTTCGGTCTCAGGGAAGGGTCCTGCTATATCAATAGCGATCCTTTCGAAGGGGCTTCCGACGTTATATTGTTTCATGGGAGCTTTCGGTCGTCTTTGTGGCCCATTACTTGCAAAGCATGTAGTACATTTCTTGCACCAGTTCTTCACGTCGTCTGAACAATTGATCCAGTAGAAGCGCTCCCGTACCTTCTGCAGCGTTTTCTTGATCCCTAAATGTCCACCAGACGATCCGTCGTGAAGGTGCCGCAAGACCTCCGGGATTTTACTGGAGGGAATTACCAACTGCCGTCTTTCCTCCGTCCCGTCTTGGCTCTCCAGTACGCGTTTTAGTAGCCCATCCTCAACCACTAGCGAGTCCCACTGTGCCCAATAGCTCTTAAGTTTTGGCGAGCCAGGTGATACCTTTTGCCACTCAGGACGCTCTCCTCCCTCTTTCCAAACCAGGATTTCTTTGAGAACCGGGTCTTTTCCTTGCTCTTGTCGTAACGAGGATGGTGTCCATTCCTCGGCGACCACGGTCGTTCGATAGACTTTCTCGGACTTTTCCTCAGCTCTATGACAATGAGGACACTCATCAGGGCATGGTCTTCTCGAGAGTGCGTCTGCGTTTCCATGACTCTGTCCTGGCCGATGTTCTATGACAAAGTCATACTCCTGGAGCCTCTCGATCCAGCGAGCGATCTGTCCTTCGGGATTCTTAAACTGGAGGAGCCATTTAAGAGCAGCATGATCGGTCCGGACCAAAAACCTCCTTCCACACAAATATTTATGGAAGTGCTCGATGGACTTGACGATGGCCAATAATTCACGCCGGGTGACGCAGTAATTCCTTTCTGGTTTGGAGAGTACCTTGCTGAAGTATCCAAGGACACGTTCTTGTCCCTCCTGGCGCTGCGACAGAACACTTCCAATTCCCACATTGCTCGCGTCGGTGTCCAGGATGAACTGTCCTTCTGGCAGAGGAAAACTCAGCACTGGGGCACTGGTCAACTTCCTCTTCAGCTCGTCGAAGGCAGACTGGCATTCCTCATCCCAACAGAAGTTTCGTCCTTCTTCCGTGAGCCTTGTCAACGGCTTAGCGACGTCGGAGAACATCCGGACATATCGTCGGTAGTACGTGCAGAGGCCCAGAAAACTCCTCAACTGGTGTTTATCTACCGGTATTGGCCACTCCTTCACCGTACTTGTCTTATCCGGATCAACGGCGACGCCCTCTCTGCTCACTACGTGCCCTAAGTATGAGACCTTCCTTCTGAAGAGCTGACATTTCTTAGGGTTCAGTTTCAGCCCCGCACCTCGCAGTCTCTGGAAGACGTCCTCTAAGTTTTTCAGATGTCCCTCGAAGGTCTTGCCCATCACGATGACATCGTCCAAATAGACTAGGCACGTTTTCCACGTCAGACCCATTAGCACGCTCTCCATCAGCCTCTCAAACGTCGCTGGGGCATTACAAAGTCCGAATGGCATGACTGTAAAATGCCACAGGCCGTTACCGAAGGTAAATGCCGTCTTTTCCTTATCGGCAGGGTTCATTTCGACTTGCCAATAGCCGCTTTTTAAATCCAAGGTCGAAAATATCGTGGATCCAGCAAGGGTATCGAGTGTGTCGTCGATACGTGGTAGCGGGTAGCTGTCCTTTTTGGTGACACTGTTCACCTGCCGGTAGTCTACACAGAATCGAGTAGTCCCATCCTTTTTCTTCACCAGTACTACCGGCGAGGCCCATGGACTGCTTGACGGCTCGATGACCCCGTCCCGCTCTAGGTCCTTGATGATTTTCTCGGCTTCCTCTCGTTTGGCCAAGGGTAGTCGTCTTGCTGTTTGTCGAATCGGTCGTGTCTCGCCCGTGTCAATTTTATGTGTCACGACCTTGGTCTTTCCCAGCTTTCCATTCTCGGTGGTAAATATGTCCTGGTACTTATTTATTAATTCGTGGGCCTTTTGTTTCTGTGTGGGCGAGAGAAACGCACTGGTCTGGGAAAGAATTTGTTTCAAGTCCTGCGGAGTGTGTCTGGACCTTTCTTCCTCACTAACGCCCCTTACGATGGCCGAAGCGGCTATACATGTGCCCAGCTTCGTACCCTTCTTGATGGTGACCGGGTACTGATTGATGTTGAGTAGCCGCACAGGCACTTCCCTTGAGAGAGTAACGAGCGCCTTTCCTACCAGTACCCCCCGAGCCAGTCGATTGTCATCGTTTTCTGGTTCGATCACGGCTGGGATTCCCTCTTCCACAACACCCCTCAGACAGGTAGAGGTGATCGTTTCGCTTCGTTCCGGGAGAATCACATCTTCTGCCATTATTACGTCTAACACAAAGTTGTCACGATTGTGTAGCAGTAATTCTTCTTGACCGATCCTCAACACTCGGTGTCCGAAATCCAACTGGAATCCATGATTCCTCATGACGTCCATCCCCAGTATGACGTCTTCCTCAATTTCGGCTATGAGAACAGGATGGTCAAACTTTACTCGTCCCAACGTCATGCTAACCGTCGCTTCACCGTGTATTACTGCCTTCTCTCCAGTGGCAGTTCTTAATTGCCACCTACTTGGCCTAATCTTCCTACGGTCCCTCACAACTTCCGAGCGTACGATCGTCTTCGTAGCTCCCGTGTCCACAAGCATGGCGTGGGATCTCCCGTCGATAGTGCCATCGACGTACGCGCTCCCCAATTGGTGGGAAAACGAGGCTATACTGGCCCGGGGGTTTCCACTGCTACGGGTCGACGTTCCCCCTTTCTTATCGACCCGCATTAGTTTTCCTGGGCCTTCGCCGGCGCCGCTGTTCTGGGCTGCTTGCAAGAACTCTTCACATGGCCCACTTCGCCACAGTTCCAACAGCGAACTACCTTCTTCTTCGCCGACAGCATCTCCATGATCTGCTGTAGGACCCTTTCCACGAGTTTCTCAGTGTCTACTTCCTCTGTAACCGCTCGAACACGGCCGTGACCGCGGGAAGCTTCCATGGCTGCATCATGCTCCAGTGCGATGGCGAGCGCGTCCATTAATGTTTTCGGTCGAGCTAGTCTCAGGGCCCTTTGCAGTTCCTGGTCCCGCAGCCCGCTCACGAACGTCTGCACTGCGAGGCACTCCATCATCTGTTCCGGTGCCGTTGGATACGCCAACCTCACTAGTCTGGCTACGTCCGCTTCGAACTCCTGCAGGGTCTCGTTCGATCTCTGACGGCGATTGGACATCTGGGATTGATGGACTTGCTCCAGATGTGTTTGGCCGAACCGCATTTCCAGTCGCCTCAGCAGCTCATTGTAATTCCCGGCTTCCTCGGTGGATAGCGTCTGAAGAACTTCCAACGCCTCTCCACGCAAGGCTACCGTTAGGGAAACAGCTTTTTCGTGAGGGGACCAAGCATTAGCCTCCGCTGCTGCCTCAAACTGCTTCTTGTAGCTAGCCCACGGAATTTTTCCATCGAACGTTGGGGGCGTCACTCGATTGGTGCATATCGAGTTCTGTTGAACGACCGCCTTTATTTCTTCCTTCGTCTCGCCGCTACTGACTCGCCTTAGTCGTTCTTCCAACTGCTTCGTCTTCTGTTTAATTTCGTGTTCTTTCCCCTCGCCGCTACTGACTTGTTCTAGTCGTTCTTCCAACTGCTTGATCCTCTCTTCAATCTCCTTACGCTGAGCCTCAATCTGGTCGGTTATCTGCGCAGTAATATCTTCCCTCTGGGCGGCGATTTGAGCAGTAATATCTTCCCTCTGGGCGGCGATTTCTTCCCTCTGGGCAGCGATTTGGGCAGTGATGTCTTCCCTCTGGGCAGCGATTTGAGCAGTGATGTCTTCCCTCTGATCGGCGATTTCTTCCCTCTGGGCAGCGATTTGAGCAGTGATGTCTTCCCTCTGGGCGGCGATTTGAGCAGTGATGTCTTCCCTCTGGGCGGCGCTTTCTTCCCTCTGGGCGGCGATTTCTTCCCTCTGGGCAGCGATTTGAGCAGTGATGTCTTCCCTCTGATCGGCGATTTCTTCCCTCTGGGCAGCGATTTGAGCAGTGATGTCTTCCCTCTGGGCGGCGATTTGAGAAGTGATGTCTTCCCTCTGGGCGGCGCTTTCTTCCCTCTGGGCGGCAATTTCTTCCCTCTGGGCGGCGATTTGCTTCGTGATGTCATCGTCTTCGAACTCGAAAACTTCCGGGTCCTGGCCATTTTCTTTCAAAAATGCTGAGAGCCGGTCCTGGAGTTCAGTCTTCCTCCCTCCTGTTTCCAATTCTCGTTCCTCGAGTTCTTTTTTTAACTCGGCCACTTTTAATTCGCGTAACTTCTTCATGATCCGCTCTTCTGACACCAATGTAGCGTTTATTTTATAATTTATTTACATTAATTGAACACTAATTTATTTAACACACTAAACTACTTGTACACTAGACTAGACACTACATAATTTATTTGTACTGCTCCGCTTTCGGATCGTATGTCGCGTTCACTTCTGCTTCTCTAGTTCTAACTAACTCCCTCGATCACAAACCCCCTTATATATACATCCCCAACCCTGATCGAGAACATTCCAGTACATTCTAGAAGCCTACGCAGCAAATGTTCATCCACCTGTTTTGTACGCGTCGTAGTTATTCTTTTGAAGGAGTAAACATGTGTCGCTTTGTTTACTTCTCGCATTACAGTATTGTCTTTGTTATCATAAATTCGTAAAATTTTTAAAAAACTCATTAAATTCTCATTTAAGTCTATTGATTTTTGCCACTCGTAGCTCCATGTCTTCGTTCATGTTTAAATCATCATTCTGTATTTGTCGACGTCCAGTCCATAGGTTATGGTATGGACCATAAATGACTTAAATAAAGTTAAAATGACTTTTACGCAACTGCAACTGTTAGGCATTTTGTGAACAATTTTAGTTGCGTTGCACCCAAATTACTATTGGTATTGTATTATGTGCATTATATATTGTATTATTATATTGGTATTATGTGCGTTATGTAGCAGACGAAAGAGGGTTAATGGCGAATTCCTGGCGCCATAAAACTAGGACAACTCGGTTAAGGGAGATAACCCTAACAGAAAATCCTGGTACTCCAGGTTGGGGGTTTGAGCAATGCGCTTGCGACCCATTCTCTGTAAAAAATACATAGTGAAAAAAATCCCAACTCAAAGCCTCGGAAATGGACTGAAAACTATGGAAATCGACCTTCGCAACGGAAACGGAATATGAACATTGGATGCTGGAATATACAGGGTATAAATACCAAATATAATGACGTTTTTAAAATATTAGAAGATTTTAATCTAGGTATTGTGGTTTTAAGTGAAACAAAAAAGAAAGGGAATGGAAATGAAAGGAAGGGCAATTACCTCAATTTATTTAGTGGAGTGACCAAAGACAAACGTGCAAGAACAGGAGTAGCCATCGCCATAAATGCTAAACTAGGGAACCAAATAAGTAATTGGGAAGCTATTAATGAAAGGCTCATAACTATGGAATTGCAGATATGGGGACAAAAAAATTTAATAATTGGTGCGTACGCTCCAACTTACGATGCAAGTAATGCAGAGGACGATGACTTTTACGAATATTTGACCGTTTTACTAAACCAAGTAGGAAACAGAAAAGAAATAATCTTCATGGGCGACTTTAATGCTCGGGTTGGTAGAGAAACTACCAATAAAATAGTTGGCCTGTTCGGAGAAAACGTCATAAATGATAGCGGTGAAAGACTCTTGGAAATGTGCGATCAGTATGACTTAAAAATTTTGAATGGTTTCTTTGATCACCGAGAAATTCATAAATACACATGGACACAACCCACTAAAGGATTAAGAACGATAATTGATTATATTATTGTTAGACAGAAATCTGAAATAAGATGGGATGATGTGAGGGGAGCCGTATGTGTAACGGATCACCACCTAGTCAAAGGAAAAGCTAATATAACACCAAAATATTATATGCAAAATAAACAACATATTCCGGATCACATTCCCGAATACCCTAATTACAAATTAGGAAGTTTTAGTAACGAATCAACTGTCTTTCTCTATAAACTTCGTTTAGCCGAAAAACTAAGAACCAAACTCAGAGGAACATCAAGTGAGAAATAGTATGAATTACAAAAGTGTATTCATGATGCGGCAAATGAAGCTCTGGGTCAACAAGAGAAAATAAAAAACAGAATGGATGATGTCTGGTGGAATCAGGAACTAAAACAGCTAACAGAATGTAAGAAAAATGCCTATCTTAAATGGCTTGCTACAAACGATAAGGAGGATGAAAGAATTTAAAACAGATACAAATGCGAGGTCAAAAAAGAGGTCACAAAAGCAAAAAATAATTTTTGGGTACACAAATGCAATGAGATAGACAGATTGATAGGGAGCTCCCGTTCGAGACAAGCATGGAAAACTCTACGAACACTTAAACATAATACGCAACAGACGAAGATAATAGACCCGATAGGACTACCCAGGTGGAAAGAATATTACCAAAATCTGCTGACTGAAAATCGAACAGAACTCATTGAAGATACAGAAATACATCTATTACACCTACAAGAGAGTGGGGAAACAGAAATAACAGCAGAAGAGATAAAACAAAATTTGAGCACCATGAAGAATAACAAGGCACCAGAACCTGGAGGTATACCAGTCGAACTATTAAAAAATGCTCCTGTAATAGCACTAGAAGTACTAGCTGCTATTTTCAATGAACTCCTGTCTGGAGAGGAGATTCCTGACAAAATGAATCTAGCTTACATAAGTTCAATGTATAAAAAAGGAAATAAAAAAGACTGCGATAATTACAGGGGCATTAGTGAAACCTCGTCGATTGGTAGACTGTATGGTCGTATAATTAAAAATTGTATTGAAAAACACGTGAAAGACTCGAAAGAGCAGAGTGGTTTTAGACCTGGTAGATCCTGCATTGGTAATGTATTTTGCCTTAAACAACTTGAGGAAAAAACAATCGCTCACGGAAGGAAGCTGCATATATTTATTATTGATTTAAAAAAAGCGTACGACGACGTTCCTGTTTCTAGACTGTGGCAGGAAATGAGAAGTAAGGACGTACCATACATTTACGAAAACGCAATACGGAAACTATAAAAAAATAATGGAAGTAGGGTAAAAACAGGACAACGACTACCAGAAGAGTTTCAAGTTAGTAAAGGATTAAGATAGGGGTGTAGCCTTTCACCGACACTGTTTAAGATGTATATCGATACGGCTCTTACTGATTGGAATGGTAAATGCTACAGTATGGGAGTGAAAATGGAAAGTGAGCATATGTATAGCCTATTATTCGCAGATGATCAGGTGATAGTATCGGAAGATGAAGAAGATGCAAATTATATGTTTAGGAAGTTGGTAGAAACGTATAAAAAGTGGGGGATGGAAATAAATCTAGATAAAACTCAATATATGATAATTGGTGATAAAGGACATGACTTAGAAACTGAAAGTGGATTAATCAAACACACAAACGAATATAAATACTTAGGAGTCACAATAACAAGCGATGGACGGGATAATCAGGATATTCAACATAAAATAAGGAACGGAAAAACAATAACTAGGTAATTACATTCAGTAGTGTGGAATGACACGATTTGTAAGAAAACAAAAAAGCGCATGTATAACTCCTTCATAGAAAGTACAGTAATTTATGGAGCAGAAGTATGGACACTGAATAAAAGGGCGAAAGATCGGCTTCAGGCAACGAAAATGATGTACTGGCGACGATGCTGTAAAACTACAATACTGGATAGTCAGAAACGAAACAGTCAAGGCAAAAATGAATGTAGAATCAAACATAATGGAATCTATCGAGAAAAAAACAACTGCTATATGGTACGGCCATATGAGACGTATGAATTCAAATAGATTACCTAAAAAGATATGGTGCTGGAGGCCACAAGAAAGAAGAACTAAAGGAAGACCGAGGAAGTCCTGGAACTCAGGAATAAAAGAGGCAATGGAAAAGCGTTTATTGACGGAAGACGCATATGAGGATAAATAAACATGGAGAGTGGGATGCGGAAGACGGCCACGGCTGTAAAAAACCGCTATATACCTATATATTGTAATATTAGAGTGTATATTTTATGGACAGGTGTATGGGTCAAACATTGTCAACGAAGGGTCAACAGTTCGTTATTTAACGGTAAAGGTCAGTTACTTAGAGAAGGAACACCGTCATAGGTGCGCAGAGACGCATTTTAGTTTGTTTACCGGGGTTGTCTGGCAACCGTAACATCACCACTTGGCCTTAATGCTCATTTAATAATTCGATTTGTCGAAGTGGCGTTGCGTAATTATTTTAGAGTGTTATTTTTCGTTTTCTTTGGTGGTGATATTATTGTTGGCGATTTTGGATTGTGTAGTGTTTAAACCTTGATTGAAAGAAGAACATACACAACTATTAAAGGTATGGTATAGCTCCAAGTATATTTATTTGTATTAGTAAATTTCCCTAATCTTTAATTCACACATACGCTACTGAGGCTGGTAAAGAGAGATAGCTGTATGGTGTGACATATACCTGCGCGAATTTGATGACGGTGTTCCTTCTCTAAGTAACTGACCTTTACTTCTCTTTCTATTTTCTGTGCTTTGTGTGATTTTGCCACAATTTCTGTTTTCTAGATGTTTATTTTGAGTTTTTCGAATTCTCTTTCATTTTCAGCATTCTCAACATATGCGAGGTTTGTAATGATGTATTAATAATAATTCTAAGAGTTCCGAAATTCATCCGGCCCATTCAAAAAATACTACACCCCGACTCGCACCTAATAAACTTTCCTATTCTCGCGTGGGGGGAGAGATAGAGAGAGAGAGAGAGAAAAAAGCTGGTCTCGGGGGTATCGACAATCGCAGCTCCGCACACATTCGCCGGTACCCCCGAACGGCATGGGGGCGGGGGGGTCCACCCCCGAGCCCTGCACATTGTCGAAGCTGTTTTAATTTACAACACAATAAAAACACATGGGAAAACAGTAGACGCCATTTTAGTGATTAACTAGGGAACCTCGCAGCAGGCATTGAGTTTTGTTCATATAAGCTTTTTGTTTTAATTGTGCCTTTTGTTTTGTTGTTCGATTGTTTTTTGTTTCGTTCGTGAGGTAAAATTTTAATTGGGATTTTCAGGAGTTGCTGGTTTTTTGTTCGGCGACGGTTACATCACGGTTTTAGTTTAGTTGAAATGTTTCAATCTTTTTTTTCACCTTTCTGGTCTGGTGTGTTTCGCTTCGAACAGGAACCGAAAAAAAAACCTTATTCGGTGCACTGCTAGATAATTATGGATAGTGCTTATTAACACAATGTTCAATTATTTTAACCTTCCGAATTAATACATACATATTGTAACGCGAAATGTAAACAGCAGAGCAAAATGTGTTTACTCTTATCGGACCTCGGCGGCTAACGCGAGGTCCGATAAGGAACGGCGCTATGCTTAATTGAGCCTGCCGCCAATATCTTATTAAAGAAGGAATCATTCCCGACCTCTCTAGAACAAACATTATTAGAAAGGAATGACCTGAAACTATCGCGGATATAATTGCGGTGTATATAAGCGGGCTTGCGGTCAGAGAGATTAGATTAGACGTGAAGCCGCGAGTGAAAAAACGGACAAGCGAAAAACGGCCAGTGAAATAAATTAGCATTAAGAGATATAAATTAATTAGTTAGGAAATAGTTAAGTGTGTTATATAAATTAGTTCAGTAATGGTCTAAGATAAATTAAGTAGTGTGTAGTGAATAATTAGGACATATGTTTAGGTATATGTACCTACCTATACCTGTACAATTCTCGATTAATAAAATAATGATTGGTAAATCATCAGTCTTCGTCATATCATCATATCTGATGGTACAACTCTTGGTGAGTTTTGGCCGCGTTCACTATCGCCCTCCATGCAGCTCTATCCTATGCTTCTAATTCCCATTGTGTTACGCGCATCTTTCTTAGGTCAGCTGTGACAGTAAATTATATTTTGAAGCCTTTGGTCGTCGCTCCTGAGAACGTGCCCTGCCCATTGTAAGTGGTTTGCTTTTATAGCTCTTAAAATGGTTTCTTCTCCATACAAAATTTGTAATGGGATCATGGTAACGGCGTCTCCATTCCCCTAATATTGAATCCCGACATGGACCAAAGATGACTCTCAAAATTTTTCTATTTTGTATAAAATTGTATTTTGTATTGTATTTGAATTTGTTTGAGAAGTGTTTGCTGTTATTATTCAAGCAGCTACGTCCTGTTCATTTTGATTGTCTTTAGTGATGATTTTACCAAGATACCTAAACTCTTTTACCACCTAAAAGTTGTAGTTATTTACTGTGATGTTTTTCCTAATCTTCGTGCTCTAGGGTTTTTGGAGACTATCATATACTTGGGCTTAGTTCTGTTTATTTTTAGTCCCATTCGCTGAGCCGATTTGTCAAATGTAGAGAATTTATTTTTGACTTCTCTAATGGTATTGGCAAGCGTGTCTACATCCTCTGCAAAAGCCAACATCAACCTTGTGCCTTCTACAGCATATCTCGATTTTGCCGAACGATTTATCGTTTTAAATGACAAATTTTGCTAGTCAGGAACGTTCTTGATAATCCCCAAATATAAAAACAACTAAAGTTATCTCAAGTATCTCTTATATAACTAAAAAAGTATCGCTTACAGGTTATCATGATAAAAAATTTTTACATGTTTGACATTTGATAACTGTATATCGATTGTTTAAAAAATTTATTAGAAGGCCATTATAAATAAATGAAATATTCAAAATTGTGAGTGCTAAACTAGTGTCAAAAAATGTCAAAAAATGAAAAGATGAAGGATATAACCTGTATATTTGTTTTGAAAATGTGATAGTTTTCATATGTTCAATTTATTTGAATAATTAGCAGTTGAGCAAAGTTTTGAAAATTTTGTTGCCTGTTTACAATATTATCTGATGTTTTAATATGTACCGCCTCTTTGAATAATCTTTCAAACCAAATTGATTCACGCTCTAATATCGAAACCTTTTCAAAATCGAAATTGTGATTGTTCTCTATGGCATGTTCCACTAAACCTAGTGATGCCCACGATATTCTCGTTTGCGAGAATCTCGTCTCGTCTTGTCTCGTTTTCGAGACGAGACTCGAGACGATACTTTAAATTTTCCTTGCGAGACAAGACGAGACTTTTGAAAGTCTCGTCTCGAATCTCGCACGAGAGTCTCGCAAAAGTCTCGAAATATCGCAGATAAGAATGGCAAATATTAATTAATTATTCTAAATATCGCGAATGTTATTGAAACATTTTTTTAAAGCCGCATAATACGGAGCAGCCTTTGTTATCGCAATAAGTTACGACAAGCATTTTTTAAAATAAGATCATAATTTATTCATTTTCCTATTTCCCAACATACAATAATTAGTACCATCGAAGTTTGAGAAAAGAATCGTATTATTAATAACTGAGATATTAGGGCGATATAATCTATTATACTGTTGGTAGATTTATATCTATAGTATTGCATTCGTTAACGAAGTCGAAAAAATAGGAATTAAAATGCGGTTTCCAGTTTTTTGGTATCTAGAGATCATACTTAATCATTTCCCAAAAGTTTATATATATATATATATGTATATACATATATATATATATGTATATATATATATGTATATATATATATATCGGATATAACGAAATTTGTCGGCAGGCTACAGGTCGCATTTTTTAAAGAATCACAACGAAATTTGGTACAAAAATCAGTTGGCCAAAAATCTCGGTCAAGTTCGTTAATGGGCCAAATCGGTCTAGCGGTTTCAAAATGGCGGCTTGTTATTTTCAAAAAAAAATCAAAAAACTTTTATTTCGCGTCTGAGAGAAAAATGTTACTTAGGTTTTTTGTTGCACTTATAGAAGCGAACCACATTTGTATAAAACATTTTTTCGAGAAATGTACAGAAAAAAAGTTATTTAAAAACAAAATCAAAACACTTTTATTTCGCGTCTGGGAGAAAAATGTTACTTAGGTTTTTTATTTATCTTATAGAGTCGAACAACTTTTGTATAAAACACTCTTTCGAGAAACGTACAGAAAAAAAGTTATTTTTTTCAAAAATAAATAAAAATAAGAAAAACTTTTATTTCGCGTCTGAGAGAAAAATGTTACTAAGGTATTTTGTTGCTCTTATGGAGGTGAACAACTTTTGTATAAAACAATCTGTCAAGAAACGTACAAAAATAAAGTTATTTTTGTCAAAAAAATAAAAAAATAAAAAAACTTTTATTTCGCGTCTGAGAGAAAAATGTTACTTAGATTTTTTGTTGCCCTTATAGAGGCGAACAACTTTTGT
Organism: Cryptocephalus moraei; assembly: GCA_946251905.1. NCBI lineage: Eukaryota > Metazoa > Arthropoda > Insecta > Coleoptera > Chrysomelidae > Cryptocephalus > Cryptocephalus moraei. Next base: position 11,461,989 of record OX276456.1, on the reverse strand, counting down.
ATAAAACATATCTTTGAGAAATGTACAGAGAAAAAGTTATTTGCAAATATTTTAAAATTTTGACGTTCGTTCGTATGCATTTTTTTGACACATCGTGTGTTATATTACTATATCTCCTACCCATAAATCTACCTTTCAGCCTGGCATGCCATGGGGTTTTTATACACTGATTAGTTTTTTTTTCTATTTATCTTGTTAGAATACTATCTTTTTGTTCTTTAAAATAAAAAAATTGTACTGATTTTATTTAGATAGGGATCATAAAAAAAATTTGCGAGACTTTTGCGAGATTCTCGCGCGAGACATGAGACGAGACGAGACTTTTATTGCGAGACGAGACTCGAGACGAGACTTTCCACTTTCTTTGCGAGACAAGACGAGATTTTTCAAAGTCTCGTCTCGTCTCGTCTCGTGGGCAACACTACCGGAATGTGCTGAATTATTCTTAGTGATATTCAATTGATGTTGAAATCTCTTTTTATATATTGTTGTGTTTCTCCAATATATACCATAGGAGCGTTACAATCAGAATATGTGACCTGATATACTATGCGACTATGGTTTTTTTTAGGTGTTGGGTCTTTAATTTCTTAATTTAATATTTATTATTTTAATTTCTTTAAGGGATATCTCTGTTACCTGATTGACTCGTTAAGGAACTGCACCATTCTTTCATTATCTTATCGCATAGTACCTACCCACATAGCATGAAAGTTTTTAAAAAGCTATCAGAATGCCTTTCAATGAAAGTAGTTACAATTTTCAGAAAACTTTTATTGAAAGCTCTCTGAAAAGAGCAAATGTCCGAGACAAATAAGCTCTTGAAAACTTTCAAAGAAAGTTTACAAAATGGTTTGCACAAATACTTTTCTGACAAGATTTCTGAAAGCTTTCTAAAAACATTTTTGTAAGCCTATTGAGGTTCCAATTGGTAGTGCAAAAACCTTTAAAATAGCTTTAAATAAACTTTCGTGGAGGTTGTTATGCAAGATTTTTAAAAGATTTCCGAAAACGTTCTATAAACTTTCGTTAAATCATTTTTAAAGCTCTATGTATTCTTTCATAAAAGTTGTTATGCAGAGTTTCCGCAAGGTAATCTTTCAGGAATTCAGTAACTCAATTCGGATGACTCGGATGCCAATTCGGATGCCTTACCATCGGCCGACCACGCGGCCTTAAACCTCTCCGATATGGGAAGACTGGTAGAATATAATAGTCTACCGCAGCGCCCACAAGCGGAAATGAGAACAACTGCGTCGTGTTTCGGAAGACTCTTCCACGAGTTGGGATGATTATTACAGTCTCCTATATTTGAATAGAACCATTATACGGAGTGCTTTCGGTAGAGAGGGCACTTCGTTACACAGTCGAGGCATTGACCATTGTATTATCTATCTTTTGGTATAAGAACAAAAGTGTACAAAGTTATATTTCCGGAGTTATAGCGTTTTAAGTTGCTCCACTACTTTAAAACTTTACTGCAAGCAAACAAACAGATTTCTTGGATTGTTTGCTGGGAGTTTTCATCATAAATTTTCGATGTAAGTTGACCGAAAGCTTACTGCATATTTTCTTTGAAATTTCGATGTCTGACAAAATAAACTTTCTTAAATTATTTCAAGAAATTTCTTAAAATCCATCCTGGAAGTTTTCAGTGTTACATTATTAAAAGCTTATGATGGAAATTTGCAGAGATATTTTACGAAATCCAGCAAATAAGTTCTCAATAGAAGCTTTAAAATTATTTTGCAGACAACTTTACTGGCAAATAAAAGCATCTCTCGGATTATTTGCTGGAAGTGTACTGCATATTTTCTTCGAAATTTCGATGTCTGACAAAATAAACTTTCATAAATTATTTCACAAAACTTCTTAAAATCTTTCCTGGAAGTTTTTAGTGTCACATTATCAAAGGTTATCATAGAAACTTGCAGAGAGAGTTTACAAAATCCTGCCAATAAGCTTATCTTTGTGTTTATTTATAAATTTAATTTTAAATAAGATAATTTATAAATTATCTTTTGCATAGAACTTTACTGTAAGCAAATAAAAAGATTTCTTGGATTTTTTCTAAAAGTTTTTTTGAAAACCTTCCATGCAAGTTAACAGAAGTTTTCTGAAATGTTTCATGAAAATTTTAAAATGTGGGGAACAAAAATCGTTTCATGAAATGCTTTTTAAATCTTTCAATGAAAGTCTTTATTGCATGTTTTCAAAATGTCTTCAAAGCTTTTGAAAATATTTCAATGATAACTTTCATGATGGCTTTTTTTGAAAATTATCATGCTATGTGGCTAACGGCTTTTGGTGCATTTTGCTATGATCTGGCTGGATATGGGTATGCTGGTCGATGTTGTAATGAATGCACTGTCATCTGTCTTAAACGTTCGAAGAATGGAATAGCTACGATTGGTTCGACTATCCGGATACTCGAATATCCGATTATTCTCAGTGGATATATTGGAAACCCTACGAAGCGAATGACAAATATTTAGATGAAATATACCATTAATGAATTAAATTGACTTTTAATACTGCATTAATGTGTATTGTGTCGACGTGTGGAAAATTTCTTTGATTATCAATATTAAGATGAGTACCGATTATGGTCAAACATTTCGTGAAATATTCTGAGATAATTTCTCAACAATTTTCAGTACCCCATTGAGTAATTAACGAAAAATGTTACTATACTTTCTTCGATTATCAAAATATCAGCAGCTACTATCTACCAAAACTTGTTATGAGTAGGCATGTTGTATCAAGTCAAATGAAATTTCTTTCAAACAAAGCACGTGGTCCTGATAACCCTCCAAATACATTCTTTGAATCTCAGTATTCGTCGTGGAAATTGTCACCGGGTCTTAAAGTTAGTATGTATCTAGACAAATTGTTGGAATTAATCATGTTCTACTACTTTTATAAATGTCCCTTCAAACATATGACAGCTTTTAACTTCAATTATTCAATACAAATTCGCAAATTGCTTTTAGAACTGTCTTTTAAACATGTGCTTAAGAAGTTTTTACCCCTACTGAAATATTTGGTATATCATATGCCTGATTCTTTAACTAAACCTTCATAAGTGAGATCAGGGGACATTTTCTCCCTCTCCCTATACGCATTATTTGTAAGTACCCATTATTTCTGCGTTGGTTTCATTTGTATTCCTATACAATGTAACGTTTAAGAAAGACATGCTTTTCAAGTTTCTAAAAATGACGTTGAAACAAATGTAGTAATATTTTCAAATTATTTCCTAATAAGTATCCTTCTGCCCAAGGTAGTTTTCTAATAGTAGTAGTACAGTAGTAGAGTAGAGTAGTAGTTTTCAATTAGGCAACATAACCAACATAACAAAGTATAAGTTTCCGTTAATATGTTACATGACCTATGGTATCACATCGCGATAGTAATATTTTACATGGACATCTCCTACGCTCGTTTGACATTCACACCTTTCTAAGTCAACTAACTACAACTCTAAAAGTATATTTGTTATTAACAATTCTCTCTTGACAACGAATTCATCAATATGGTCTGACTGAAGGTAACGCCCATTGTAACAAATTATATCGAAGGCGGCGCAGAAGGAAAAACAACACACGCCCGCATCATGGCGGGACTCATGCACACACACGTCCCAGAGATTGTGAAGAAGGACGCTAATGAAGCGTTCGATTGGAACAAAAAGAGACCAACCGCCGAATGGAATTCCGATGGATTTTCACGAGCTGGAGAGAGTGGCTTTGTGAAAAAATTAGCCGGATGTTACAGGAAAAATGAGGTGTCTGGTGAATATGAATTTAGTTTTTAAAAAAGTAGGTGTATCATGCACAAAATGGGTTGGATAATACTATTTAAAATCATAGGTATGCAAAGCGTCACAATGCGAAGATACAATTCCTATTGCAATAAGAAACATCACTGATAAGAAATCGCATCAAATATATAACATTTTCTAAACACATCGATATCTTGTACAAAATTTTACTTGTCACAATTCCAACACTTATGTAAATATGAATTGTGTTCAACCAAATTAATTCTTAAATTGCTAATGTAAAATTCTCTACGCCGCTGCTCTCTGCATTTCTTCCCAAAACAGGATCTCATTGAGCTGTCACATACGACATTCCTTAGTCGTTTTCTCATTTCGTACTCATACGTAATATGTACCAATAGTGTTTAACAATGCTGAATTGTGTAGCACCTTGCATACATTTATTACATTTATTTTGATTATTAGTATTTGGATACTTATTGAGACAGGCTTTGCTTAATCTTAGTTTTAAGAAATTATAGAGGTGTTTGTTAAGGCTCTAGTAGCAATTAATTTTGATTGTACTGTAGCAAGTCATACGTTTTATCTTAGCTATGTTGTTTAATACGAGTGCATGAGTGAATGTTTGCCATAAATATGTATTAAGTTTAAAAATGTAGTAAAATGCAAAATGGTTAGATGCCTAATTTCAGATATTCATGTAATATTCGAATAATCGAGTTCCAGAAATTTACTTAGATAATAATCTGCAATGTTAAATTTGAAAAAATTCAAAAAAAATCTAATTAAACATTTTAATAGTAATTGTGTTATTATAATGTTGGTGGTAATTTTATTTCTTGAAAATATCATCGCTCTAAGTGAAACGATTTGTGTTAAACTTTTATATAAATTATTACTGTATAGTAATTAAAACACATAGTAATTATCTCCACAAAATGCTTAACAATATTAGATGTTTTTTCTGTCGTTTCTGTTTAACTATCAACCCTGCCTTGAATATCGTAATCTCAAATTTGCACCCTTTATCTCAAAAATTGCTACAAACAAATGTTACCATAACTTAGCCAAAATACAAAGAATAGAACAGAATAGGAATAAAATACCTATATTCACATTTTTGTGATGTTTTAATGACTTAACGCTTTACCACACTGCAAGTTTATACAGTTTGTATTCTTAAGTCGAGAACCTATTGGTATATCCATTTGTTAGTTGATGGAAAAACGTTATAATTTTATCCGAAAAAAAACCTATAGATATTGAAAATTACAACATAACAATAACAGCATGATTTATTTATAATGCTGTTAGTGGCCCGGAATTACTGATCGCTATTAATTTACAATTTTTACATGCAAGTGTAATAATTACATCATTGAATCAATTGGAATCACTTACAATTATTTCGTTTACTATTGCGTACAGCGTAAAAACGGCATTTAAGAAGACTTCTCAAAAACATTAACCTCGCACGATCATCTGTGTACACATGTTTACGTTAGCTCTCTTGTCGGTGTTGCCAAGTTGTGGTGAAATGCCTTGATAAAATAACTCGACTTTTCTCGGAAACGGTTGGTTTTAGGACCCCCGTTATATAAGATTTTTTTTGTTTGTTTTGATGAATACTATCACCTATTAAAGTAAAGGCAGTCAAACCCCTAACACCCTGTATATGCCGATGACATCAAAATTCATAAAAAAAATAATTTGCTTTAATTGTTTCAGCGAGTATAAAGCTTTTGCCGAAGATGCAGCGATTCTAAACAAAATCAGAATAAAGGGAATACTTGATGAATTCAAGAATTCAAGACTAAGCGAGCATATTTTACAATATAACCCTCACGGTTTAATTGCAAAGCGATATTTTTACTGTTAGGTTTTGGTTAGTTCAGGCTTTATTAGAGTTTGTATCCTTCATTTTGAAAGTTGCGGCAAAATGTTTTTCTAACATACCTAGTACACTAAGTACACTGACACACACTGAACGAAAAAGGTACGTGATATTAATAAAAAAGTACATCAAATCAATGAACGTCGACATTAATTACTGGCCGATGACAAGTGTTGTTGATTCAATGAACGGTCGTACATAAATTTCTCTGTTCATTAAGTTACGATTTCTGTACATTGAGTCAATGTACAGTAGACATGGATCTATGTTGGCGGTTATTAATGTGATGTTTGCTATGTGTTAAACCAATGAATTGTGAGCATAGATCTAAGGTTGCCATACGTTAATATTATGTACGACATACGTTAGGCCTATGATTGCTGTACGTTAAATTAATAAACAGTGAGCATGGATCTATGATCGTCGGTTATTGATATTACGAACGATCAACATTGGCTTATGATTGCTGTACATTAAATCAATAACTGGTGTTGATAGACCTATGACCTCCAATTATTAATTGCAGTGACTTTTGAAAAAATATTGTATGCATCGTTTCAGAAGCATTGGAACGCGGAAGGTGGAAAATCTTACTAATACATACCACTTTCTAATTCTTCGCAAAGGGATTTGCAGAATAATAGCCTTTTTTGCTACATCAATTTTTTATTGCATCAGAAACTCACAAATCATATGAACCTTTGGGCTCTAAGCGACACGTTATGTTTATAAAATGTCTTTTCCATTTGGCAAAACTTGGCCGATGGCACCAAATATCCATGGATCGCCAATCTGAAAAAAGAAGGGGAAATGGTAAACCAAAACTAGATTTAAGCTTTAAAAAAATATTCGTTTTATGGCGTTAGAAAAACCTTAGTTAAACACCTTACGTTTTAAATCATTAACAGGTGTGTTTATAACTATTTCTACATAAAAGAAAGTCCGAGCACGATGTTAAGCACAAAAAGACATATTACAGTTATTTAGCAACGAATATTCATTATCTGAAACAAGGATTTAAAGAAAATGTTTTTTAATGTGGAAGGTTTAAGAAAAGCAAATTTTCCTTTTTTTAAGTATGTAAAATAGAACTTACTTTCATTACAAGCATCCTCAAACGCTTTATTTAGAAGGCCTTTAGTAGTTTTATTTTTCATGTGTCCGTCTTTCTGTAGAAATGTCACTGTGTGGGGAAACCATTTTTCCCAATTATTTAAAAGTAATTCCCAATTTCCGAAGGCAATCTCATAGTTTATACTAACCTAAAAAAATAAAAGTGTTATAAGTAATACAAAATTAGACATTTTCCTAAATGATTCGAAAGAAAAATAAAATTTTAAGACTACCTAGTAGTAAGAGATTGCATAGAACTGTCATTTCAACTTTCCGATAATGCTAATACTTACCAATTTTCCATTCTTAAAGAGAAATACTATGTCTTTCTCGAGCCTGTTCATCTATCACACAATAATTTGGCACAATTGGTATAATAGTTAGAACGCTGTACTGCCTCTTCTACTTTATCAGACCGACTGGAGGAAATTCAGAAGAATTCGCATAAAAAGTGGTACAAGCAGAGAAGTCTACGACGGTGATTCGTAATATTAATGTTCGCCGACATCGTTTCAACTTCCGACAACATTAAATCTGATGCGTTTTTAAAAGTTAATGGCTGGCTTCGTAAAATCAATGTTTGATATTCATTGAAACAACGAAAACCGTTCATAAATATTTTATGTTTGCTGTTCATAGATCTATGACAAAAATTTATCGTTATAATGATGAAGAACGTTGTTTAATAATCCTCAAACATTAACTCAATGAATTTTTACATTAGATTAATGGATGAAATATTTAATTCTAATGTTTTGCGTTCACTGTTTAATGTTGGCTCGTTTATCGGTTCAATGTATGAAGTCATAAGTTTATGACCAAAAATCGTTGTAACAATCACCGATTCATAATATTAATGTTCACAAAAATGACGACGGCCGTTCATTGATTTTACGTACGAAATTATTTTCTATGTACCTTTAGTGTTGAAGGCACTTTTAAATAATAAAATCGATTTAAGTATTGCTTTGAACATTCGAATTTCACAATTTATCATGTTAACCGTCGATGGCAGCTGTAAACTGAAAATTAGGTGGAATTCATTTTGAATATGTATATGAACTTTAAAGTTTTGGAGGCAGATGTCGGTGTTTAATACTGATAAACAAAATGACAGGTTAGTCCAAATCAGAATTCTGTTCAATTTACGATACGTCTATCATATTTAATGTAATACACATAATGTAATAAATATCTGAGTCTGACAGTCTTAGTTAAAACAAGTGTACAACTGGAACTAAACGGCACTCTTAATTATATAATTTTAATTTTCTGAAGTTGAACCCTTCTGCAGAATTTAGACCTCTCGTAATAAGTTTTGTAATAAGCAACGCTTCTTGTAAAATTTATATAATTTTTTTCATACACCAATTTCAGAAAACATTTACATTTAAATTCCATTCATAAATTGATTCAAATTTTCTTCCCTTATAACTTCAGACTTGATACCAAAATCTGACGCTTTAATGAAATCACATCGTTTTGAAAAGTATTTTACCACATACGGCCTAAATGTGAGTTTTAAACATTCTCCTTTGAGAGACGTCTCCCCCATGGGCCGGCTCTCCCCTACGTACTGAACTGCACTCCCTACGCCGCTATTGTCGCCATTAACGAATTATCATCGCCCCCAATATTATGTTCGAGTGTCTAAACAACACTGATTTGTGTGGGGTAGATTGATTCGGCTCTAAAGAGATCTTCATTCGCTCGGCATTAATTATGTACGATATTTTTTCCACTTATAGGTAGATGAAATCGAGAGATTAGACGATCGACAGCCGACGTTCGAAATAATGAAGGTGAGCACCTTCGAAAGGTTGGCATTATTGATAATTTTGTTGTCAAGTGAATATACACCTACGGGTCTGTGTGTATGTTTTGATTATATCGATGGAGCGGACTTTGGCAAATAAGGAGCTAACAGGTTATTATTTAATATTATTGTGTGATTAAATCTTCTATTGAGGGATAATGGGGAGGAAATGTGTCCGTTTTAAAGATAATTTTAACGAATGTGTGATATGTGGTTTCATAATTGAGGTATTCAGCTCAAAAGAGTTGTATAAAACAAAACTATACCTACAGGTAGTACAACGTGTCATTGCAATATGAGTTTATTTCTAATAGCGTCACAAATATGCAATCAAAAAAAGTGACTCATCTCTCCACAAATCACACCCTAACATAAATGTAACATTACACTGTAAATTTAGAAAATTATTGGTGTGCAAATTCTCTAACACATTTTCGCTCCTTCGTCCCGGTGACCTACTCGAAAAGAATATATCGATACGTTAACACTTCTTACCGAAAACCCCGTTATCCTTCCATATCCGATCCAGATTAGGTACCTACCGCATTATAAAAGGGACGTCTCAAAGTAGTTCCCCATCTACTCGAATCCATAGAAACTTGACCTCTGATCAAAATATCCTGCAGAATATCGAGATAAAATTACGAACTCCGCGCTGAAAAGGGCCACGGGACGCGTTTTCAAAAGAATAACAGATTGTCGTCGAATAAAGAGAGAGAGAGAGAGAGAGAGAGAGAAAGAGCGGGAGTTCAGGACACATCAAGCATCGAGCGGAACGTTCAGCGAGTCCCAATAAACTCCGTTTAGGGATTATCTACGGGGACAGTAGCGTGGAAACAAAGATTATAAAAAATTACAAATAGTGTAAAAAAGATTAGGTGTGTTAAATGAACGTAAGCTGAGACACATGTGCAAAATAATAGTACCTATTGAAATATCTTTAAACGTGTGTGATGTATAATAAACTTATTTCTAAAGAAGCAAGCGATCTGAAGATATTTAAACCAAAATCCAAAGATCACTCGTGGCCATCTCGGGGACGAACAATAATTTCTAGAATCGTTGATTACTGTTACATTGAGTTATTGAAACATGATAGTCTAGTTCTCTTCCGCATTCTCCCCCTCCCCACCCAAAAGTACCATCTCACGGTGAAGCCAGAAATTTAGAACTTTAACACGATTGACAGCGCTTAGTTGACTTTTCGTATAGTAGCGCTACTAGCTCACGTCCAACACAGAACTTTAAAATAGTCAAGCTATTTGATAGAGGTGGCAGGTAGCTAGTATTTACTCATCATCATTTCGTTCTTAGGCTTATTTGATGAAAACTATCACTCATGAGACAGCAACAAATAAGCAAATCTACTATGCGAAAGGAAAGGCGGCAACGTGGCAGGCCGACTTGGGCTGCCACGTCTCAATTTACCGTCCGTCTCAATTTGGTCGGTGACTAAATTGAGGCGGACGACAACATTGTTGTCAAAAAAGTAATGCTCTCTATTTGTTGTCCCAGATATATATATTCTTGAACATTTTCCAATATGTGCCCGTTGACCGTTATATGTACTTGGTCTTTGCTCATTATCTTTGTTTTTGTTTTATTCATTTTTAGACCCATTTTTGAAGATTCTCTGTCTAGTTCGGAAAGCATTCTTTCAAGATCCATTGTGTTGTCGGCGAAGAGCACAATATCGTTTGCAAATCTTAAGTGTGATATTTTGGCTCCACTTATTATGTTCAATCCCGTATATCCCCCTTCAAGGTTTTTGAAAATTCCTCCCAAAGGCAAGGTAAAGAGTTTTGGGGATATTGTGTCTCCTTGTCTGATACCTCTTTTGATTTCAATGTTGTCTGTTTCTTCGTGTAGCCAGATTTTTGCATTTGCTCTTTGATATATATTTTTAAGAAGGTTCTTGTACCGATGGTCTATTCGCGCTTTGTCTAGTTCTTCAAATATTGCCCAATGTTCTACGGAGTCGAATGCCTTCTCGTAGTCCACGAATGCCATGTGTACTGGAAGGTTATATTCGATGGACTTTTCTATTATGATCTTTACTGTAAGTAAGTGGTCATTAGTGCTATATCCTTTGCGGAACGCGGCTTGTTCTACCGATTGATAGACATCCAGCTTATTTGTAATTCTGTTGGTTATGATTCGAGTAAAAAGCTTATACATCTGAGACAGCAAGCTAATGGGCCTATAGTTCTCGAGCATTGTTCGATCTCTTTTTTAAATAATATAACTATTATTGCCTCATTCCAATTTGTGGGTATTATTTGTTGTTCTTTGTTGTTGTCTTCTCTTGTTGTTAATCTGTATAATTACAGATTTTCAAAAATCGTCCACTATCAAATTATATTGTCGAATTTTACCGAAACAGGAACTTCATTTCTTATCCCAAGAATGATGGGAGAAATTACATGAGTTATGACAGTCTACTGCCTTGAATATTAGACATTCTACTGGTATGTATTATTTTTTTATGCTTTTACAAACTCAATCAACATTCATTTTCCTAATCTACCTTTTACTGTTTGACAATATATTTATATAAACGTTTTCAATAACTTTCGACCTGCGATGTTGCCGTTTTTTTTTCTCTCGCATCGTAGATTTAATTGCGCATGGTGACTGTTTGTTAAACTAAGTCCTTATTGCATAAATGAAGTTTGTACCAAATAAGTTTAAGAACGGAATAATAATGAACAACTTAACTGTGCCCAATAGGTTGATTATTTTGAAGTTCTGGCTTCGCCGCGAGATAACGTTAGTATAGGTTTGAAAAGCCGCACCCGAGCATTGCCAAAAACTTGACAGTTTTAAATTTCTATCTTGTCCACCAGACGGCGCCCGCCATTCATGTGTCAAACGTATGCTGCGGTAAATCGATAAATAGCATTTTCTACTTTTGGTCCGTTGTGCTCGATTTTCAACTGGATACCGTGTAAAGATTCGATTACTGCCACTGTAGACCCTGCCAAAATAGCTCTTAATGCATAAAGTGATACTGTGTACATATCAAACAAGCCTTATAAGAGGGTAATAGTGGTGATCTGTGTTAATTTAATTTGGTAGAAATTAAATAGATACATCAAATAAGATGTCAAAAACTATTAGCCTATTAGTGAAAGTGAATTCAGTGTTGCACAATACGATCCAGGTATATAGGTAACTCTCAATGTACCAAAGATTGTATAAAATTATTATACCAATACTTAATACATGCTTTATAGTTGTGCAATAGTTTTCAATGTTATAATGTAATATTATTAGACTAAAATTTAATTAGTTGAAGTTTCATTCCTCTCTGCTGTCCTCAGACATCCATCGCCAATTTGTTATAAACGCGGTATTGAATTTACTAGAAACATGTGTCTACGTACATTAAATAAGAACAGATTGTTGTGTCAAGTCATAAGTTAGCAACAATTAAGTTTTTTGGCGGAAAGTTATCAACTGTGTATTTCTACAATTCTTTGGTTGGTTCAAGTGAATACCGAAATACCCAAAGTCGTGTATAATTTTGGTCAATACAAAACGGTTAAAAATGTTAAAATGGTAATCAGAAAGATGTAAGTTGTTAATTATTTTTTCTCCTTTACGTCCAAAATTATCTATGCAGAAACGAAAACAATTTGTTAAAATTAATAAAAGCAGTTGCATTGGAGATATAACAAACTGATAAATATGCGCCTAATAAATATCAACATTTATAATATTTTAGATATATGTCTATTTACGTGCTCCAAAGCGTATAGTACAGAAATTGAGGGATTGATGAATGGCATTCAATTAAGTCCATAATAAGTCAAAGTTACTACTAAATTTTCAAAATTTTCATCGTTGTTAACTGATATGAAACGCATTTCATTCAAAATGATAACTAGCTGTTCTCTTAGTTCATTTGTAACAATTTCTGAAAATATTCCTTTGAAACTCACATTTTGGATTTTGTGGAAATTACACGGTTTTTCTTAAAATAAAGGTGGTTTAACTTTTATCGAAATTCGACTTTAAAATTACCCTGTATTTTAAATGATTCAATTAAATTTCTTCATATCTTTAACAATCTCCTTAATCAGCCCTCTGTTGTCCACTGCTGGACATAGGCCTCCCTCATGCTTCTCCATGCTGATCTGTCCTGTGCTATCTGGAACCACCTCCTTCCCGCATATTGCTTGATATCATCGAGCCATCTTCTCTGTGGTCTTCCTATGCTGCGCTTTGTCAGTCTTGGTCTCCAGTGTACGAGCTTGTATGTCCATCTCGACTGATCTTGTCGTGCGACATGACCCATCCACAGCCACCTCAGGTCTGAATACGGGCTATAATATCTACGACCTTAGTTCTTCGTCGGATTTCTTCGTTTTTTATTTCATCCCTAAGACTGATGTTAAGCATTGTTGTTTCCATGGCTCGTTGCATTAGCCTCAATTGATTAGCCGTCTTTTTTGTCTTTAAAATTTGGATTTGGATATCTTTAACAATATCCAGACGCATTTACCAAAAACTCAACAATCACCGCAATCACCATAAAACTAGTATTTAGGTAAACACTATCCGGATACATTCAGTATACCACAGTATTTTCCTCACATTTGTATTCTGAAAGCGAATGTGATTACCAAAATCATTATTTTCAACTAAACCCTAAACAGCAATGAAATGCGAAATGCCTATTTGTGAATTCCATTATAAGATTATAGGGTTAGTTGGCAACATTACATCAACGAACTCCTATAATTCGACAAAGTTGAAGGCCTGTCGTGAATTTTGGAAAATTTTGAAGTCGGAGTCGGACGAGAGTGCTATCATTATTAAAATGATACTAGCAGTAAGGACCAATAAATTTAAATTCACCATGCTATCTCATCGATCACAACATTTTTCTAATTACCAACAACATAATATAGAATGTTTAGTTCAATTGTTTCATCAGTAAAATAATATTACAAGGTTGAACAATAAAAAGTGAACGAGCTTACTTGCTTTAATAATCAAAGAATTAATCGCGTTAATTACATATATTAAATTAGTACTGGGAACGTCTCATGGAAATGCTCGTTTTAAATTATTAGGAATATTGAGTTGAATGTGGGTTTTTCAAGAAAATGAAACTGATAGAATGTAATAGATCACTAAAGCGACATTACGAATGTTTAAGTTTGTAATTTGAATTGTGTAATTTAAAAATTACAATAATAATAAATTCAATACCTTCCCACATAAAATTCCTTCCTCGGACAACACAGTAAAACTCCGGTTTCCCCGCCAGTGTTCCCTTGGATCGAGTCAAGGGATAACTCCCCTACAAAAAAGACCAAATCCATTTTCTTGTAGCCAGATCGTTTTCAGATGAGATTGACCGGTGAATAAAAGGTCCATTTGTAATGAACTCGAATCGACAAAAGATACACGGACTGTACGTCTAAGTGACATCGTGTCTTTTATCCGGGCATATTATTGGCAAAATGCTACTTTTGTGTAGGCAACAAAAGCCATCTTATATAAGGCGGATCGATAAAAAACGGGGAACGGACGGGAAACGTGCGACAGGAACAAAAACCAGTTTGTTAACAAATCGGGATAATTGGAAGTATATTTTCTTACTTGAGAGTAGATGGTATGAGCTTTACATAACGTTACAAAAGTTGTGAGTATTAATAATACGGTCTGATCAGTAATTGTTAATACACACAATCCAATGAAGAATATCTAACAAAATACTAACGGTCTGAAAGAAAAACTTATATTGCGCTCTTGTTTCGTTTATGAGGAAAGGAATAATAAACCTGTAACCTTCCTCTATCCAATGGCGTGACACGTTTCAAATCATTTTTCAGAATGCCACCCACCTTCCAACTATCTACATTACCGGCAAAGGTCTCTCCTCTCATTTCCTTCCTCAACATTTCACGAATAAAAATTATACCTAAGCGAAAACGCTTGACCACCTACCTTCCCAAAAATGTGCTCCAATCATAATTCCTCGCCCCCCGGTGGCGGTAGGAAACTTCCCCAGAAGTTATAATTACGGCAAACAATGAGTACCGTGAATGGCAACTATACCAGAATTGAATTCGTTTTGAATCGAGCACCGTGTGGGACGTATTGTTCAGCAAAGTTAAGGCTACCGATTCCCTTGACCGCCTCTGATCCATTGTGATAGTAACGAATAAAAGAAAAAGAAGATGGAGCACGAGGAGAAGACGGAAAAGAAGGAGGTGTCTTGATAAATCTGAATGAGCTGTGTCATTCGCTTTCAATTTAAGTAGTGATAGAATTACGAACCGTCAAGGGATTGTTGTTCTGCGTTACGCCGCGGGGAAGTCTGGATTTGGTTACGTGGCGATCGTTCGCCACTTTATTTAATAGTTTACCGAAAATTACACGCGGTAGTTACAAATTTTCTTCTGAAATGAATGCTTTCACTTTTACCACATGTACTCAATTTATTTCTGTCATGACGTCCGAAAGTTTTAAAGAGAATACCGTTTTAACCGCTACAATAATCAAATAAGATGTTCCTCAGAAGTCAACAGGTATTCCTTTAGCCAAATTTAAAGACCCCTATAGCTTAAAAAATCAAACCTAAGTTTCCGTTTATTAACCATATACGGTTCTATGCAGCGTTTTAATTTCTTTATTTTATATATATATATATATATATATATATATATCATATCACGATAACGTTCTTTATAACTGTAAGTGAGAAAATCTGTTTTTGTTTATACCTACCCTCGCGATAAATGAATTTTATGACGCACCGGCTTATCGCAAGAAGTTAAGGGTCTATTGTGTCTTAATGCTTTTATTGTAGGTATTTTGCCGCCGAATTTCGAGCAGCTCTCCGAGTAAAAGGTAAATGAAGGGGCGTATTGAAAAATTTATAAAATAGAATTGAAATAAGGTATATTTTGTTTCATGAACAGTAATTATATATAAATAGTATTCTACGAATGTTGCGAAAAATGTTTAATATATCAAAAACATATAGAAAACATAGTTGTGATTGGATGATACCATTTTACCATTGCGTTTGATTAATTTTAATTATTATTCGTCAGACGTAGAACTGTCGTCATTCCCTATAGGAATAAGGTGTGCCCAAAATGTTTTATGTTCATTCTCTTTGGAAAGTGTATGACTTATACATGCGGACCATTCGTCTGCCGTTATTATTTCAATTACGATTATGATATCGTTATTGACATTCGTTGATTATTATGTCTTATTTAATCTCTTAGTATTGATCAATCTATAGTATTGATCCGATAGAATCAATTCTATCGGATTAAAAACGCAATAGTATGGTGGTAATCGCAAGATAGTGTGCCTTAACCGCTTTGCTATTTCATCAATGACATACGTTTTTGAAAAAGGTTTTGTTTTTAAAACTCCAGTAGTTGCACCTTCGTGTAGCATTCTTCAAAAAACATATCATGTTCTATTAAAAATTCTGATTATCAATTTGCCTACTATTCGAATTGGGGGGTTTATTTTCTATTCTACTATGATACGGAGCGTTATCTAAAACAACTACGCTATTTGGTAGTAGTTTTGGCAATAAAATGTTCTCCATCCAATTTTCAAAAATACTGGAGCACATATCATGGTGGTAATCCAGACAGCATTCTCTAATGTCATTAGACGATAGCAGTAAACAGCCCGGAACCCAACCATTATGCGAACCGCAATGTAAAATTGAGATTCGTTTTCCCCTAGAAGAGGGCACGTCGAATCTACTTTTACCGTGGCCAAAAGATAACACAAAGATTTTGTAAATATCACTGCTGTAAATGAAAAGTACTCCAGATAATTACTCGTTTTCCAAGAAAATATTCCCTCCGACCGACCATCCCTTTGATACGTCGTTAATAAGGACACATTTGCGATTTGCGAACCGCTCGTAATGGGCGCTCTGTAAGCTTACCTGGCAAAAATACTAAGTACTGCCCATTGTCGTGTCGCGTGCTGACTGCCAAAATGATGGTGCTAATAGTCTGGTAATAAATCTAAAGATGGAGTAGCTCCAAGAAGAGGAGAATGTCATAAAATTCATTTATCGCGAGGTAGGTATACCTGGACTAAACTGCTAGCGTAGGTATTCTGCAGGCTTATGCATAGGTTTTTAGAAGATCTGATGTCATCATCATTGGACATATTAGGGAAATGTTGGGGAAAAGCAAAAAGTACCATTACACATTAACTAGGTAATTGTGACTGTTGTGCTCCTTTGATTTCATAAATGTCATAAGTGGGTACTTTTAATTTGTTGTACATTGTATGTTTAATTTCAAAGAGTAAATTTAATTTTAAAAGCTTTCAATTTGCTTCAGTAATTGCTTGAAAGGATTTATATTAAACGTAAAGTACATATTTCCATTCCAAGTAATCTTCGTAAAAAGCTTGGGTTTGAGCTTACATAGCGTAGCTTTTTACAAGCTTACATAAGCTTGACTGAATGAAGTTAAAAAGGAAACTAAACCTCATTTTTTGGTATTTCCCAGTTGATACTATATTGTTATAAAATTCTCTATTCGATCTCGAGCAATGATATTTTTGTACAGTGATAAATCTTCAGAAGGGTTACAGAAAGATTTTATTGATCAAAACCGCAAGTGGTTTGAGTAAATTCAAGAATATGTAATTAATGAGACAAAACATATTAGGAGTTCATTTCTACATCCATCTGAATTACTGCGTAGGTATAGTAAGTATTAAAGTATTAAAATTGCTGTTACCGGTGGTAATGATTAAGGGTGTCTGATATTACAGTTGTGCTATATTTAATATGGTTGTAATTACATTTATTGATTTACTATCAAAATTCACTAATTCAACTGCTTCAACTGTGTTGTATATATTACAGTATATAATGTCGACATGGAAAAAAAAGTCTGCGTCGGACCAGACGGTAGAAATGAAACTTCTTTAGCTATATGCACACACACACAGACAGACAGAATATATAAATGGAATATAAGACAATTTTTTTGCGACTGCAACGCTTGCACTGGCCCGTTCGAGTCCGCGGACAGTCTCGGCTCAGGTAATCTCCCACCTGCTGGCAGTTGTAGCATCAAACGCTTTCGATTGCCCTGTTCCGGGGATGTGCTACAGACGCTATAAGCACTCGCTCGTAGCTCTGCCGGCAATTCAGCAATAATGCAGTAGACAGCATTTCGCTGGTGACGCCGACTCTCCCGCACAACGACAGCTCGCAAGGTAGTAGGTGGTCATTGTCTCGCTGCCAAACTTTCCCATCTCATCATCTCCATCATCCCGTGGAAATCTCGCTGCCTAGGGAACGCCGCCCCTAACATGGCTCGCCACTTTGCCCATGGTCGATCGTAGTTATCGAGACGCTGATGCTAGAAGTTCGCCCTCCCTCTGCCAACCGCGCCTGCAACAGAGTGCTCTTCTCTAAATCTATCCAGTCGTAGATCGCCCCCAAGTTGATCCATCTTGGAGAGCCATCGCTCCACACTACTCTCCAGGCTGCTGGGGTCGAACACTTCCACCACATTCATCGCTAAAGACGGTCGAAGTCGAGCACTCGCCTGCTCCACTCCGGATTCCTCGCTGCGGCTCGATCCCGACGTTGCTGTCTGCCCCGACACGTCCAGAGCAACAATGGTCGCTTGTTGCCTCGCCGTTTTCACCATCTATTGTTGGAGTCCTCCTACGACCGTCTTCACGATGGTCTCCACAGATGTTGTCTCAATGTTCTCATCTGACGTGATGCACGACGCCTCCACACTTTTCTCCATGTCCAGGTCACGCAATTCAACAATACAGCTCACCGTTTTGTCGCCGCTCGATGTTATTATTTCTCGTCGTTTGAGGTTAGGTTAGGTGTCAGCTGTCCGAAAGTCTCGACGCCCTCCGTTGTTGCCACGTTGACCTCTTTGGTAGCACACGGAAACGATTTGGCGATCGGCTCGGTTCGCGGGCACGATGGAAGAGGTACACTTTACGCGCATTCTGGCAACACGGCTTTGTCCTCGGATTTCTTATCACGCGTGACGCGGTTTTTCGACCAACACCCCATCCCAAAGCGTAGAACGTGCGCAAAGAAATTTCACTTCAAAAATTGGTGGAAATTTCCGGTTTAATTAACTAGTAGGATTAACAGGATTAATTGTACCAAATAACTTGGTAATAGCAGCAAATTTGGATTTTGACTTTTAAATTATATTCCGCCACCTCAATAAATTCACAATAATTTATTTAACATTTTTCAGCTTCTACTGATCTGTAACGACATAAAAGTTACATTATTCAGTGAGCGTATACCTAATGACTTTGATTCTATTTTTTTAGAGTCAAAAGAAGACCACCTACATTTAAGATGACAATTAATATGAAAAATGACCTTTTAAACTAATTTCTAATGATGATATTCCAATTATTCACAAAAATAACCTACTTATTAGTAATAAGTAATAGTTTCTCCATAACATTTCCAAAAAATGTAGATGTTTTTATATTTTGCTATTATTGTCCTGTTAAGGGCAAGTCCCTTTGTCCTTGTCCATTATGTAAGCTTTGATAACTCAAAGAACAGCTTTTCTTTCTTGTATTCACAGCTAATGTCACAATTTCCCCTATTTCTTGAATACCAGATATAATCGTATATTGCTACACATAACTCATAGACGTTGAGCTTCTTAGTATTATTCTGCTCTTAATGCATTATCATTATATGATTATATAGAAAATTACAACGAATATAAATGTGAACACACGGTTGCAAGAAAAAAGGAGATTGCAATAAAAACGAAGGTTATATACAAATGAAATTGTTATTTGGTATACCTTTTACTTGTAGAGGATGATCCACTTTTTCAGTACCACTATTAAGTTTGGTAATCCTACGAAACACCTTATATATTTTTACGTTTTCTTTTACCCTTCGTTCCCGATTTCATATATATATATATATATATATATATATATATATATATATATATATATATATATAGAAATTGATGGATTTATATTATTCATTTCTTGATTCATTATGCTGTCGAAATTAATTTTTTTTTAATTGGCTATCTCGTGGAGGCGATATTCGTTTACAATATTTTGACAGTTTTAACACGTTAGTTCATTTTTAATATTATTACGTTTTTATATGCTTGGATTTCATCTTCGTATTTACTTTGGATGAACATTGTATACTTATAATTCGCCTCAAGATAGACATATATACCGTAATGAAATTAACTTGTTTCTTGTCAAGATTTCGAAAATGAAATAACGAGACCAGCAGACCAATCTATAGCCCACTAATAGGCGTTTTTAGGTTTGATGCTAGGAAAGAATCGATCACCCTGAAAGGGTCAATGAACCATCATTTTCTGAGTTTTGTTTATTTTTATTTTGAGGTTACGTGGAAAATGGAATGACACATGAAGCCACACGGCACGGAACACAAAGAAATTTCTTTCCCTAAAGGTACGATCAGAGTGCGAGCGACCGGCGACGCGACGCGATAGCGATGAGACAGCGACGTTCAGCTGTCGCTAAGCTCGTCGTTGCCACGTCGCATCGCTGGTCGCTATCACTCTGATGGTTTGTATTTGGTTACACAATATTGTTCCGTTCTGCGGCGACACGACGCGATAGCGATGCGACGAGCGACGCCGCAGAACGGAACCATATTATGTAACCAAATGCAAACGTTCAGAGTGATAGCGACCAGCTATGCGACATGGCAACGACGAACTTAGCGACAGCCGAACGTCGCTGTCTCATCGCTATCGCGTCGCGTCGCCGGTCGCTCGCACTCTGATCGTACCTTTACGGCCGTATTCACCATCGACCTATCAGACTGTTACATATTTATCAGCCTGTTAAATTTTTGACTGGTATTCGCCATTCAAATAAATCACTTAACAGCTTGTTAAAGTTAACAGTCCGAACTTTTCATGATAAACTTTTACCAGGGTGTTAAAGGGCATAGAACGGTACAATTGGCAGAACTTGAGGTTATGTTATCAAAATTGAAATTTGTTTTGTTTATGTTTTGATTAATTTTATCAACAATGATTGCTGATGTTGATGTTGTCGATAGAATTCATAGAATCGATGTATTAGATTCATCGTCGGACTCCGGTAGTGCTGGAGAGGAACCACTACAACTATAACCAAAGTTTATAGGTTACTGTCATCTGTCATCACAAAACAGCTTCATGCACAAAACGAGCGGAATTCGGTTGATTACCAACATAAATGTTTAGTAATATTCTGTTAACAGCCTGTTTCTTATCCAGCGTGTTCATTTCATGGTGAATACCATAAATTCTTATCAGACTGTTAACCGTTATCAGCGTGTTACATATCAGGCTGTTAAGTTAAGAATGGTGAATACGGCCGTGGGAATGGTGAACATTATAAAACTTGTCTGACAGTTAACTCAAAGTTAACTTGGGGAATGACGTCACATATGCCAGTTAACTTCAAATGTCAGAGTTAACTTTATCGGGTGGAAAGGATATCGGTTAAAGTTAACTTTGTAGAAAATCTTGTTTTGTATTCGAATTTCGACAGTTCTTCTGTCAATAACTAACTATTCTGTGCTCATAACCTCAATTTTTTTTATTGTGTTTATGTACGTAGGTGCGTATTTATGTTTGCCCTCTTCATGTTTTTTTCGAATTTCGACAGTTCTTCTGTCAATAACTAACTGTCCTGTGCTTATAACCTCAATTTTAATGGGACTTTTATAAAACTGGCATTATAAAAGCTAAAGTTAACTTGACGTTAACTTCAAAGTTAACTTGTAAACATGTTTATAATACCCACCCTAAACGTGATTCATCTACTAAAAGTAGATATTTGTATTTATGTTATATTATACAACGTGATCATGAAATACTGTTTAAGTTGGCAATCCTAAATTTTACTTTAAAATGGTAGAACTGGGACCACTTCCGATTGTTTGACAGTGACAGCATTGACACTTGAGCGGCGATTCAAATTTTTATTATAAAAATATGAAAATGGTACTATTTACATTAGAACAAGATATTTTTGTTGGCATGGCTTATTTTCGGAGTGCAGTTCATGATCCCATTTCTGGAAGGCAATACTCATTGGAATCCACTTTGCACCAATTTCAAGAAATGTTTCCTGAAGTTGTGTTCACTATCGACGTTTTTAAACAACACTGCATACGAGTAGTTCAACGATATTTGAATACAGGCAATATGAAGAAAGGAAAGCCACCTGGTAGACCCTCCGTACTCACTGAAAATGTGGTGCAAGACGTCAGGGCCCGACTGCAACAAAGTCCTCGCAAATCGGTTAGGAAGCTTTCCCTCCAAACAGGTTTGATCCTTATCAAAAGTTCACCAATTTCCAGTTATTCCTAATTTCCCGTTTCCGTTTCGTGACTTTACAGGTTTATCATATGGAAGATGTTCCACTGTGTTGAAGAGCAAATTGAAATACCACCCGTACAAATTTTCGATAGTCCAATCCCTAAATCCTCCTGACCGTCCACAACGCATCCTGGTCTGTAACTGGTTCAATCAGGAAATGAACAATGATGACACCCTGGATAAAACCTTTTTTCCGATGAAGCCTGGTTCCATCTCAATGGCTATGTTAATTCCCAAAATTACAGAATTTGGCCTGGTGAAAATCCACATGCTGTTAGAACAACAACTTTACATCCCACTAAAGTTGGTGTTTGGCTGGCTGTATCGCGGAAGAAAGTAATTGGTCTTGTGATTTTTAACTTCACAATTAATTCTGAACGATACATTCAGCACATTCTCCAGCCATTCAATGCCCAATTAACCGTAGAGGAACGCGAAAATTGCTACTTCCAACAAGATTCGGCTCGAGCACATACGGCTCGTACTACAATGCAATATTTGCAGGAAGTTTTTGACCATCGAGTCATAAGTACGGGAATCTGGCCAAGTAGGTCACCAGACCTGACACCTGACACCTCTAGACTTTTGTTTCTTTGGGCACCTTAAAAACAAGGTGTTCAGTAATGTTCTAGATACACGTGAAGAACTGGAAGTTGCCATTATCGAGGAAGTTGCATTTATGTCTCCTCGGATGTTAATTAATGTCTTCGAGAGCCTAAAACGGAGAGTGAATTTATGTTTAGAACATAATGGCGCTCAATTCGAGCAGTACCTTAAAATATTGAAGTATTTTCTTGTGTGGTTATTTTAATCGTAAATAAATTCACATAACCTAAAATGTTTGTAATTAAAAATGTTCTCGATGATCCCCAAATAATACAATAACTAATCGTTTATAATGCCGACGTTTCGCTCAGAATCCTGAACATATTCATGGCTCTACATGTCATAAGATAAAACATGACCTAATTTGATAGGTTATATAAGATGGATACTTAGCTTCGTTGAGACGTGTCAATGTTGAAAGCCTCTTCGGAGAATGTTTAATCTTCGTAAAGAATGGGAGAATGTTCTCGGGGAGATGAGATGAAATTAAAAATGGTCTCGATGATCCCCAAATAATACAATAACTAATCGTTTATAATGCCGACGTTTCGCTCAGAATCCTGAACATATTCATGGCTCTACATGTCATAAGATAAAACATGACTGATCCCCAAATAATACAATAACAGCTAATCGTTTATAATGCCGACGTTTCGCAATGACATGTTTTATCTTATGACATGTAGAGCCATGAATATGTTCAGGATTCTGAGCGAAACATCGGCATTATAAACGATTAGTTATTGTATTATTTGGGGATCAGCGAGAACATTTTTAATTTCATCTCATCTCCCCGAGAACATTCTCCCATAAAATATTTGTGTTTATTTAGCTGTCGCTGTCATGCAGAGTACAGAGTTTTCCGGTATATCGTTGCAAACCCTTAGACAAAAAAAATCCTCCAGGTAGGATTGCCAACTTAAACAGTATTTCTTGATCACTCTGTATTATATTTATAACTACGTGTTCTATGATGTGATATGATAAATAAATAATATATATCTAAAACATATAATACAACCAATCAAACGTTACATACGGAATCCTCATAAATGAAAAGCCAAAAAATCCTTGATGTCACTTCACTTAATTGAAACAATGTAGTATTCTTAAATAATGTTCTTTACTAAATATGAACTCACATGTTTTGGGCATGGACTTCTATGGAAACTTGTTAAAATAAAAGGATAAACCAGGATACATCCCCCTAATGCTACTGTAAAATTACAAACAAAGAAAAACATTTAAAATCGCGTCAAAAATAATACAATAACATAACACATACTTTTTTCATCATTTCTGCTATTTTTATTTTCGAGATATATCTAGCAGCCTAAAATTTTTATTTTCTTGAATATTGTTTTTCCAGAAATGTCTAACCTACCGTAGGCAATAAAAGAACCTTACAATTAAAATACATAGAATGATAAATAAATAAAATAAAATAAGTAAAAAAAGTTACAACGAACGGAACAGGAGATAAGATCTTTAAAAACTGAAAATGACATTTGAATTTTTGTTGGGGTTAGGTGCAGGTCTAGGGCTCTAAAAGTTTGGGTACGGTTTTATCTCTTGAGTGCATGAGTATATTTTAAGTTTTTTTAAATCGTCGAAAGCAATTTTCACTATCTTAACCGGCTAGAACCTTTTACCTCTAAAATATACTTTGGGGAAATATCCACAATTACTGGAAAATGTTTGCATTCTACTCACTCATCGTCCAGTCATTATAGGGGGTTCACCTAGGAAAATCGACATACCCAGTATATTAAAACCTAAAAACTTATATTTTGGCATCCTAAAACTTTCCCCAAAATTCACATATAATTGGATGGCCGCAAGTTTTAAAGTCGGGGCTCAAAAATCGATTTTTTTCTATATATTTTGCAAATATCTCGTTTTCTATGGGTTTTACGCTATTTATATTCATTATCGATATTGTAGAGAATCAAATTCTCTACAACTTTTGTATTTAACATTTCTTCATACCTCGAAGTGTTTTCGAGATAGAGGGCGGAGAGCGCTGGTCAGAGAATCATGTGAGGTCAACTGGTAGTCCCGATCAAAAACTCGTATATTAAGGTTATAAATTATTGCTAAATATTTAATTAGCATTTATTATTAACTTTTACATTTACACTAATTGCATTTGAAGTAAAAAATAATTAAGTAAACCTTGTTCAAAATTCGTAAACTCTTAAATTCTTTCATAACCTTAAAAATTTATAGTCAGAAGAAAAAGAAGAAGATGAGAATTAAAATTAGAACTTGTTCTTCTCGAAATTTTTATTCTTTTATATTAATTTTGACAGTATTAAATTAATCCAATGACACTTTTACTAAAAACGTCATAATTACAAATTTAATTCTTCTCTTTTTTATTTATTTAGAAAGTTATTAGTATAAATTAGATTACAATTAAAATGTAATTTAATTATTTTCCTCAACAATTTTTTACTTACGTGGCCAGGTAAGTGTTATTAAATAAATTGACACTTGACTAAAAATAGATAAGTAACCAAAAAATAATGAATTTAATGAAAAAGTTAATAAAAAATGATATGTATATATTAAGCAATAATTTATAACCTTAATATTACGAGTTTTTGATCGGGACTACCAGTAGTACCAGTTGACTTCACATGATTCTCTGACCAGCGCTCTCCGCCCTCTATCTCGAAAACAGTTGAAGATATGAAGAAATGTTAAATACTAAAGTTGTAGAGAATTTGATTCTCTCCAATATTAATAATAAATGTAAATAGCGTAAAACCTATAGAAAACGAGATATTTGCAAAAAATGTAGAAAGAATCGATTTTTGCGACTATTGACCCCCCGACATTAAAACTTGCGGCCATCCAATTATATGTGAATTTTGAGGAAATTTTTGGGATGCCAAAATAGAAGTTTTTACGTGTTAATATACTGGGTATGTCGATTTTCCGAGATATTCTCCCAATTTGGCCTAAGAAGAGGGCTCATTAGTCAATGGTGATGTTCCTGCAAATCTTTGTAAAGGTTTTTCCATCTTAGTCTTGAATCCATCTCAAACTTTCCGCTTGGTTGATGTTTCTTCAAAAATCACTACATTGTCCCACCATAATGTGCTTCCCGAGCGACATTTTTCCTACGAGGTAAATCGAATTATTTCGCTACACGACCCTCAAGAAACTAAACGTCTCTGCGTAATATAATTAGACCGCGGCGTAATTTTTAATTACTAACTGAGGCAGCACAACCGAAACGTAATTATAATTGTGACAAGCACAATACATTGTTCGAAGCAAATGCTACAATAGCCGTCCCAACAAAGGCAGTCAGGTATACATAGCGTTACTGGCAAACGCAATCAAAGCAAGTCTGAAAAGTTTTAACGATGTATTCTGTATTAATAACTTGTTGAAGTACCGAACGATCAATAGGGCACAATGGGGCCCGCTGTGTGACAGCTTTGTCGATTTGAAACTTTTTAGGCACTTGGATTACGTCGAATTTGCTCGCGAGCTCTTTCTTTCCTTACACAAATTCTACCTTTTTTAGTTGGCAGAAGTTGCCAGTTGCCTTGAGTTTGAACTTTACAATCCGATTCTTAACAGAGGCGGCGAAACAAATTAAAGTCAGATGAAATTGAAAATAACAAGTTATCGGTATTGAATAGACAAGAGACATGTAAGGTTGTATGTATTCTTAAACGAAATTAAAATATTTAACAATTTGTTAGTCTAATTTCAGGCGAATTCACCACTTCTCTAATAATTCGCCACAAAATCGACTAGATTTTCTACTCGGATGTACCTACATGTTTTAAAGAAAGAGCCTTAAATGGACATAAACACTTACTGTGGTATTATTGTTGTATATGATCATTTTTCGTAAAGGAAAAATGAAGTAAGCGACGTTTAAAAAATTGATATTAAACCTCATGCAAGAGAGAGATTTGCAATAACTTTCGATTCGTTAAATCCGCATTATCTCTTGTTAACATCGCAATAAGGGAAGAGATACTTACCAGCTAATAAAGTTGAAAATATAAAATTACGAAAATCTCAATTCCTCAATTTCCCTTTACTCCGCCCGTACAAAAGAATATTTTATTAAAACTGGAGTCGGTGAAAGGCGCCTTTTCTGACAACGAACAAACACAAAAAAGGCGCACAGAAGAATCGAGTTTTGCGAGAAAGCCTTTTGAGCGCTATTAAAAATTCACAAAAGGAAAGAGTCCGTAATACGTTGTCAAACGCTTACATGTTTCACATGATATTCTGCATTTTACTTTGATAATGTTCCAAGTACATGGGGCTAAATTGGTTTTTCATGCTGCCTCGTCTTTTCTCTGTGGCTTACTCCTACTGCGGAATCAAAGAAGTTTGATTCTATTCACGCTATACGATGTAAGGGTGCTCGACGTACTGAAACTCTCCTGCTATATAAAGCTTATAAAGCGGCATTATGCCAGTAATTATTTTATAAGACTGTTTATTTACTCGTATATTAATGGTAATAAACCGAATAAAGCGCTATAAACCAAGTCATAAGTATTGAGATATAACACGCCTACCTGCTTTGGGGGAGATTATCATGGTGTTGTTAGTATTGTAATATTCCTGGATAAAATGAATATGAATTTTAATCATATGCCTCTAGTTGTTTTGCACCAAAGGCAAAATATTAATATTGAAGAGTTAATAAATCATTTTACAGAATAAATATACCTACTATTTATACGTTAACTAGAAACATTATTGAGAATGAAATGTACAAGGCAATTACAACTACTGATATGCGTGTAAATTTAATTCATAAGTTAATGCAGTATTGTATGAAATCCAAGATATGATCCCCTTGTTACACTTCGTTATCTTCCATCTGTAGGTATTTACTAGAGGCATTTTGCCGAAGGAAAAGAAAATATCAAGTGTGCAAGTGTGATGAAATCGCACCATTATCCCTGCTAATTATACGAGTTGGAATACCGGCTTTGTTGTAAGAAACGACAAAGTTATTGTTGCAATTAATCAAATCTGAACGCAATTCCCTTTGTCGGTTAATCAGGATTTTGCGAAGTCGGCGTTTTGGTTTGATGACGTTCGCTTATTTTCGAAGAAGTCAAACGCTTCGCTTTGTACTGACAACATCCATTCAGATGGAACCGTATAAAAGAAACGTAACGCAAAATAATTATAATTCAAGTTTAAACACACCGTTCAACAGATTATCTTCTAGAACGGCCCTCCAATTATGTCATTAAGTACTTCACTTTTGTGTTTGGAACGTGTACGTACATATATAGATATTTTCGCTTCATTAAATTCCTGCCAGCAGGGCATGAGTGGCGTTGAAAGCGCTTAATTTGTTCCTTTTTTACTCAGGTGGTTTTTCAGCCACTGCACGTTTTGATAAACGATCGTTTGCTTTTTCTTTCTTCGAAGAGTTAATGTCGTACTGTTATGATGCATAATTAACAAGGTTCGAGTGTCTGGCAGACGCACCAACAATTGTATTTTATTTGTTTTTCCTTGGGCCTTCAATAGACCAGGAGATATCTCATTTGTGGAAAAGTAATTTAAAATAAGTAAGTAAAGTAATAAAAGTACAGAATGTTACGTACGGCAACATACGAAAGCATATTTTGTTGGATATGAAATTTCGCATGAAGATTCCTTTGATTAAAAGCATTTGCACCTTGAACGTGTTTTGGAAATCTGGCTTAGTTTTGAATTGTCGGAATAAAATAAAGTTTACTCTTTAGTGCCAGAAATTTAAAGGACATGAATTCATTCACGAAACATGACTTGCCGCAGTTTACTAAGGGTACAAAGCTAAGTCGTATTTCGTGCAGAAATTCTGAGAATTGCTGTCAATAAAAAATTAATTTGTTTTATGTATAATTTCGAGAGAGATCTAAGACTTCACGTAAATTAAACACAGGTAAAGCTACCTATAATCATCGTATATCGTTCTGTAGTAACTATCAAGTTAGTCTAGGTAGATACTCTAGGTATCTACTACTAGAGTACCTGGAGTACTCTAGGTACTCTAGTACTCTAGCAGCTAGTAGGTAATCTCATAATTACGTTTTTATTTGTATAATGCAATTGACTTAATGGAAGGTAAAGTTGGTGTAGTGTTTAAATATCAAATTCTTTCCTCCATATAACATTAAAACAAAAATATATACCTATATAACAGGGTCGATAATTTTCAAGACAAAAAAAAATATAGTAGGATGAAACCCATTGGAAAAGGTAGAGAATATAACAAAAATGAAAGGAAAAATAAATTACGGGCGATCTGAGGTCGGGAAGGGGGAGGGGGTGAGTTTTTAAAGGTAAAACACGGTTTATCTCGATTTCCGGCAAAACTGCAAGTCCTATGAAAAAAAGTTGAATAGTAAAGTTATAGGTAATAAAAACATCTACAACTTTTGTGTCGACACTTTTTTCACATAACCTCAAAATTTATGTGAAAAATTCAAATAACCAAGTTTTTGTTTTTTTATTTTTATCTTTTGCAAAAAAATTTCTTTTTTCACGAAATTTGGTGAAAACTTACATTTTTATGTCCCAAACATACAGTAATTTTTTTAACTAAAATATTCTTTTTTCACCTTATTTTGACTTACTATCGAAAAAGCACCTTAATTTTCAATCGAAAATTCTCACGTCAAAATGTCTGCTTTTTTAAAAAAGTCGGTGTGTTTTTTGTTCTTTGAAATCTCTACTTTCTGATAGTATAAAAAAATATATACATTAATATGGTAAATGTTCTCAAAAAATGCAAATAATGGAAAAACTCGAATCCGAAATATTTTTTTGAATCACTATCTATAATTTTGAGCTGTTTATTAAAATTTTCACTTTAATTACTCGAAAAATGTAAGATTTAATGTTACATTGATAAACAAAAAAGTTGTTAATCGAAATATACTACTATAATTAACAACCAAATAAGTTAATAAAGTTAATGTTTAATAAGACATCTACAATATTTTGAGAAAGTTTTAAAATCTTCTTTAAATTATATGTGTAGATACCTATTTATTGCTATTTTAAGATTACTTATATACCTGAGTGACCTTCGGAAAATTTTAGCCCGTCAAATGGTATTTCATAGAGATCATAGATCATGAATAAATATTTGCGCTATGTAGAAAAACATTACGCAGCAAGCAGCTATATCGTTTTTGATGGGTACCCCGAAATTGAAATATTAGTTACTGTGACAACAGTACCAGCAGCTAATTCAACTAAAAGAGGAGAACGTAGTGGTAGAAAACCTGAGACAATATTCCAGAGTTCAATTATCAAAACCATACAAAAATACCATTTTTGCAAGAAAAATTTTTATCTAACGAGAAAAACAAGGACAAAATAATAAAGACGTTAATAAAAAATTACTGTCACAAGGATTTTCCTGTAAACAAGCAGAATAAGATACTGATGCTGACATTATTAAGATCTCGATAGAAATTGCAAGAGATACTAATAAAACTGTCATTGTTGTGGGTCAAGATATTGATCTGTTGGTCCTTTTAAATCAATTAAATTCTAATAATCATGATATTCATTTTCCCAAGCCAGGTTCTGGTACTATAAAAGATCTATTTTTCACGTCTAATAGTTTCAAATATGAATCCTTAAAAAATATCGTTGCATTTCTCCATTGTTTTTCTGCTTGCGATACAACATCTGGATTTGTCGGAAAAGGAAAGAAAAGTATCGTCAACTCATTATTAGCTGATAAAAATGTGTCAAAGTTATTCAAATTTATTCCGGAAATATTGCTCAAAACTATTTGCTGCAGATGTGAAACTGGATGTAACAGTTTAAAATGTGGCTGCCGAGAACATGGTTTAAAATGCATAAATTTATACTCAAATTGTCATGGTTGTGAAACATGCTCCAATGTGGAAGAAGAAACCTACGAGGAAGTTGATGATTCAGATGAAATTGTGGATGAAGAACCAATGCAGACCGGAAATAATCTTGGAGACGAAGACGGTGATGGTCTTGAAGATTTCGAAGATCCACTAGAATCGGAAAGGTTTGTCGAATCTAACGATGAAGAAATGCCATCAAAGAGACAAAAAGTAATGGAGAAGTGAGTAGAATGCAAGATAATGTATTTATAAATAACAAGATTATTGTATTTAAAAATATTATAATGAATAACGTAATCAGTATAAAGTATTTAAATTCAATAGTACGATTTACATGTATATTTATATATTATGAGATTTTCTATGAGAAAAACCTAATGAGAATTTAATACATTAACTTTATTACTGAAACAAATTGTAACAATCATATTTTTTCGATTAAATCCCCTTTAAATCCTATTTTTAATATTTAGAACAACTATTTTCGCATGTTTTTTGCAATCTTGATGTTTTATGGATTTGTAATTTCTTTGTTTATCAATGTAACATGAAACCTTACGTTTTTCGAGTAATTAAAATGTTAATTTTAATAAATAGCTCAAAATTGTACATAATAATTCAAAAAAAATTCGAATTCGAGTTTTTATCATTATTTACATTTTCTGAGAACATTTACCATAGTAATGTATATTTTTTTTACCATCAGAAAGTAGAGATTTCAACGAACAAAAAACACACCGACTTTTTAAAATAAACAGATATTTTGACGAGAGAATTTTTAATTGAAAATTAGGGTGCTTTTCGATATTAAGTCAAAATAAGGTGAAAAAATAAATACAATAGATACAAAAGTTGTAGATCTTTTTATTACCTACCACTTTGCCATTTAACTTTTTTTCATAGGACTTGCAGTTTTGCCGGAAATCAAGATACACCGTGTTTTACCCTTAAAAACTCGCCCTCTCCCCCTTCCCGACCTCAGATCGCCCGTAATTTATTTTTCCTTTCATTTTTGTTATATTCTCTACCTTTTCCGATGTTTTTTATCCTACTATAATATTTTTTTCATTTTTTACCATTTTCAAAATTATCGACACTGGTCTACTAAGCCTGGCAATGGAAAAATAATTGGTCGATAAATTTAAACTGTAACTTTACAATTGAATTTTCGCGGGCGAAGCCGCGACTGGCAACAGTCAGTTAGTGTTAAATAATATAATTGTTTTTAGGACCCATTCTACATAACTCGATCTGATCAACTACTAGACAGCTTCTAAGATATCATTTCCCCCTGATAAGTAGCACCAATTAGAATGAAGGCGTAGAAAATGATGTAATATACTGTACAGTTTGTTCTAATTTATCTATACAGTTCTAATTACACACTACACTACCTAATTTATTTAGTTTATTCCTTAATTAATCAATTTATATTACACACCTAACGCACTAATTTATTTGTACACTTTCGCTAGTCGGCTTATCGCATTTTTTCACTTATGGCGATTACTCGACTACTCTACTTCGACCGCAGGCCCGTAATTATATATCCTCTAATAATGTTTTTCCAGAACTGACCAGATAATTCTTTCTCTAATTGGACGTTTCCGATTCTTCGAGAGGGGTTTTTGATCCCCTTGATTTGCGCCCTGTGGTAGGATTTTCTCAAAAACCAAAAACCACAAACGGTCAAAACTTTGTATTTAGGGCCGAATGCACAGTCGTCCCTTAAATAAAGGACCCCTTAAGTGGTAAGGGCGCCTTTATAGAGAACACCTTAATGTTAAGATACTAGAGGCATTGCACAGTCGTCATTTAAGGAACCCTTTATGAAGATAAGGATAATTGTGGCAACGCTGTCGGCAAAGTAGAGAAATGCATAGAGAAGTAAGTAATATTTATTTCTCTATGGAGAAATGTGTGTTTCATGGCCCATGGTCCTGCAGAAGTTTGGTTTGTCATGTTTTGAGTGTTTCGTGCTATATAATAGAGGTTATAGATAGAGGTTAATCACAAGCGTGGTGTGTGGTGTGAGCGTGGTTAATCTTTATCCTGTTTATCCGCTTCGACCGTTTGGCTTGGGCACGCGTATTGCAGTAAAAGAAAAATGGAGAGACAACCACATTTCACGGAAGGTGAGAAGTTGCTGCTCGTGCAGATAATCGCCGACCACAAAAATGTTCTAGAGAACAAAAAAACCGACGGCGTAAGCATTCGTGAAAAAAATGATACATGGGAGAAAGTGAGGGTTATGTTTTGTAGCCAAGGCTGCACGCAGCGGACGACGAAGCAGTTAAGAAAGTGTTGGGAAAACATAAAACAGAAGTAAGTGAACCATAATTATTGCAAACACTTTAATTCATAAAACAATTGTGGTTATAGGAAACGTCAAGAAAACACCAAAAGAAGGGCATACCAATTAAAAACTGGTGGTGGACCGGCCCTTCCACAGACGAAAGACGAAGTTCTGGAGTTCGCCGCAGCAGCAATCCCAAATATTGATATCGAATCAGAGAATCAATTTGATTCCACGAATATATTTATTTTAGAAAGTAAGGTGTCGAAAATAGTACAGTGAAAACATGTGTACACTTGTAATTTCTAGGGGAGCTTGAGGAGAAGGCCGAGTCCGACCTGTTGAAGTCGATGCCGTCGACGTCTAATAGTGATTTGCTGGAGGCAGCGGCAGTTCCCAAAAGTATGTAAAATTTTAAATAAAAATTATCAATATACAAAAACTAATTTGTTAGGTACCAGTACTCCAAAAAGGAAGCGGGAAGGTTCAACACCTGCGATGGAAAGGTGCCGATGCTCTCAAATGGCGAAATTGCAATGCCAAAAGTTAGAAGAGAGCATCGCGCAGCAAAGGGAACTGCATGCTGTGAGGATGGAGACGGCGAAAAACGAACAGAAGTTTTCGGCCTTACGCCTCCAGGCAGAATTGGACAAACAAAAATATTGATTATGTATATAGTGTATATTATGTGTATAGTGTATATAGTGTATTTTTTATTTTGATTAACCTTATTTGTTTCATGTTAGTGTTAGTTGTATATATTTAGTATAATTGTATAGTGTAGTGAGTAGTATTAAGTGTGTTTTATGTACATATATATATATATATTATAAATTAAAAATGCACAACAGCAAAATTTCTTTTAAAAATTGCTCCGCCAGGAGCAGCATTTGCTAAATGTATGTTTTCATCTTGTACATCATTGTGCTCATCGTTTAACACAACATTGTCTCGTTGCCGCGCAATATTGTGTAAAACAGCAACTGCACATATAATTGTCAACGATGATTGTAAATTCGCCCTTAGTGGGCCTAAGACATGGAAACCGTCCTTTCCATAGGCCGAACAAGCGTTCCACAATGTTTCTAGTGCGTATATGTGCAATGTTGTACCTTTCTTCATGAGGATTTGTAGGTTCCAGAAACGGTGTTAATAATGTACTACTTGAAGCATACCCACTGTCACCTAATAATATCAGGCCCGGAAATTCATTCCGTTCAAAACGAGCGTGTACTCCACTTCTCATAAATATGCGACTGTCATGAGTGGAGCCTGGATCACGAGCAACAATGTCAAATATTTCCATATTAGGTCCTGCAACCACCTAAAAAGTTTGTTATATTGTAATCGAATTTGAATGTTTGCAATATACGCATCATTTACAACATATACAGCATAAATCACTATTGAGGTGTGAAACTTATGAAAATTTGAAATTTTATGCAACATAGCAAAACAAACATTTACCTGTACATTGATTGACATGTAACCTTTTCGATTTCGAAAAACTTCGGCATTGTTTCCCCCAGGATGTGCGATTCGGATGTGTGTACAATCAATACATCCAATAACTTTTGGGAAATGGGCCACATTATAAAATTTTTGAACCACTTCTCGCCTTTCATTTCCATGACGTGGAAATCTAATGAATGTACCCACTTTCCTGGCTAATGCCGTAGAAACCCGTCTCACAACTCTACAGACTGTTGCTTGGTGGAACGATCTTAGATCCCCGTGTATCATCTAAAATGCAAAATGTATATTTTATAATTATAAGCACAGCATTTTACAATATGCATAATTACTTGGAAACTATTGCTGGCGTAAAACCTTAAAGCAATAAGTAATTGCAGTATAGGTGACATGGGGAGCCCTCTTCTCGTTGGTTTCTCTAGTTCTTCCTGAATAATCGGCAACAACACATTTGTAGTTACTTCTTTAGAGAAGCGGTACCGTTTACGAAATTCGGTTTCAGAATAAAATTCGATTGGGTTGGTACTATCCCGAATCTATCTTCGCGGTCTCTCGACTGCCAGCTCCTCTTCTTCGTCCTCGAATAAATAATCGAACTCCTCCATATCACTATCAGTAGTATAAACGTTCACAACTATGTATATGTATTGTATAATACAGTGATATGTTAAAGAGGGGATATGACCTAGAGAGGTTGTGCACGGGCATAGGTCGGCCATATTGCTCACTGCACTTTGTCAAATTTTTATTGTCACTGGATTGTGATATTTTTCGGAGTTTTTGGTGTTTATGTTAACCTCTACACTGCGTTTACATTTACAAGTAATGGCTTCATGTGTGATACGACATAGCTGTACGAGCAACGGACGCATAGACAAGAAGGATCTCACTGGAAATACTGGAATCACTTTTCATAGGTTAGTTTCAACATTGTACAGAGTTGTATTCAAGAAAATTTACTTGTACATTTCTGACTGCATTTAGTTTTGAAAAATTACTTTTTAAATACACCTTTCATGTATTATATTGTCTTTATTATTATTGTGAAGATATGATTTACAAATAATATTGTATTAATGAAATAAATCTGTTTGAGAATGAAAGTTGTATTATTATGATTTTTAATTTAAATCCGGACCTGACATTTCGCCATATTGGAACTAGCGAAAGACACGCCTACCAGGCCCACTTTCTTATGTTAAAACTAGCCGTTGTGTCATATCCCTAACCTAACATATCACTGGTATAATATTGTCGCAAGTACGCGAGTAAATAACCACCCACCAAAACAAATCACACAAGTGAGGTTAGAAACCCGCACTTTAGGGACGTCAAATCGCCACTTAAGTTAAGAAAGCAAATGCAACCTACTGCGCAAGCGCTAATAAAGGGACCCCTTAAGATTTCGACTGTGCAATGGAAATGTCACTTAAAGGGAACCCTTAAGTGAGTTTCTCCCCTTAGGGTTCACTATGCATTCGGGCCTTAGACTTCGTACCATACCAGGACGTGAGAATAAGCTTTTCATTAAAATCGGCCAGGATAAAAGGGTTGTTTACTCTTGTCATTTCTCGGTTTTTTGAATTCTTCTCGAAATTCGCTCCAAGAATTTTTTTAAACTTTGAATATTTATTGTACGATTAAATGGTGACCTATAAAAAATTTCCTAACGATTTTGGCTAAATCTTCTGTGAAGGGCACTTTATACTTGTCAATTTTCGGTTTTTTCAATTTTTTTCGTAATCCACTCCACGAATTTTTTTTTAAACTTTGAATATTTATTTTACTATTGAATATGTATAAAAAAGTTTTCTAACCTTTTTGGCTAAATCTTCTGTGAAGGATACTTTATACTTGTCAATTTTAGGTTTTTTGTATTATTCTCGGAATTCGTTCCAAGAATCCTTTTTAAACTTTGAAAATTTATTGTGCAATTAAATATGTATAAAAAGGTTTGTAACGTGTTCGGCTAAATCATCTGTGAAAAGCACTTTATATTTGTGGTTTTTCGGTTTTTGAATTTTTCTCAAATTTTGCATTTATTTTAAATTTAGAATATATATTCTACCATTGAATTAGTATAAAATAAACTTTTTTTGCTTAAATTAACCGTATCTATTTCCCGTTTGGATTTGGCAAACGCATATTGAAACACCCTATATATGAGAAAGTACTCTGATGAACACATCACGATTTTTTCTTCAAAAATTGGACATGACGCGAAGAGCCTTGCCTTTTTCAGATATTGGGGATAGTTTTACCCAATAATATAGAATTTTAGAATAACTATGGTTTCCTATTAAAAATTAGAGATATTTCCTAATTTGATCTGAGAACTTAGAGCGAGCAAAAATTATCATTTCTTGCTATAAGTGTCGGATTTTGTCCATATCTTGTTACTTTGGCATTGATAGCATAGCCCTCATTTTAAATTCAAAAACATACCCGAAACACTGTTGGATAGTTCCAAATACAACCAAATTCTGGTCGTTATTGGAGGTTTTAAATCATTTTGAGAAGAGTCGCTATGTCGAGGTGGTTCTTAGTTAGAGGGGTCTTTATTGGAGTTTCGACTGTATTAAAAATAACTGTAAGCGTATATCTCCATTAGAAATGTGATAGTCTATAACTTTGGGTATGTACTGCAACAAAGTAATTTACTCCTTATTAATAAAATGAAATTACCGGCAAGGCCTGAACATATGACTTATCTTTCTTAATAGGCTAATTCGTCAACAGAAAAGAGGCAGTAACTAAAACACGGTAATGAAATCTTGTATCTCCGTGAGAGATTCCTTCAGCGGTTACTGTGAGCTGTAGATATCTGTAAAAACAATTCAACTACAAACTAAAAGCAGAGATATTGTCGATATATCGTAGGAAAACACTGCCAGTATGACCACAGGTATGACTAACTACAACATAATAAATAACACAAAATAAAAATGATAATTAAAGCATCTTGCGAATTAATCAAGAGAATAATCAAGATTAATCTAAAAAATTATTTTTTTATCATGCTTGATGTAGATTAAAACGATGCCCATCGATTTTTGCATTGGGCCAAATAAAAGTCAGTGCCTAATGAATTTTTCATAATTTACAAAATCTTTATAAGGACTAAGAGAAATATTATATGTTTATGGAAAAATTGTACATTTCACTAAAGAAACAAGATTAATAAGTATCACCGGCTGTATCAAATATTAAACAGTAGCACAAAACCCGTTAATGCCCGTTATATAACCCATTAATTGTAAATAATTAATAGAAATCTCTGCACTGCGTAATATTATTTATATATAAAAATTGTTCACCTTTACTTTTTCGAATAGTGTTACAATATATTTTTACCCCATTGTGTATTTCGTTTATATTTTTAGATGGTGGTCCTGGTCGTTGTTTGCGACAGTATAAAGTATAGTTGTAGACATCATTCGCTGTAACCGACGTTGCTACATTATTAGCAAGTTCTTTTCGTATGATTTTTAGACAGTTTATAAAATACATTTTCCTCTATTTGTCGTTTGCATGAATTGGAAATTTGTCTGTTTACCTTCCGTCCATATGCCCCATGGTTAAGTTATTTCTGACTAATACTGTAAGGTTAGAACCGATGATCACTACTCTCGCTCTACCCTTTAGATTTCTCTGGATACACCTCCATGGCATTTCTCCAGCTTTCACATTCCTATCCTTAGAAAATGTAAAATTGTATATAAGTAAATCGTTTCCACTTATACTTTTAATTAATGCGGCAAATAGTTTTAACGCATCCGCAGTGCTATAAATTGAAAATGACTGTCAAAAAATATATTTGGAAGATGGTGCGTCGAGATTGTCGATTAGCAAAGCCTTTCCTTATACATGTAAATGTAAAGGAATTAACATTGCGTCGAAATTACCACCGCCGGTTACTTAATACCTGTACGAAATATTCCTCAAATGGATCTGCAGTCATTTTCTTTAGTAAACTTATTAAGGTGAGTTCTAATAAATCATCCACCATTTACTAAACCAGCTTTCACCATCGATGCGTGTAATTAGCAATCTAAGTACGACTTTTCTCAACAGGTGGGTTCAAACCACTAAAACAACCTTCCATAAAAGCCTGCCACAAATTGCTGATGTTCTCATCAACATAGTATTTCGAAAATGTGTCCTTCATTAAACCGCATTTCATCAATAGTAAACAGTGCTTCCTTCTGTTCTTAACTTTTTAATTTTTCTTAAGCAATCCCTTCTCCAAAAACAACATCACCTTCGTCAAAACGTAAAGTCCTGATGTTACATTTTCCCGCGAAAAACTTGCTTCCTTTAAACATTTTACAATTTTTCCAGGCTAAATGGCGATAGTTCGTCGTCTTCTATAATACGGTTTTGTATTTTGTCAACGGTAAGTATTTCGTCATTTAAATAAAATATTTAAAATTTAGGACGTCTGGCAGTTTGAAGAAAATCATCAATTTCTATAAGTTTCTTTCAAATTTTCTCGACATTTTCCGCAATTTTCCTTTTATTATAAAAAAACTCGAATCTCCACATTCTAGCGTAGAAAATTATATGTTAATGTATTAGAACGTTTACTACAATTTTACATTCGTGAGAAATGATGCAGCTATAGTTTATGGCTGTATCACGTCTCAGATTCGTGCCATTTCTGACAAGGAAACAAGGTTCAAGAGATTAAGAATGGAATTTGTAAGTTTTTTGTAATAGTGGATGTAGTCTGATGTATGTGTCTTCAATTTAATTTAAGAATTTAAGTGCAGAAGATACCTTTCTTGTGGTAATGTTATGTTTCTCACATTTCATCTGAGAACATGTCAGCGGAAATTGTCAGTCCTAGTCGTTGTTAATAATTGTTGAATCCTTCCAACGGGTTAAAACATTTTAAAATGGTATACATGTTATACACTTATTGATGAGTCAAGTCTTCCCTATCCGAAACGTACGCTAATCCCATCAGGCAAATGGCACGGAAAATAAATGGCTTATTTATTCCATAGCAGAAAGTAAAATAGAAAAACCGGACTTCCGGTATCGTTAGCTCGAATCGGAAAAGAAGCGAGAGCCAAAAATGCCCCCATTCTCGATACATCAAATGGCAAACAGCGACTCTATTCATCTTATATTTTATCGACAGTCGACAATGCGACGCGTACACAATCCTCATTTACATACCAATGGCTCCTTTCTGCTATGTAAATTCTTTTTTCCAAATATACACTGTAAATATTTCCACCTTTTATAATGGTCGACGTGCTTTGTTAAACCGAGAATTGTAGCCCTTCACCGAGAATGGCGATGGTAATGCGGCAGTGGCGAAAAACTTATTTTCGCCTTTTCATTTGGAAATGTACGTATATTCGGCTCGGAGAAATTTATACCCATCGAATGGAAAGGTATACGTAATACTTACTTTGCCAAATCCACAAGGAGTTGTTGTAAATGACAATGCTTGATCATAGTGGATGGAACGTTGGAATGAAGACCGAACCTAGAGTTATGCTTTATTCGGTTATGCCTCAACTGAACCAGAATGGAAACTACTATTTGTAGTTTTTCATTTTCAAGTTTTCTCCCTGCAATTGTAAACTTTCGTTGAGAGTAAATAATTTAGCGAAATTATTATGTTTACGAATTTAGAGTTTATTGATATAGATAAATATAAATCACCTTGCTTTGGCATGGGATACTCCCAAATCAATAAGGAGTTGTTATAAATAACAATTGCTGAAGTATGTCAGATAATTAATAATTTGTATGTGGATACAATATGGAAAACGAAAATGCATCAGGAGAGAATGGAGAGGAGTAGTAGAGGCTATCAAGATATGAGGGGAAGTTGTTCTTGAAAATATCCAAAACTTATATAACATGTGTCTTTTCAACAGTATTATCCATAGCGAATGGAACAACGTATTAATGATACTAACCTATAAAAAAATGAGACCCAACGGAAATCCTGAATTACAGACCCATAAGCCTTTTATCTCATTTATACAAACACTCTACCAAAATAATCACTTACAGACTAGAGAATAAACTGAACCTATACCAATCAATAGAACAAGCGGGATTTATTTCAGGTTTCGATACCAACGATACTCACCTTTTAACGTTAAAAACCCAAATAGAGAAAATCAGAATACAAGCGACCATATTTCTTGTTTTTGTTGAGTTCTAGAAGGCCTTCGACAAGATGGAATATTAAGGAATAATCAAGGCTCTCGACCAATGTCGAGTGGATTTTAGATGCACCCGCTTAATTTATAACATCTATAAAAATCAAAGGCGAGTATGCATCTACATGAAAAAACCAATAGGTTTCCACTGGAGAGAAGTGTCTGACAAGGGGACACAATGTCGCCCAAGCTCTTTACGGAAGTTCTTGAATATGCTTTTAAAAATTGTAACTGGTTAAAGACAGGGATAAACATCGATGGAAAAATGTTCAGCACCCTTAGATTCGCTGACGATATTATCCTCGTTGCTGAC
This sequence comes from Cryptocephalus moraei, assembly GCA_946251905.1. Taxonomy (NCBI): domain Eukaryota; kingdom Metazoa; phylum Arthropoda; class Insecta; order Coleoptera; family Chrysomelidae; genus Cryptocephalus; species Cryptocephalus moraei. The sequence continues at coordinate 11,421,229 of OX276456.1, read as the reverse complement.
GATCTCCACAATGCCGAAGAAATGCTTAACGAGCTTGCACAAGAAACCAAGAGTGGGCTTACGGATAAACAAAACAAGCTTTATGACAAACTTAATCACCGGTGGATCAAAGAAATTAGGAAACAGTATCATAGATGAAGTTACATAATACCGATTCCTTGGTCACGACTTAAGAATCACCAAAGACAACCAGACACAAGAGATACAAAGAAGAATCGATTTAGGTTGGGGTGTATACGGCAAATTGAGGGACGTATTCAGTAGCAAAATTCCAATGAGCCTTAAAAGGAAGGTGTATAATCAATTTGTGCTCTCAGTCGTAATGTATGGGTCCGAAACGTTAACGCTTGCTAAGAACAACATAAATATATTAAGAATATTACAGACAAAAATGGAAAGATTGATACTTGGAATTGAACTCGTGGACCAGGTAAAGAACACAGAAATCTGAAGAAGAATGGCGATAGAAGACATCATAGAGAAAATAACAAAGCTCAAATGGAGCTTTGCGGGACATGTGGCACGGCTCAACGACGATAGATGGACAAAAAGACTACTAAAATGAAGACCCCGTAAAGACAAGAGAAGCTAGGGCAGACCACACACGCGGGTGGACGATATACGGAGAGGTATACTATAACTGGAAGAGCTGTCAAGAGGTGGGGCCATCTCTGGTCCCTGGACTGAGGAATCGGCCAATGAACCATCAAGGCCAACGGCAGGAGGATACAGAAGGCGATGGGGAACCACTGTAGCAAAGATCATTAAGATTCCGCAGGAAAATCACCTCCAATTGAAAGGATTCACAAATTCTTGTATTTGGGGACCATTATAACGGACTAACTAGACCCAGACATAGCAATTAAAAGCAAAATATCAATGATGAACACAACTTTTACAAGAATGAGAATATTTCTATGTAATGACCCAAGTGTTATGTTTGGTCGGTTCTGTTGTATGGAGTGGAGGCATGGACCCTGAAATTGTCAACAATGAATCGCATAGAAGCACTAGAAATGTGGATACATAGACGAATGCTTAGAATACCTTGGACGGTACGCATAACCCACGAAGAAATGCTAAGGAGTATCAAAAAAGATAGGGAATTACTAAGGACTGTCAAATACAGGAAAATGTCTTATCTGGGTCATGTGTTAAGAGGAAGTCGTTATAGGATCCTAAAACAGATTATGAGTGGAAAAATTGAAGGTAGAAGAGGTGTCGGAAGAAAACAAGATTCCTGGCTAAAAAATATTAGAGATTGGACCGGTATCCGAAATGTAGGACAACTCCTACACATGACAGAAGACCGTCAAGCCTTCGCTATGGTGATCGCTAACGTCGGATGATACTGACAGGGCACATGAAGAAGAAGATAACTATAACTAGAAACAACTTGCGCAAAACAGAAGTAGTTGGAGGCGTATGTAGAAGGCATACGTTCATCAGTGACACGAGGGACTGGATGATGAATTGGATACAAATTTTAACTAGAAAATTGGACTTCATGGATATTTACATACTTGTAAAACATTTTTTCAAATCCACATAGAGCTGGTACAACGAAAGTAACTTGAAATCAATGTGGGAATGGATAGTTTTGGCTGGACCATTACCTAACACTTTCTTTTAATACTTACTTTACCACATCCGCATGAACTATACCCGATTAATTGGCATAAGTGAAGATGATCAATCATAAACTTGATAAATTGGAGTGGTTTGAGAAATAAAATTCTGAACAATTTTCTTCCTTTATGCTTCCTGAACTATATTAGAATATAATGTGCTCACAGTTTTCATTAGGTAATGGATAATCTAGGATGAAGTTCTCAACTACACGAGAGTGTGCTTTATCGCTTTATTACGTTACGCTTCTGGCCTATAATAGAACGAAAGCGACTCATAGTTTTTCATTTTCACCCCTTTTTCCCGATGCGAGAACCATGTCGCCGGAAATAATATTTTCTCGAGTGCAGTTAGTCATAAATCAGTACAAAGTAATAGGGAGAAGGACTATTAGCGGGTACTTATGGGCGCGCTTGGTCCCATTCACCCCGGCAACTAGCTCGGAATTAAGCAATATGTTTGCAGCTATTAAAGGCCGCCCGAGGGGTGCAACGGAGCGTGCACGCGGAGGGTGTCTAATCACATCTCTTGCTATGCATCTCCTTGGAGCCGACGGGCGAGGGCCTAATATTTACGAGTAATATTCGATTAATGAGGGTTATGTTCAATCCGCGGAAAAAATTGCTCCAATTAATGGACGGACTTGTTGCGTTTGTAGTCGAGAGGTTCCACGATTTTGAGTTGCCGAAGTATCAATTATATTCGACGAGTAATTAATTCTTTTCCTCTTTCGTGTATACAACCTTGTACCGTAGAAAGGCAACCCTTCAGATTAAGTAATTTTAAAAGTAATTTTAAATTCTTAATTGACACTAGTGCAAATTAGTAGATGGAATAATACAACAGAATACTCTAGAATATTGCATAATATTCTGCGCTTCCGTTTCCGGTTTCTAGAATATTCTATAACATTGCAGAACGTTCTGAAACATCCTAAAACACTCTTGAACTTTCTGGAAGATTCTATAACATTCTGGAACATTCTACCATATCCCATAACATTCTCTCCAGTAGATGCCACTTCAGCATTTGATTTCCAGCTTTTTTCCACAAGAAATAATTTCATTGGTGCATTACGCGTTACCCTATTGTGACAACCTGCAGTTGCAAACTGAAACCTCCTTCATAGACTTGGAGGACTACTATATCATATAATCACCATGGGTCTGCGGGGGTGGGTTGTAGAGTTATACACGCCACGCTTACGTTTATATTACATATTAATTTTTCAGGAATTTTCCAGCAAATGGTGAATTTAAGTTAAATTGGAATCAATAAATCAATCGATTTACATTACTTTTAATTAATCATCAGAAAATGTTAATACTATTGCTATCAAATCCCCCTATTGATTCCAGTTTTTCGTTGAGTTGATATGTTAAGTTCATAACATAAAAAAAGGTTCTACGTCCTTGCGTTCTACCGCATATTCGAGTCTTCATGTTCTCTTAGTATAGCTATTTACTACTTAGTGAGTGGTATTAGTGGTACTCAAATTTAAAGAAATTGGAAGTGTAAAAGGCTTACTTAACTCGACACACTCTAAACGAAAATCACGCTTTTAAGGCAAATCATCACGTTTTCGTTGGTTTGTTGAAACTAATTTCAATAATGTGAAGATACCTTATCAAAACAAAACATCTAATATACAAGACATCCATGTGTCCATAGGTCCGAATACCTGTTCTTGTCTTGCATCTTGTAATGCACGCTTATATCTTCTGACCCAAATAACCCCGAATTTCTCTTTCCAAAGGGCTGCAAAATGAGAGTGGAATATTTTGTTTTGGGTTTAATTCTGAGATACTTCTTGAGCAATTAGAATCTCTCAACTCTGCACGATTTAGACAAGGGAGATATTTTCGAAAGGAACTGTGATACTTTTACACAAACAAATAAATGTAAAATATATCTGAAAGGTTCTCAATGTTCAAGGAGGCTTCTAACTCCTTTCTAGTGAGACTTAAGGTTTTCAAAGATTTTGATGAAGGGTTACATAGAAACTCTAAGTTCTTACTGATGTAGAGAGGGATTTCAAAAGTCAAATACATTGCCAAAGAGTCATAATGAAAACGATCTCTGGATGATGTCTTCAACAATGCCTCTGTAGCCGGGCAGGATGGATATCAATCATCAAAGGCATTATAGGAGGATTATAGGAAAAGGCTAAGTTTTTAACAATCAAGAAATAATCTAGATCTAATTTCTAAAAATGGCAATACATTAAAGAGTGGAAAAACCGCTGATTATTCTGGACAAACCATATAAATATCTAGAATATTTATGGACGGTGCTCAAACATGGAGAACATGAACCTAAATTCAGATTCTAGTGGAAATTACAGTTTTAGAAACAGAAGAATTATTGATGTTTCTGGTTTACTTAAATAAATATAGAACATTTCCGAAAAGATTCCCAATATTTTATAAAGCCTCTAAAACCTTCCCAATGAGATTTCATACGTGGAAGTCTTTGGCGAAGAATATAGAAATTCTAAGTTCCTAACGATACACAGAGGGATTTCAAGTGCCAAAGACTTGGTCAAAAGGTCAAAGAAAATCTAGAATCTTATTATTTTAAATCCACGTTTTAGAAGAATCGGCAGTTTTAAGATCAGAAGGATCTTGAATATTTCTTGGTCATATTAAATAGTATACAATATTTCTTGAAGGTTTAGTACCTCCAACAATGCCTCTGTAGACTGTCCGGATAGATTTCAATCATCAAAGACATTATAGAAGGATTTCATATAGGAAAAGGCTAAGTTTTTAATAATCTAGATCAAAATTCTACAAGAATCAATACATTAAAGATCAGAAGAACTGCTGATTATATATTACCATATGTGTTATATACATTATACACCATATATATATATATATATATATATATATATATATATATATATATATATATTTAGAAAATTTATGGAAGGTCCTCAAACCTGGAGAACCTATCTTAAATTTAGATTCTAGAAGAAATGACAGTTTAAGGAACAGAAGAGTTATGGATGATTCCGGTCATACTTAAATACATATAGAACATTTCCGAAAAGATTCCCAATATTCAATAAAGCCACTAAAACCTTTCCAACGAGATTTCATACAAAGTTAAGAACTAACGTAACTTAACTAAAGTTAAGTACTTTCCAGTTCTTTGAAAAATTTTTGAACTTTAGACTCATATAACTTAGGCTTATATAACTTATACAAATTGGGAAGCCACGAATTTTACTTACTAAGGGTGTGAGAAAAGGGCAAAATTTATGCAATAGTTACTAAATAGTTAGCAACTGCGAACTTGATACTGTTGTAAACTCTATGGGGGTGGAAATATGGGCGAAACTTATTTTAATTACTGTAAAGCGTTATACAAAAAAAAACTTTTTACCAAAGTGCATATCTGATTACAAGTTTGTAATTAAACATTAAACGTGTGGGCACGGGTCATCTCGTAAGGATTTATCCCGGTCCGCATTTGACCTTTGCCGAGATCGGTCAGCTCGTAAGGATATGGTTCTCAGATCGGTCAACTCGTAACAGTTGACGTGAAAAATCCCAAAAGGGGGATTATGGTATTCCTTGCGAGAGGGCAAGGAAAACCCTACGGAACCCGACCGTTATTAACAACAAGCAAGTCTTTCCCGAGTTGACTTTTAATAAAATCCATAACTATCTCGGTGCTCGTCACCGTTCATTTGGAACGTAACAAACCACCCCCTTATATCATATTCTTAGTTTCAACAAATATTCGAACTACTTCGTTGCAATCATCATCCCCTCGATTATTTCTGAGAATCCCCTTACGAGTTGACTCATCCAAAACGACCCTTTAAAAATTTACCTGCCGGTTCGCTTACGAGATGACCGATCTTAGGGTGGGCCATTAAAATTCCTTACGAGCTGACCGCCGCCGAAACGTGTAAGAATTGACAAATGTATATATAAGCGAAGATATACCTGCTAAATTTTTCACTCGTCTTTTTTCTCCTTTGAACAAATTCAGAGTTGTTTGTTTAACGGGCAGGTTTAAAAGCAGATATGAATTTGTCTTCAATTATGCATTTGCCACTTTCCGTTTCATCGATTTACACGAGAAGAACGCCTTTAACGCAAACCAGGTAAGCAGATTTCATAATAGTGAAACCCAAGCAAAATACTTCGATTTTCGTGCCACCAGCGGAGATATTTTTGTTTTTTTATTATTATCGTCATTATTATTTTTTATTCGAAGCGTTAATCATTCGATATTCAGCGACGACCGGCACAGAATTTTCGGTCGGCCGTACAGCTCTTAATTCTCGAGAAAATATTTCACTTTTGACAGGTACCCAAGCAGTCCCATCAATATCATTCAGCTGTTATTTGCCTTTCATTGTGAATTCATTAAAAGAGTGTTTGTTATGAAAACAGGCAACCTTCGCGTCGAATGCCTCGTATAGCGCTTAAATAAACAGTTATTCGAGTGAATTTTTATGTAGGTATAATTAAAAATAACTTTATTACAATGGCAAAGGAGAATTCTCGCACGCAACGTGCTATGGTATAAAAGGCGGACAATAAAAGGAGAACTTTCCTGGGAAGGAAGGGGCGCCTTTTACGTAGATCTAATTGTTAAGGGTTGATGTCAAGATTCGAATAATTGATGCTAGGCCATTAAAGTACTTACGGGAAAGTTTACAGATAAACTTAATTTGAGTACTTTGAACAAACTTATGAAACAATGGATTGAAGCAATATAATTCATATAATCGCATATGGAAATTTGTTTAAAAAGAACAAATAAATAAAATACTGTCAATTCTCTCTACCAATTAAAATAATTGAATGGTAGTGGATCAGAAATATCTCATAAATAATGACGATATCAATATTCATTTGATGTGATCCTTCATACATAATGCAGTAGTTTAAGTGTGATGTCACCTGCTGGAAAATGATGAGTTGGTTTCTCAAATTCACTATTGGAGTATACATTACCTAATGATTATTGCCTGAAATTCACTAAAGGTCTGTTTGCATATTGAATTGTCACACTCAATTCAATACCGATGTGGACCTAATTTATTATTTCGATATGAACCGATTTTACACCCAGCAATAAACGATAAAATCGTATTATTACAACATGAGATCCAAGTTATCTAATAAATTAGTGTTTGTCCGAGATGCACGTGACTTAAACCTAAGGTTTCCAGATGAATTGATCATGCCACAGTATTAACGAGCTATTTTTAAGAAGTCTTCCTTAATACTTAAGAACATACCCAGGAAAATGGAAATACACATACTAAGCATTTTTACGCATTAAATACAAACAACGCCTATTAAACTTTCAAGTGTGATTATGTACCATCAAACATTCTGGAGAATCGTTTTCATTTCGTTTCACTTTATATTCTAGTACTTACCCTTTTGTATTTAAGTAAGCATATACCATTGTATACAACACTTAGTATGCCATAACACATCAACTGAGGTTAAGTGGAATAGCATGCGCTACCCTTCGCCTCAAAGCTTTGTTACCTATGTTTGGATATTGCAAACTAATAAAGGTATCTTATTAGTACTAGTATTATTAATATTATTATTAACCCCCTACAACTAATTTCGTTAACATATTTTATCGACGCAATTTTATGTTCGGGGGTGTCTCAAGTTGTCCAATTAGATCTGCTTCTAAATATTTAAAAAAACCTCTAATTAAAATTGATCCACGTGTTTACTTTGAATTACACAAAACGTACATGCATGCGTACAAAGGAAAATAAACTATTAAGCTTACGATAAATCATCGCTGGTGACAGCGCGACGAATCGAAGCCAAAAGTGTTCGAATGTATTAAAAGTGCCGGCCGCTTTTTTCGAATAATTTCCCATAACGCATTGATTAGTCAAATACAGCGTGAGGAAATATTACCGTGAAACTTACGAAGGTAACTACATAGATAGACATTGTTAAACGTTTACTGATAGAATTGTAATTTAATGGAATGGTTCAACATGTCTATAGCAAAATAGCAACTGCGCCTGAAGAAACGTTCAAGTACTTTAAATTTAAAGAACACTACTTCTTTTAGGAGCACGGATGGAATGGTAAATAAAACTATATTTAAAACAATCACATTCTATTGATTTGTAACTTTACATAACATACTTTTAGTTGGATTAAGTGTTCTAATATCATTCGAGATAAATACATAACAAGAATATGCAGTGTGATACTTTTCAAGTATGAGCTATACACGAAAATAGGAACGCAAAAGAAAAAACATTTATAATATAAATAATATATGAATGTATGTATAAAATTTGTACAACTCAAAACGTCTATAACAAACACAGTAAATTGTGTTATATTTTAAAACAGTATCCATTAAGCCTAACTCCTAAAAGCACATGTACTTATTACTCCTATGTACAATCTGAAAGGGGGGAGGGGTGGATTTATGTACAACAATTTACATATTCAAATGCAACTATCCAATCGTATGTTAAATGGCGACAAGAAAAGTCAATGATTTTATACCTATCAGACATTGATAGATTCCGAACACCAATTAAATATTGTAATTATGTGATCGTACGTTAGGTACGACATAAATCTCTATACATGAATTCTACTGGATTTGAAATTAAAATTTATAGTAGACAGAACTTTTTAAAGATTTATGGAAACTAGAAACTGGATTTTGTTTGCTTGTACGTTATTAGTTATCTCATAGGATTTACATATTTATGAATTTTTTTCACGTTGAAAAAAACGGTACGTAATTTGTAGAAACGTTTAATTAATTTTCGAATTAAGTTAATTTAGGAAAGCTTGTTTAGAGAAATTGCTCTTAACATGATTGGCAAGTAAAATATTTTATTTTGTGTGACAAATAGTCGTTTGTCGGTTTTTCGCTACACTTTAGGTCTGTTCCAACAAAATTTTTAAACTTGCACTCACCTCATCAGTGCCAATGTAATGTTGGCAATAATCGTTGTCACGTGAATAGCCTACAATCTGAATTGAATTGAGTGAAACCTATTCCTTACATCTAGTAGAACAAACCTATTAGTACAAAATTATGAATGGTGATCATATATGCGTTTTTGGTGTTAAAGTATAATAAACCCTGGTTGAAAATTACTTTTAAATGGTGCTCTCAAATTTTCTTTACGGATTGAAAAAATCCAAATGCATGTATACAGGGAGTCTGTAAAAAGTTTTATACAAAATTTCATCACAGGTTCATTGAAACGGTTAAATCCATGTTGATAAATTGGAATAGGTGGTATAAATCCATGGGACAACAAAGCCTTTAAAATAATCAAACCAAAACCTTCAAAATTATTATATCTATCACATATCTTAGATTCGTAGGCATAGGACTTTGTTTTCCTTTTTAATAGTTGCATATTTCTTATTTAGAGTTCATTTGAAAAAGATGGTTGTAAATAAGTAATTCAATTGCCACAAAATATTAGCCAATGATTCGTATTTAACAATTGGCAGTTTCTTTCAAAATAGTAAATTATAAGCTCGTCACATAAGCTTTTGTTATTTTTTTATTATTATTATTATTTATTTTTCTTTCTATAAATAATATTCCAACTAATTTCAACGTCTGTGGTCTGTTTCCGAGATGTTACGAATGTTGAAGAAGTTCCGTGAATAGTGCTTAACAATAGTATACATTTTGCAGTAATACACGTAATTGTTTTTCATTATGAATCTATAAATTTATGGATGAGTATAAATACTAAACACATTCAAAGGTATTAGTAACCCTTTTATGTTCCGAGAACCTTTCTTGTAACAATTACTTTTAATTGTATTTAAGTACCTACCACAGGTAGTTAGTAGGCAAGTTAGATATCTAATGTGCATTTCACCTGTAGAAACTTGTTCTTAATTGGAGGACAAATTAGATGTAGGTAATAAAACAATAGAGTCCTTTATCTACGGATATTATTCATAATTTTAATATGAGGTGTTTGATCCAAAAAACCTATGTCAACTTACTAACTTAGATCGAGATCCCAAAAATTCAATTTTACAATACAAAAATAATTTAAAAGGTGTAACTTTAGCGAATGAACAACTTTATGCTAAGGTACGGTTAATGAAAGCTGCTTATTATCGATCTAAGTGATTTGGAACAGTAGGGATTTTTAGAGAAACCCAGCAGATATTGCGCCAGATATTTGCTAGAAGAGAGTAGATGTAAGTTTGAGGCGAAAAGCATTGACTTTTCTCGCAGAGTGGTGACCAAATGGAACGACTTTATAACAAAAAAATACTCACATTGACCTAAGACAACTTCCAGCTCCATCATCCAATCGAAATATGGCAATACTGAAAACCTGCGCAGGCGAATACCTAAATCAATACGCTAAACTTCCCTAATTATAGCGGAATTCCACTACGAAATATACACAGAACGCGTCTAATTTTACTGATATCACTAATCACATTCACATTCTATCTGGTCAAAATATAACGGTAAGCGGCCGCCTGAACTCGCTGCCCGGAGCCTGGGACGGGTACTGCCCGGCGTACTGCGCCATCGGCAGCAGGCCCGTGGAGCCCTGCTGCATGGCGCTGCCAGGGTAATACCCTGGCAGGCCGCCCGGGGAGGCCCCCGCCGAGGAGGTCGTCGTCGAGCTGGAGGAGGAGCCGCCCTCGAGGCGCTCCTGGTTCGGCTTCGATTCCGGCGAGTCTGAGGACCTCGGCGAGCCGAGCGGCTGCGGGTTCTGCTGGTGCTGCTGCAGATGGTCGGTGTACGACTTGCCGATGTCCAACGACGGGTACGACCTGGAGGAGTCCGGATTGTACTTGTTCGCGTCCATGTACATCTTGCTCGACTCGAAGTAGGCCTTCGTCAGGGCGGAGGTCGACTCGAGGTAGCCGCGCTCCAGGTAGCTCTTCGACGGCGAGTCCATGTACTTGGGGTCGGAGTACATCGACATGGCGAGGGTCGAGGGGGGCATGTAGGGGGACCGGTACTTGTCCGCTTCCATAGAGTATTTCATAGCGTCCATTGAGCTGACCACCTGAAACGGAAAATAAGGATTGTAACCTCCCAAGTTATCACGAAGCTGTCTGTAGCCAATCCGCTAATTTGTGTAAGTGAAACATGGAATCAAAGAAAATGTAAATCAGGAATGCCTGTGAGCCACAGTCATATCGAATTATGTTCTGCATTCCCTCTATAGCATATCGTACAGACTACTCCACCCCCCAAGAACTAAATATCAAAGAATGCCTGACCACTTCAAATAAACTGAAATATTTTCAAGCATTTCGCTGATATATCAAGAGAATGGGAGAAACAGAGAGAGAGAGAGCAAAGATCGTGGAAGGCAAAGTGGAAGGTTGAAGATACAGGTATCGATCTCTAAACAAGGTGGACATATCAGATCAGATCAGAATCCTGTAGGTATAGAATGGGAAACAATGTGTAAATTAGTATTGAAAAGTCTAACTATGGTTGGGGAAAGAGAATGGGCATGTTGGGATAATTTGTGGCCATTGAATGACAAATACCACAACACTAAAGAAGGGACAGAAGATCTACAATACAGTAAAAATTAAACGACTTTGAATAATCTCGTTCCTATTGAATTCGGTACGTGTTTCACAGATAATTCATGAGGTTCAATGTCAGTGTCAGTTGTTCAATGTCTGTTGCACTGCATGAATGTATGTACCTAAGTTAAAGAATGTTAAAATGTAAATAAAAAATGTTAATGGATGAAATAAAAAGTTGAACAAAACACAATTAAACACGTATATATGGACATTATAAAGACCTTATCAAAATGTATTTATATTACAAAATCACTAAGTACAACCTGCGAAATATTCATTGTTGCTTAAATTTCTTAATACAAAACTAATGGTTCCAAAAAGTTTGTCTGAATTAAAAGATGTTATAAATGGTGCCAAACAATCATTTTATTTTAACTTTTCGGCAATACGATTTTTGTTAGCCAAATTGTTAAAATTGTTATCAAAGGATTTTTTTTTTAGTTTGCTAACGAGGTAAGAGAGGAGATAACAAATATTTGCCAGTCATTTTTAAACTTCAAAACTTCTCCCAATTTTTGTTTTGACTTGCATTTAACTGGCAAAATGAAGTGGTTTTATTAGCATTTGCCTAAATGTCGCACATTTCAGGTATTTAATAAGATTTTTTTATTAAGTAACCACTTATATATCGTGTAAGATTTTTGATATGAAGGGTATCTGTTTGATAGTCATTTTGAGAAACAAATTGCTCCGTTTCATTAAAGTTAACATCTACATCTTCTCTGAAAACATTGATTTCGTCAAACAACTTAGCATTGTTGTAAAAATTCAATTGCAGTCTTTTGCCAAACAGATATGTCGATCCTTTATTTTAGAATTTATTTTAGGTACCTACTTTACACAAAAACAAACTATATAAAATTCTTTAATTACTCTACTCCACTTATTCTTGTGCAAATACTGACAAATGACTATTAAAAGTAGATGTAAGAATTTCAAAACATCAGACGGTTAGTTAAGGTTGATTATACGAAACATCGAAATATTTTTCTACTTTGACTTTCACGGGACGCGTCCTTTTTCATTTTTCAGAAAAACGTTTGAGGTCCTGTGGCCACATATCAACACTGATCTCTTGACAGCGTTATTTGGAGTGTGAAAATTCACATCTTTTTCAAATGTACGTTATTTTGACCCAAATCATCCTATCAAAACTTTTTGTTCAAAATACGCAGACTTTTATTAGGATTTTCAGGATTCTTATTCAGATTTTTTCAAATGGATTTTTCAAAATTCAAATTGCTCGAAAACTTTTTATCGTAAACGGTAAAAACTGAGTCATTTTTACAAAATTAAATGTCTCAAAAATTACGAAATTTTAAATATTCCTTTGGATTTAAATACTTAATACTATGTGTCTTTGAAGATTATGTTCTCTATGAGAGCTAGCCAAAGACATATAGTAACGTCAGAAGACAGGGTTTTTTAGTGGGTAACCGAACGTGGACCCCCACAGTGTCAAGTGCGGTGGATATTACCATTTCTGATTGATTATATAATCTCAATAAATGACAATATCCATCTCACTTTTCCTCCATAAACGAGTTTTCCCTGTATAAAAAAAAAGGCCAATTTATCGGGGCACTCGGTACCGGCTCTCCATGAGCGGTAGTGTCTTATGCGGTCACAATAAAAAAACGTCCCAGATCTGTTGTCTACCTACTTGTGAATAATATTAAGGATAAAAGATCGCTAAGAATCGAACAAAACATAATAAAATATTACGAGCTATAGGCTGTAATTGTTTGCAAGTCCCTGCAATTAGTACAGTGTACTGTGCAACAGTACGTATTTGATCCTTGCCCTCTTGCGTTTCCAACGTGTTGTCGAGCTTATCACATACCATGCACCCCTACATCAGGTAGAAATATTTTTGGAGTGACCGCATCAGGCACGATTTTTCACCGTGACCGCATGTAGCACGACCGCTCGTGGCACGGAGATCCAACCCTTGGTCAAACTAAGACCCTACAACTAAAATAAATATATGAAAAATTAATCTGAAGAAGTTTTTAAAATATTAATTCGGGTACCTTACAGGACTTAAAAAATGGGTATATTTTTTGATGCAATTAACAAAATCAAACCACTTTGTTTAACAAATAAGTTGCACGTTTAAAGAGTTTGTATAGAAATGATTAATTTGCAATTTAATTTGGAATGAAATGATTTATTTAGATATATTTTATATTGGTTATGGTAAGTTAATCGAACCCAATTCACAGAATCACAATTCTTCGAACTCAATTAATCGATATAATAAGAATAAAATAATGTTTAGCATACATTCCAAAATGAAATGGTACTTGAAATGTACATTCCTTGACCTTTATCTAAGAGGAATTTTTTTAATTTAAGTTTGCAAGATTTTCTGGATTGCTTTTTCCTTCTAGAAAACCCTTCCTCTACCTCTACCTTAACATAAGATATTTTTTTATAATTCGATTTTGCATTGATTAGAGGTCATTTTCTGGATTGGTTTGTCTTTCCTGAATAAGTATTTTTCTTTACACCTCAACTTTCAAAAATTACTTACAATTTGATTTCGACTGACCTGAAGTGCTTTTCTCCAGAAGTACTTTACTTTATCTTGTCTTCAACCTAAGAGAACTCCACAATGTTGTCGCTATCATTTTAGTATATAGCAATAGTCTCCATATTTCTTTATTTTTATGAGGTTGGGGTCCTCTTTCAAAGGTTTCATTGATTTTCAAATTGTTTAGGTATACTTTCGTCTTTTTTAGGCTATATCTATATATCTCCGAATTTAAGGGTGACTCGGGGATCAAAGTATCTGTGCCCACCTTAGCATTACTATTTGCTCTTGGAAGATCTTGGATGGTGGGTTTCCCCGTCTGTCTTCTATCCATTCGTCTTATACATGTATCCTCAAAATAATCAAAGATTTCTTGCGTTTGGTCCGGAAAGAAATCGCAAAGTACTCCGTATGACTTTACTGTGTAATTAATGGAATAAGTGATTTAGCACTTAACATTGTCATGGTCATAGAAAGTTCGACACATGTCATATCTTTACGTAGTAAAGTCTTCACTTTGTATTTGTCTGTGAATATAGTGAGTAAAATGGAAAAAGCTCCCTCTCACTTGACAGTTTGTAAAAACCTTGGTCAGTGCATTTACCTGCATTCTCAAAATCGATCATCACTGATTTTGGATTTTGGCGACTGACTGCTTTAAAGGGTACTTTAATATTTGAATATTATTTTTGTTTCTTAAGATCTTCCGTTCTTTCCGTTCATAGTAAGCGAAAAACATGTTTTCGAAATATATTTTCTATTAGACAAGCTTTAGATTTGCTCTTTCCATTAATTGGGATTCGAAGAATTACGATTCGATGAATTGAGTTCAATTATTTTTTCTCAACCAATTTATTTTATTACACTTTAAAGTAATAGCATACATTTGAAAGGGATACTCAAATTTTGTTGCTTTGCCTCCAATAAAACCTTTATTGTGAACACATTTTGCCTCTATGCGTGTGTCTACACTCCCTTTGCATCAGCTAATGTTCTTATAATAACAAAAGAAATGAAATAATTTCATAGAACAACGTAGACAGGTATATGATTTTAATATTTTGTCGCGTTGATTTCGTCGGGGATTTGAGAAGAAGCGAACTTCCAGTTTTCCGTTCGACCGAATAATGAATAAAGAAATAATCTGATCGACTTATAGCTCCTCTAACGAATCCCGTCGCTCATACCGACGAAACGAAAACACAGGAGTAACTCCGGGGCTTCTGTGTTGGATTCTGACAAAGTGAATTAAAGGAAAACAACACGGAGTCAGTGTAAAGACGAGATAAGTAACAGCAACAACTGAAAAACTGGGAATCCGAGCAGAATAACAGTATGTAAATATGATATGGAACAATTTACCGGAGCGTTGTTATTTAAATGAGATTGAGCAGGGGCGGGGGCCACGCTAGCGTTCACTAAAAGTTGCCTGAAACGGTATAAGGAATTTATATAGTGATTTGACATCAAATAATGAGAGGTAAATTAACTGTGCAGAAAATAAAGGCCCTATTTAGCTTTACATCGCACAGTGTACTAAGTCCAATATATGATTTTACCTCTCTGAAAGATTCCAATTGTATTTATTGGACGAATAGCCGTGACAATGAGCAACACTAAGAAATTGTCATCAGTAATTTTTACCACGGACACATTAGCAAACTAATATTAAGGCACCTCTTTTTGAAGCTTTCCTGCATATTTTCCCTTTTGGGAAGCGCACGAAAACTCAGTTTTCTTATAGGACTTCCTATTTCATACGTTAATCCTTTTGGAAGGTCCCAAATCTATCTTCAATAGGGTATTTGACAATACATGGAATGTTTTCATGTTGAGGTTATGAGTTTTGCGACAATGGGGTAGTCTCCTTCTTCTTCTTCTTTAGGTGCCATCTTCGTTCCGAAGTTTGGCTATCATCAAAGCTATGCGTATCTTTGATACTGCAGATCTAAACAGTTGGCAGTTGTTGCAATTGTACCATTCTCTCAAGTTCTTCAACCATGAATTCCTTCTTCTTCCTATGGATCTTTTGCCCATTATTTTTCCCTGGATAATAAGTTGAAGTAATTGGTATTTATCTCCCCTCATAACATGTCCCAAGTATTGCAATTTGCGTTTCTTAATAGTAAGTATCAGTTCTCTCTCTTTCTGCATTCTTCGTAAAACCTCCACATTTGTTACTCTCTCTGTCCACGGTATTCTTAGTATTCTACGGTACATCCACATTTCAAATGCTTCTATCCTTTTGGTGTCGACCTTTTTCATTGTCCACGCCTCCATTCCGTAGAAAAGAACTGACAACACATAGCATCTCACAAGGCGAGTTTTAAGATTAAGACTTAGATCTCGTCCGCAGAACACCTTCTTCATTTTAGTAAATGTGGCTCTAGCTTTTTCCACTCTGATCCTGATTTCTTCAGAGCTATCATTAGTTTCGTTGATAACAGTTCCTAGGTAATTATATTTTCTCACACGCTCAATCTTTTGACCATGTACTGTTATGTCAGGGAAGTTTTGTGGCGATTTAGATACCACCATTATTTTTGTTTTGTTGATGTTAAGTGATAAACCATATTCCTCACTGCATTCTACTATTCTATTAATTAGTATCTGAAGATCTTCTGGAGTTTCTGCTATTACCACCGTGTCATCAGCATATCTCAAGTTGTTTATAGGGATGCCATTTATTTTGATACCCGTATCTAGTTCTGATAGTGCTCTATTTATGATGTCTTCTGAGTATAGGTTGAATAAGATCGGTGAGAGTATACATCCCTGTCTTACGCCTTTCTTTATCTCGATTTCCTCCGTTGTCTCTTTCTCTATTCGAATATTTGCTTTTTGGTTATAGTAAATCTTGGAAATAATCTTGATGTCTCTCTTGTCTAGGTTTTTCTCCATCAGTAGTCTCATTAGATGATCGTGACGTACTTTATCGAATGCTTTGTTATAGTCAATGAAGCACATATATATATTTCGGTTCATATCTAGACATCTTTGGCACATGACGTTAAGTGCAAATAGTGCTTCTCTCGTTCCAAGTCCGTTCCGAAATCCGAATTGAGTATCACCGATATCCATATCTAGTTTTCTGTGTATTCTTGTGTGGATCACTTTGAGGAATACTTTTAATGTGTGTCCCATTAGGCTTATTGTTCGATGGTCAGTGCACTGCTTTGCATTTGCTTTTTTTGGTATGGTGACAAAAGTTGAGAGGAGCCATTCCTTTGGTATTTCTCCTATTTTGTAGATGCAGTTAAAGAGGTCTGCCAGAATATTAACTGAGTCACCTTCCAGAAGCTTGAGAAGTTCCGATGTAAGCCCGTCTGGACCCGGTGCCTTACCATTCTTCATTGTTTTTATAGCATATAATATTTCTTCTTTAGTTATTTCTGGTCCTTCGTCGCCTTGTATGCTATCTATATTATGTTCCTGTCTTTCATCATCGAAAAGTTCTTCTACATAATTCTTCCAAGTCGTAAGCTTTTGTTGTATGTCGGTTATTATTTCTCCATTTGCGTTACATAACAGATTTGACTGCTTCCGTTTCTGTATACCTGCCAATTCTTTTATCTTTTTATGTATGTTAAAAATGTCATGTTTCAGTTGTAATTCTTCAATTTCCTCGCACTTTCTTTTGTAAAAATTCTCTTTAGCTGTTCTTATTTCGTTTCTTATTTGTTTGTGTAGTTCCTTATACCTCTGTCTGCATTCTGACTTACAATGTCTTCGCTCTTCCATGAGTCCTAATATTCTTTCTGTCATCCACCCTGGTCCTTTTCTCTGTTTCTCTCTGGTAAGCAAACTCTGGGCAGGTTTTATTATGGCCTCCTTCAAATCTTGCCACTTTTCTTCCACATGCGTCTTCTGTGTCTTTGTAGAAAGCAATCGTAGGTTATCATTGATATGTCGTTTTAGATCTTCTTTGATTTTTGGATCTTGTAAGCGGCTGGTATCTATCTGATCTATTTTTATTTTTTGTGAAGGCTTTTTGAGTTTGATGTGTACACGCGCTATCAGGGGGTTATGATCTGAAAATACATCTGCTCCCGGATAAGCCTTAACTGATCTTATAGAGTTTCTGTAACGCTGATTTACTAACACATAGTCTATCTGATTCCTAACTGTGTTTTGGCTATTGTGTTGAGGGGACGTCCAAGTGTACAGTCTCCGTTTGGGTAGCTTATAAAATGTATTTGAAATTATCATATCATTTTCTTGGCAGAACTGCAACATTCTGTCTCCTCTGTCGTTTCTTGACCCAAGGCCATAGTCTCCCACAAATTTTCCGCTTTTTCCTTTTCCAATTTTGGAGTTGAAGTCTCCAAGGATGAGTGTGACGTCTCTTGATTTGATAGACTTTAGAACTAGATTGATTTGTTCATAAAACTGCTCAATCTCCTCATCTGATTTTTCTGCAGTAGGAGCATAGATCTGAATAATATTAAGTTTTGCGGTTTTTGTTTGCAGTTGTAAGAGTAGGATTCTATCTGACACTGGTGAGAAATTAACGACAGACTGCGTAATTCTTTTTGAAACGACAACTGCTACTCCGTATCTATGATGCTGGTCTTCATTTCCTGAGAAATAGATCATACCGTTGCTTGTTGGGAAGCTGCCTGCTCCCATCCACCTTGTATCACTGATGCCCAAGATGTCTATGTGTAATCTTTGCATTTCCTGTATGACGTTGTATATCTTTCCAGGCTCATACATACTTCTGACATTCCATGTACCAATATTCATTATATTATTGTTTGTATTTGTGGTTGTATTTTTGATTGTATTTTTGATTGTATTTTTGACACAGGGGTTTCGCCGGATGACGACCTGAGAGGCCCTGTCGTCTTGAGATATACCTCTCCTGCCGGATCTTGGTTTCCCTCCATGATCAGTATTAAAAATCATTTCGTTTTGCACAGCCATGATGATTATACTAGAGATATCTATTGAGATCCTTAATGCAGTGGTTTCTCCTTGCCTTCTGCATCCTAATGCCGTTGACCATTTTTTGGTTCCTCCGCCTTCGAGATCGATTTCTCAGTCTCAGGACAAAAGAGTGCCCTTTTCTCTTACCAGCTCATCCGCCCGAAACCGTTGGCCAGTAAGAGAGGGATTGCTTATACCGGCAATCATTCGGTCCCTATCTGCGTTAGCCATCGAGATTGATGTTGCCCGCCTTCTACCACTTGGAGGTGCAGATTTGGATTTTTCCTTCATCGAGATTAAGACCTTTCGGCATTTCCTAATCTCTCCAGAGCTTTAGAAGCTTTAGTCTCCTTCAAGTGAGACGAAAGTGAAAGTACTATAGTGAATCTGAGTACTTAATTGTTTTTTGATTATTTTAGCAATAACAAAAGTTACTTACACTGCACCAATTATATTTATTTTTAAATTGAAACTTAAAATTTATAGTATGACGTCACTAAGCGCTCGCTTGAGGGATATCATTGAAGTGTCATTGGCACCATTGGAATATTGGTATGAAATTCATTACAGAACATGAATTTCTGAGGAGAGAACTTAAAAAGAAATAGTTTGATTTGGTTAGGTTGCCTGTGTAATTTATGGTTACCGTGGTTCGGAGCCCACGTTAAACTGTAGGTCTCGTCCAGATTAGTCTTGCAGCAAAAAGGAGACGTTAACAACTCTCACACACACATAATTTATTATTAGATTGTTTTCAATCAAATACTGCTTCTTTAATGTTTATGCGTTTGAGTTCAGCCATTGAGTTCCTTGAGTCGTTTCTGTATTTGCTTTTTCATCGGTCTTTTTTATACTGTAGTATATCACATTAAGTATTAACAGGGTGACTATTAATAGTGTAAGTGAAGTATGGATTTGCGATGCCGATTTTGCATTTGTGGTAAGGCTGAAAAACTATATCAGCGATCACCACAGAACATGTGTGTGTGAATTGTAGTTATCGTCTCCTTTTTGCTCCCACAGAACATCTACATTACGGAATAGTTGACGTGCAACATAAATTAAAACCACAGCTTCAGTATTTTACAGTCACAGCCAGAAAGTGGCTGGATCGCCTTGGTAGCGGAGGCCAAATAAACATAGCAACAACAACAGTCAGAGAACATGTTCAACGGTCGGTTTGTATCTATTTGCAAAGAATATAATAGCAAAGATAATGTATATATACATTGTCTTTGATAATAGCTATTATATTCTTTGCTATTTGGCGGCGTTTTTGAAATGGACTCATAGTGATGTCACCCGAAGTTCAAAGACGATTTTTGCAGAAAACACACGTCTATTTTATTTCACTGCCTATTGTTTTATTCTGAAATAAACGAAAATCATGAAAACTACCCCATTATCAAGCGATTTCTGGATTTTAGAATTGATAAGTGAGTATTTCATCAAAGAAATATATGGAAAGCCATTTTGTGAAAGCAAGCAGTAGAAATCTGCTTAAAACTTAAAACAGACACTAGACATTCATTCTACTTGTAAATCATTTTCCTTCACTTATTGGAAACGGCAGTTTTCATCAGATGTTTTCTCACAACATGAAGAACTATTTTGGAGGTAGAGTTTTGGAGGACTTTTATTTGGTTGAAATTTCAATACTTATTGTTATTGAAAATACAGCTCTTAAAATGATATAAATACATTTAGGCGGAATAACATACAAGGACAAACCTTCAAACTTGATTTTATAAAAGTAGTCAAATATCCAGGGTGCTCACAAAATTTTCCTTTCGAAATTCCCTGACTTTTTCCTGACTTTTCCCGCCAAATTTTAAAACTTTCCCGACCTTACTTTTGTAATCAGCGTTCTTTCACGCGTGCTTCTAGGAAGTCTTTTCTTAGGAAAGTAATAGAAGGATCATAGGCAAAATATCATTGAAAACTTGTCAGTGTCAGAAAAAATATCAGTGAAAACGGAAGAACTAAAGTTTAGCAGTATATTAGTAGTATTTAGTATAATATTTCAAATTATCAATGTTACGTCGAAGTACAAAATATTTAAATTATTTCTACTGTATAATGCCTTGTGAATTTCTTAATTAAACTGTCTTAACTTATCAGGTCTCATTTGGTCTCTTTTCATTTTTTAGATTCAGTCTTGCATGTGAGTACAAAATATGCAATTCTCTAAATTTTCTTCTTAGTAGAGATCATTATGGTAAGATTTGCAGTCTCCTTATCAAGGTCTGATTGTAAAATTTGTCTTGCGCAACTTTTTTTCGGTCTTCAAGCTCACGGATTTTGATGTAGGTATGCCAGTCTAACTTCATTTACAATTTCTATTTCTTTATTCTTATTCTGCTTTTGCAGTTTGAGCACTTCTTCATATTTTTCTCGTGCATTTCTAGCTGACAGTGTTAATGGCTTCGTAATTTCTGCACTTTTTTCCTAATAGCCCCAAAAATTCTGAAATTTTTTCCAAAATCCCAGACTTTTCCCGACTTCCCTGACTAAATTTAGAATTCCCTAACTTTTCCCTGATTTCCCGACTGTGTGGGCACTCTGAATATCTCATTGAATATTGGGATACCAAGCATCTAAACGATGGAAGCACCCCAAGGTTAATTTTAGGTTACTTGAAATGTAATACTCCAACGAAACATTAATCATTGTTCACTGTAAAGATCCATCTGTATAGTTAAAAGAGTAGGTGCGGCATCAAACAAAAACGCATTAATAACTGTACACATCATTTGGTTACAGTTTTAATTTCAATCCACTTGCCAACAGACCAAAAGCAATCTCAAACGTCGTTTCAAACTTTGCTTACTGACGCGGCGAATTCATAAAACACAAAGGTTGTAAGGACTCCATCGTTACCTTGCGAGTTCGAATTTAAGTTCTTACAAAGCGTCGTTCGAAGTTTTTTATTAAAACGTCATCGACTGCAGTTTCGAAAACTATAAAGTTTACAAAGACGGATAGCGCGAGCGCCGCCCCTGCGAGGGACAATTTATCCCCGCGTTGTTATTCAAATCAGCGACGAGGGGGAGTCGTGAGATTGGAAGTGGAGCCTGTCACCGGGACAAGCGGACAAAGATTATTAAATCAGGATTAGCGGCCTGTTTTTGACTGCTCTCCGATATATATTTAGAAAAAAAGAAGATAAAGGAAAGAGAAATAGAAGAAAAAGGAAACGACGACCGCTGATTTGTTGGTGTACGTGGGGTGTTCAGTTATAAACCTGCCGATTTACACACGCGGATTCGACCGTCGAAGGTGATCAAGTCTGGTGTGTATTGCGGCTACCGAGGTGGCCCGGTTTCATCCTCGGAACAGATTAAGTTTATAACTACGAATATACACATCAAAATAATGCATTCATTCCTCTTTTGGGTTCCGAGAAAAAAACAGAAATCCATTTCGAGTTTGTTACTAAACGATCTTACTACTGAGACGCACTGATTTTAATAGCGGGCACGCTGTGGCCAGATAAACGAAAGAAAACTATGTTATCAGTTTTATACGATCGAATGCTTTTTGTAGTCTGCATAACCCACATGCAACTTCTTTTGAACTCCCGTGTACCTCTCAGCTACTAACTGTCAGTCAGACACTAGTTGTCTAGTGTCTTGTGCTTCCGAAGAGAACCTGAATAGTTTCTCTTGTGACTACGTTTTCTAAATCCATATTGCGATTTGCTTAGATATCATTCACATTTATTATAAGGTCTATTTAAGATGACCCATGTAAAAACTTTGCTACTTGACTCATCAGACAGACTGTTCTATGATCTTCACATTTCCTGGTTTTGTTCCTTATAGGCAGTGCTATACATGTAGATGTTAGCCAATGGTGATGTTCCATCTTCGTACATCATATTGAAAAACTTTAAAACTGAGTTAGTTTTATAGTGACATTGTCATTTATATGCTTAAAATAATCAGCAGTTGTTTGATCTCCACCTTGTGCTTTGTTGCTTTTTGTTCCACTAAAGCCTTAACGACGTTTTCTAATAGTTTGGGCCGTTTGTCTCCCTTCTGAATTTTCGGCAACCTTCTGTAATTTGTTCATTTTCAAACATTCTTTTAGGTAATTTTGCCAAGTCAGATATTGCTTTTCAGGGTTTAATCCAGTCAACGTAGTCATTTTTTAACGTTTTACGACATTAATTCATAACCGAATGGGAGTAGTCAAATGTTGTAGGCTCTGATTAGTTGATCATGCCGATATAGTTTTAAACATTCAAAAAGTGTGCATTAACAAATGGGAGGGGTCCAAATTAGCAAAAACAAGTTTTTTTGATTCTACAAGCCAAAGTATGCATTTTGGCGAGAAAATTTTCAAATATAAGTTGTAGAGAATTTAAAACCCTACAATTTGAGCTGCAGCACGAGTAATTCTGTTAAATATTTATTGCAGAAATGCCAAAAAACCACTGAAAATGGTCATTTTTGCATATTGATTATTTATTGCAAAAATAATACGATTTAGGTTTTTACTACTCTAAAAGCTGGCTTTTAAAATTCCAAATCTATACAGCTTTTATAAAAGTCAATTGGTTAATTTGTTTCTGAGATATTGCTATTTGTTTATCACAAGATGCATAATGTTCATTGCTGTTACGTCTTTTTGGATAAACATTTCGAGGTGCACAAAGGCATATTCTCTTCATAAATAACCAAATTTTCATATTCCGTTAAGAAAATATGATACCTCTTATTTATCGCTTTAAAAAAGGGGGAGTTTATTTTATAAACAAATAGACCTGAAGCCATTTTCATAACTTGTACAAATTTCTGACTTACAAATTCGGATAGCTGGATTGAAAGCGGAGAATTGAAAAGAAACAACAACTTTTTTCGACCAATAGGAGCCGAGATAGGATTTTTTTTAATTCGCAGCCCTTTTATTTATGATAATTAAAAAATGAGTTTTGCCCTATTCAATAGTTAAATATTTATATTTTTTTAAATGTTTATTAGAAAAGAAAAAAACGATTGTTATTGTTAAAAAAGCTGCATGATGCAGCATATGCAGAATAAAGGTGTACAGGTACTCTCGGACTACGCGATAATGCGTGTGGTGGGGATGGCACTTGGGAATCGCTCGCGATGAGACGACCGAATTGAAGCGTTTAAATCCGCAGAGCGCGGACAAAATATCCGTACCTCAGTCTCAAAAAAAATTCCTATCTCGGCTCCTATTGGTCGAAAAAAGTTGTTGTTTTTTTCAATTCACAATTTTGAATCCAGCTATCCGAATTTGTAAGTCAGAAATATCTACGAGTTATGAAAATGACTCCAGGTCTATTTCTTTATAAAAAAATCATCCCCTTTTTTAAAGCGATAAGGGGTTGACAATTGTTTATATAATATTTTCTTAACGGGATATGAAAATTTGGTTATTTATGAAGAGAATAAGCCTTTGTGCACCTCGAAATGTTTATCTACAAAGACGTAACACCAATGAACATTATGCATCTTGGGATAAGCAAATAGCAATATCTCAGAAACAAATTAACCAATTGACTTTTATAAAAGCTGTATAGATTTGGAATTTTAAAAGCTAGCTTTTAGAGTAGTAAAAACCTAAATCGTATTATTTTTGCAATAAATAATCAATGTGCAAAAATGACCATTTTCAGTGGTTTTTTGGCATTTCTGCAATAAATATTTAACAAAATTAATCGTGCTGCAGCTCTAATTGTAGGGTTTTAAATTCTCTACAACTTATATTTGAAACTTTTCTCGCCAAAATGCATACTTTGGCTTGTAGAATCAAAAAACTAGTTTTTGCTAACTTTGGACCCCTCCCATTTGTTAATGCACTTTTTGAATGTTTAAAACTATATAGGCATGAATGCATGATCAACTTATCAGAGCCTACAACATTTGACCACTCCCATCCGGTTATGAATTAATGTCGTGAAAAATATACACAGACTGGGCTAGTTTAGTTCTAATTCATTGTGTAATACTGGTAATAACGAAATTAAATTATTTAATAGTTTGGGGGTAATTATTTAGGTGGCCTATGTTATCGAATGAAATCCGGTCTTTCCATTAAATTATATTTTTAAAACTCATTTCAAACTCATCTAATGACCCATACGATTCGTTTTGTAGGGAGTAAATCTGAACTAAGTTGACGATGTGTTTTCTGAAGGATTTTTGGTCGTTGAACACGAATATGTGCGGCGATTTTCCGTAAGTTGATGCATACAAAAGTTATTAACAATTTAATTGTTTATATCATAATAACTCGGAAAGTATCGAGTGGACAGAAAAAAATTGCTTATTAAACTTGTACGAAATGAAATTTACTCCAAAAAAGTTGCATAAAGTTTTGATCTACCTCAAATGCATATGGAGATAAAAAACCTGTTATTTTATTGGTTATTTATATAAATAAACATGATTCTGGAGTAATGTACTATCGTATCAAAACAAAATGGGGTTCAATGAAGTATAAAGGACCCAGCTAACAATGTAGGTAAGATATTACTAGATTTACGCCATATAGGTTTTCCCACCAATTTTATTTAGTAGAAAAGTACTGATTCTTTGCGTCTCTTCCACCAGAGTGGTGACATTTTCACGTCAAATTTACATACAGAGTTAGTAAATTTGGTGAATTTTTCTCATAAATTACGTCCTAACTATGTTATATTTGGAAAATACTCACCTTCGCAGATTACGACTGTCGCAGAAATATATCAATTTCGATTAACAGTTTACTTAATGGTGAAAATTGGGAATGGTACCCAAAACTTACATCTACTTCTCGTCGACATAAGTATCAGTAATCGTAGTTAGAAAAAAATATTTCGTACACTGATGTAATTAAATTAGATCAACTGATTGTAGTAAATTCGTATGTGCAAGAAATTTTAACGTCAAACCTTATATTTGTACGTCAAAAAAAATCAATCTGCCTTGAAAATAATTGTCGTTAATATAATTTCTTCAAATATCCTATTAAGTGCAATATATAGTTATAGTACTTTAGGGATTCGATATGTTATTTAAACAGAATATTACTATGTCCTATATGTTGTGATCCTAATATTTTGAGTAATTCTTTGTTTAATGCGGGAAATATAATTATTTCTAGATCAAATTTACATGGTTCAGAAATATATATTCACCATATTGTTTTTGAGATATCTAAGTGACGCTTCACTTTAATTTTACAAGTTAAGTAAGTTGAAAGCACGTATCTATTGGAATGAATAACTTATAGGTATTAACACTGAATAATTTTGACCACTTGGTCACAATGTAAGGTGCCACGTTACACCAATTAGGTCAAAATAGTAACTTTTTGGTGTAAATTGATCACTTAATTGGTGAAACATAAATCTTCGACTCATGTGACCTGTTAGGTAGTGTTTGTGACCTACGATATTAAGTTAATACTTCATTTAGCGAAACTGTGTTAGCCCAGTCTGTGTAGTCATTTTTTGACGTTTTACGACATTAATTCAGTACCGGACGGGAGTGGTCAAATGTTGTAGGCTCCGATTAGATGATCATGCCTATATAGTTTTAAACATTCAAAAAGTGTGCATTAACAAATGGGAGGGGTCAAAAGTTAGCAAAAACAAGTTTTTTTATTCTACAAGCCAAAGTATGCATTTTGTGGAGAAAAGATTCAAATATAAGTTGTAGAGAATTGAAAAACCTATAATATGAGCTATAGAGTGATTAATTTTGTTAAAAAAAATGCAAAAATGTCAAAAAACCACTGAAAATGGTCATTTTTTGAATATTGATTATTTACTGCAAAAATGATATGATTTACGTTTTTACTGCTCTAAAAAAATAGCTTTTAAAGTTCCAAATCTAAACACCTTTTATAAAAGTCAATTGGTTAATTTGTTGCTGAGATATTGCTATTTGTTTATCCCAAGACGCATAATGTTCATTGCTGTTACGTCTTTTTGGATAAACATTTCGAGGTGCACAAAGGCTTATTCTCTTCATAAATAACCATATTTTCATATCCCGTTAAGAAAATACGATAAAAACAATTTTCAACCCCTTATTTATCGCTTTATAGAATGGGGTGATTTTTTTTTATAAATAAATAGACCTGGAGCCATTTTCATAACTTGCACAAATTTCTGACTTACAAATGCGGATAGCTGGATTCAAAACAGAGAATTGAAAGAAAACAACAACTTTTTTCGACCATTAGGAGCCGAGATAGGATTTTTTTTTTCAAAAATTCGCAGTCCTTTTATTTGTAACAATTAAGAAATGAATTTTGCCCTATTCGATAGCTAAAAATTCATGTTTTTATAAATGTTTATTATAAAAGAAAAAAAAAACCGATTGTTATTGTTAAAAAAGCTGTATTATGCAGTATATGCAGAATAAAGGTGTATAGGTACTCTCGGAGCTACGCGAGAAGGCGTGTGGTGGGGATGGCAATGGTATCCGCTCGCGCCGAGAGAACCGAATTGAAGCGTTTAAATCCGCAGAGTGCGGACAAAATATCCGTATCTCAGTCTCAAAAAAAATTCCTATCTTGGCTCCTAATGGTCGAAAAAAGTCGTTATTTCTTTTCAGTTCTCAGGTTTGAATCCAGCTATCCGAATTTGTAAGTCAGAAATTTGAGCAAATTATGAAAATGGCTCCAGTTCTATTTGTTTATAAAAAAAAATTACCCCCTTTTTTAAAGCGATAAATAAGGGGTTGACAATTGTTTTTATCATATTTTCTAAACGGCATATGAAAATAAGGGTGTTTATGAAGAGAATAAGCCTTTGTACATCTGCAAATGTTTATCCAAAAAGACGTAACAGCAATGAACATTATGCGTCTTGGGATAAACAAATAGCAATATCTCGGCAACAAATTAACCAATTGACTTTTATAAAAGGTGTTTAGATTTGGAACTTTAAACGCTATCTTTTAGAGCAGTAAAAACGTAAATCATATCATTTTTGCAGTAAATAATCAATATTCAAAAAATGACCATTTTCAGTGGTTTTGTGACATTTTTGCAATAAATGTTTAACAAAATTAATCATGATATAGCTCAAATTATAGGTTTTTCAATTCTCTACAACTTATATTTGAAACTTTTCTCCACAAAATGCATACTTTGGCTTCTAGAATCAAAAAACTTGTTTTTGCTAACTTTGGACCCCTCCCATTTGTTAATGCACACTTTTTGAATGTTTAAAACTATATAGGCATGATCATCTAATCAGAGTCTACAACATTTGACCACTCCCGTCCGGTACTGAATTAATGTCGTGAAAAATCTACACAGACTGGGCTATGTTCTAATATATGAAACATGGTGCTGTTCACGTTTCACCAATTTGCTACCAGTAAGTAGACTGGACATAACCTATTAAGTGGTATATGTTATGTAGCATCACTGGCCCAGTTCCACCTATTTTGTAATTATTATGTTCTTGTGCGACTTGTTAGGTAGTCTGATACTACTTAACATATTATTGAGATTTATTAGGAATCGTTTTTCGACAAATTTTCACGTCACTTATTTGGTTACATTGAACCATCTCACCTAATTCACTGAAATCTAACTAAATTTCTAAATATTTAGATAAAATTAATTTTGACTTTGGCGAGTATCACATAAATTGTTAGCTGGGCAACATTCTTCATCGGTATAGTAATGGAATTTTGGGTCTTCTCTGATTTTTATCTAATTTTGAATAGTGGGTAAAATAGAGCAATCTTATAGAACTTTTTAAAAAAGCCAAAAAATATATCAAAATTTTGTTAGTATCCCGATGTACAATAATTATCCTTCATATATTTATCGAACCCTATAGCATTTTGATACAATAATACACTACCCTAGAAACTTTTTTTGTCTAAACCCTTACAATAATTACAAGTGTTTGAAAAACATGATCCTAGGGCAGAGTATTATCATACCAAAACGACTTGCGGGTTCAATGAAAACAAAGGATAATTTTACATCATTTACATTACATATAATTTTTTCTTTTCTTTAAAAACTTCACTGAAGTTGCCCCATTTTAATTACCATTTTCAGATTGAAATCAGACAAAACTCAAAAATTTTGTTACTGTACCGATGTAGAACAATCCTTTATCTCTTCACTGGATCCTATTTTGTTTTGATACGATAGTACACGTCCCTACAATCATGTTTATTTATAATTATAATTACCAATTACAGGTAATTAACTCCACAAGCATTAGAGACAGAGCAATACCGTATGGGACTTTTTTGAAGTATGTTTTCATGTTGCAGAACTTTTGTTAACAACTTTTTTCGGTCCACTCTATAGTTTCCCAGTTATGGCAGTTTAAACGATTAAATTCTTAACATCTTTTTAGCACAAACTTACATAGAGTCGACGCACATATTCGTATTCACTGCGTCCACTCAGTTCGGTTTTACTTTCTACCAAACTTCTATATATGGACTATAATATCAGAGCTGTTAAACATATTTAACCTATCACATTTCTAGTTGATCACTATATCGTCTGCTTTTTAGCCCTTCCTAGGTTAAAATCACGATACGTTCAGTGTGTGATCACACCCCTTCGCCCTACACAATCACACCACCTTTATCCTTCTGCCGCCCTAATGCCAACTCCACCCAAAGAATTTCCATACACATACGCATACGCACACAATATACGGTCATCATGAATCGTTAATAAAACAAGCAGTAGTTTCAGGTAGCAGCAATTATCGTAAGTTAAAGAAACAACAGGTTTCTGTGTGGCATAATTTAATTTTCACCTCGATGGAAACACACTTGAAACACTCAAGCACACTGTGCGACGTGCACGTTCAAATTGTTTCATTTATTTTTGTCTGCACTCCATGTTTGCACAGTTATCGGGCCCGAAACGGAAGTATATAGTGCTCGATTTGGTTAGACACGTTTATTGAGGTTTGGAACTTGGGAACTTCCAGCATAGTATTTAAAATGACATTAAGAGAGAGATATTCCTATGAACCTGACCTGATAAAAATAGTTATCATAATATAGTTTGTTATGATAAAATGAGTGACGTTATTTCATGCTGTAATTTTAGTCAGTTCTTTGATTTGATATAGTAGTGACAATCAATCCCTCTCTACCCTTGGAATATAGAGGACAATTAGCCCTTCACTGGGGCAGATACATTATCGTCCGCCCACATTACTTACGGTTAAAATGTGAAGGAAACCTTAACCTGAATGGATACAATTTCGTTCACTAGGTACTCAATTTCTAGAATACATGTTCACTTTCGTCCGACCTACTTAGTACAAAATTATTATTTCGATCCTGAGGTGATTTTTTTCGATGGAACGCCCCAATGACACAATTGTTTCAAAAAGCAATTTTTAATCTAGCCGACGTTTCGTCCAAGACCCTGGACATAATCATGGCGCTACAATTGTTTAGATAAGTATGTGATATAATGGTCATTATGACCATTCTGGTTTGGTGGACCATTCCCTGACTATGAATCATTCCTTTGATTTTGATAATGTGGTTATATTAGAAAGAGAGCCTAATTTTTATAAAAGGTTAATTTTGGAAGCAACACATATTATGAAGACACCCAATAACATTAATAGACAACATGACTTCCATAACATTGCTAAACAGTATAAATTCTTAATTGATCAATAAGAGTTTACGTTTTCTTCAACAACTAGGGAGTTACCAAGACATCTATCAACCCCTCGTGAATCATGCATTTGTGTTTTGTTAATAATAACAATTGGTGTTCCAATTGGCAATTTAACAAATGTCAAATTCTTTCACCATTTATTGACTTGTCCATCGCAAAATTTAAGAATTTTAATGGTGAAGACCTTTAAAATGTAAGTATTTTGAATTTGTTATATCACATACTTATCTAAACAATTGTAGCGCCATAATTATGTCCAGGATCTTGGACGAAACGTCGGCTAGATTAAAAATTGCTTTTTGACACAATTGTTTCATTGGGGGGTTCCATCGAGAAAAATCACCTCAGCTTCTGCTACCGGCCCCGAGAACATCCCAACAATATTATTTCGATCAGTTTCCATATTTTCTAAAAGGTAGTTATTATTATAGTTATTATATTATGAAGAAAATTACACAGCAAAGAGCAAATAAAATGAAGCAAGCAGTTACTTGTGATGCTCATCAAAAATTATTTTCCCATTTCCTTTAGCATCAGATAGATTTCAGACAGAACAAGTCAGATTAGATAACATCTCAAACTGTTGTCTGTCATTTCAGAAACTATATATATAACCTGGTGACAATTATACATTAAATTATTAATATTGTCTACGTAATTTGCATTCTGCGTTCAGTTCACGTCTGGGTTTAAGGAACAATTTCTCTTTCTCGACGATTTATTACATCACCACGCCTGCCAATAAAGTTTTTTTTCTGTTGAACATTCATGCGGATTCATATAAGGTGCTCATAGATTTGACCGTTCCCCTTTCCTAATGGTCTCCTCATATCGACATACCGAAGTGACTTGGCGTTTTCCTTAACTGAAAAAACCCACTTGGCATTTCTCACACTCGGTTAGCTGCAGTAAACACAAACTAGCCATGTAACTCGGGGGGATTATGGACTCGAAAATCATCAATTTGTTATCCCTTTGTTGCCGGGAGACATCAGTTTTGGGACCGGTCATGCCGAAGACCGCCTCGAAAAGTGCAAATCACTCGCGTGATGATGGGGATGATTTTTTTATAAATGGATTGGAAGCGAAGAGATGAGTCTTTACGATACACGCTCCTGATGGGGATTTAAGGTCGGGCTTGTTCGATAGTAAAATTAAATGCTAAGGTAGCGTAACCATTTGTTTCTTATCAGCTACCCTAAACTTCGCTTAACAGCTCTAGCAATAATTACTGTAAGAATACAATTATATCTTGTCCAGACCATCCAAGAAATAGATGAAAACTAAAGAAAATGAAATTGAACATATTAAAGATTGTAGAGTTTTACGGCCGGTATCTATGATGGTAGATTTCCGTGCTGAACATATTAGATTATAAAAGAGATTTTCAGTAATGTTAACACCAGAACGTATGGCTAGTCCATTACTCCTTGGATTGACACCACTGTCCTTAGCGTGTTGTCAACATTCTTTCGAGTATTCTATTAGGCCGTGAGCCGAGTCCAAAAAAGTGTCTCATAGGAAACCACTTCAAATTTAAAACATAGATTGCCCTTCACGCGAATGACCAAAATGTGCAAGTCTGGCAGCTTTGAAGTGGGGCGTTTAATGGGGGTATAGTTTAAAAGTCACCCCTAATTGAGGGTGATAAGAAACCAAATAAAATTTGATGGGTTGGTTTGTTCGTGATGCACAATTCACTAAAAAATTATGCCAGACATATAGGGTTGGTCGGTCACCCTGCCAGACATCACCAAACAGAGCAATTTTAGCGACCCCCTTTGACTGATAGGAAACCGGCTCAAAACCCTATGTGTCTGGCATAATTTTTTTAGTGAACTGCAACCCATCAAATTTTATTTGGTTTCTTATCGCACTTTGGGAGCCACAATTAGGGGTAACTTTGACATTACACCCCCATTAAACGCCCCACTTCAAAGGTGCCAGACTTGCACATTTTGGTAATTCGCGTGAAGGGCAATCAATCTATGTTTAAAATTCGAAGTGGTTTCCTATGAGACACTTTTTTGGACTCGGCTCACGGCCTATATATACTCTTTGGACTATACAAGGTGTCGGCATTATAACTTTTGTACAAAGTCAAAACAGTTAACACGATAAACATTTCTAAACTCTACAGAAATTGTCTCTTATCTCTCTTCTTTTTCTTATTTTAAGACAAAGTCTTGTTTTTTCAAAGCTGTAGCCTAAGTTGTGACTCCGATGACCAGCTTTCGTACCATCGTTTGGGGGGTCTTCCTGGAGGTCTACGGTTGGCCGGTTTCTCCTCTTTTGCAATTTTGGGTTGTCGATTGTCAGTCATTCTGTCGACGTGGTCTCTCCATGCTCGTCTTCTTATTCTGGACCATCTTACAATGTCTAGAATGTCACATCGGGTTCTTATATCGCTGCTTCTCACTCTGTCTCTAAGCGTTTTGCCCGAGATTGATCTTAGCTTCTTCATTTCGATTGTTCTTAGCAGTTGCTCAGTAGCGGCTGTTTCTGCTCTTGTTTCTGTGGCGTAGGTCATAATAGGTCTTAATCACGTCTTGTAAATTCGCGTTTTGCCTTCAATACTCATGTGTTTGTTTCTGCATATTACGTCCCGTAGGTATCCTGATACCCTCGCTGCCGCTATTGTTTGTGTTCGTACTTCTTCTTTAAGGTTTCTGTTACTTGTGATATTAACGCCTAGGTATTTGAATATCATGACCTGTTCTACACTTTTATTGTAGATCGCTAACTTACACCTTCTCGGTTCTCTTGATATTGTCAGAGACTTCGTTTTCTGGACAGAGATCAGCATGTTTAATTCCTTTGATACTCTTTCGAATCTATAAAGTAGTTTCTGCAGGTTGTCCTCATCTTACGATATTAAAACCGCGTCGTCAGCATAGCAAATTATTTTAAATTCTTTCTTGCCCAGTTTATATCCTTACCCTGCAGATTTTACTTCCACGATGATCTTATCCATTAAAAAATTAAAGAGTATTGGGCTAAGATTATCCCCTTGCCTGATTCCTGTTGAGACTGGTATCTTGTTGGAAAGCGTATTATTTGCTTTTATAAATGTGCTATTTCCGATGTTCATTTCTTTAGTGATATCAATTGTTTTGGGATTCAAGTTCCTCTCCTTTAATAATTTCAGGACATCGCAGAGGCTTGCGTGAGGTCAATAAAGCACATAAAGGCAATTTTGGTATACTCAATGGCTTTTTCAACTATTTGTCTTAAAATAAATATTGCATCCATGGTGGATCTGTTTCGTCGAAACCCCTGTTGTTCTTCACTGATGCCAGTCTGTATGATTTCTTCTGCTAGGATTTTTGTGAATACCTTTGAAGGTGCTCTTAAGAGACTGATACCTCTATATTTTTGTGGATTGTGATGCTTTGTTTCCACTATTCTGGCACGTTTGTCCTATTGTACATTTTATTAAATAAAATTTGCATTTCGTCCGTTAATGCGTTACCCCCATATTTGAGCAGCCCATTATGAATATTATCCAGTCCTGGTGCTTTCCGATTTTTCAGCTTAGTCACGATTAGTTCAATTTTTTGTTTTGTTATTGTGTGGTTTTGGTCCTCTTTGTCTTCGCTGCAATCATTTTCACGTTCCAGTTCTATTATTTCGTCTATGTGTGTGTGGGTGTCACTATATACAGTTTCAAAGTATCTCTCCCATGTTTTCGTTGTTATTGCTTTGGTTTGTACATATTTATTAATTGGTTTTTTGCGGTTTCGTACATATTCCATATCATTCTTTGACCTCCGTATAGATCATGCTCCATGTCTATTAAATATTTCTCCCAGAACCCTCATTCGATTGCTCGAATTTCTGTGTTCGCTCTGTTTCTCACAATTTTGTATTGGTCATATGTGATAGTTTGACTTCTTAGCTGTAGATTAGCCTTTCATTTCTCTGCTGCAAGCATTTTGATATCTTCGGTGAACCGGCTTCGAGTTGGTATTTCCATTGTTGCGTTTACCAAGCGCTTCCTGTGCAGCTGCTGTTATGTTGTTACTAAGTTTCATCCACGCAGTCTCGACATCATCATCCTTCTGAATTTTGTTTTCAATAATTTTCTTCTTTAATCTTTACAGAAATTGTAATATTGTATATTTAGACCATCTCGCAGTTGCTAACGAAGAGTATGATTCCTAATAAATTGTAAACGAAAAAAATAACTCTCCTATAAGAGTCTTCAAAAAAAAATTATTTTTCTCTCTATGTCCGCGAAGAGTATAACGCCCAAAATATTTCCGCCGAAAAAAGAAACTTTTTGAAGAGTCTACGAAAAACAATATTTTCCTCTACCTGCACGCGAAGAGTAAAACTCCTAAGATATTTGTAACGAAAAAAAAATCTTTCGTAAATGTGTGACTGCGAAAAACATAATTCATGTTAATGTGTCAACGAAAATTAAAATTTACAAAAGTTTGCGACAAAAAAATTATTTCTCAGAAGTTTGCAAAAAAAAATTATTTTCATGTGTGTGCTCGCGAAGAGTATAACTGACAATAGATTATCAACGAAAAAAATAATGCTTCGATGATTGTCGGCGAAAAAAATATTATAATCTGCGTACACACGAAGAATGTAATTGCTAATAAATGTGAGGCGAATAAAATAAAGTTACTTATCAAGTAGTTGTTTTCGCCAGGAATTATTATGAGTTAGAGTCTTCGCGGACATCCAAACAGAAATAGCATTCTTCGTCGTCATTCATTAAGGAGAATTTTTTTCGCAGCGTATTATGAGAAGTTATACTCTTCGCGGACACCCAAATAGAAATATCTTTTTTCGTTGACACTTATTAAGCAATTTTTTTTATCGCCGCGTATTATTAGGAGTTATATGCTGCACGGACTCAGAATCAGAAGTAATTATTTTCGCCGACACTTATCGAATAGTAACTTTTTTCGTCGGATACATTTTAATAAGAATTGGTTTCGTGGACGCGTGAATAGAAATGACTTCTATTCACTGACGCATTATTAAGAGCTATACTTTTCCCTGATATACAATTAGAAATAATAGTTTTCACCGCGTTTATTGTAAGCTATACTCTTCGCCGCGTTTTTCAGTTATACTCTTCGTAGGAACCGGCGATCTGTTTACCTTCTAAAGATATACAACGATGCCAGTTGTCAATAAAGTACAATACATGAGGAAACTTTGTTGTGGTGGTTTTCTGATGACCTCCCCAGGATTAAATGAAACACGTTGTGTTTATGAATTGTCGACGTTTCGTCTATTCGTTTTAGACATATTCATGACATTGATTGGAAGCTATGATATCAGTATTATGGTAAGTATTATTTCTTAAGAATGTGGTAGTGACACTTACATTTTTTCCAGTTGTTACTGTTTGAGTTACCAGTTTTGTTAAAACCAATGCATATCGCTCTCGGTGGTAACCTTTTTGGTTTGTTGTCTCTTTGCCAGGCGTAGTGAGTAGCTTCTTTATTAGTTTCGATGTTTTTCTAATAGAATAGCTCTCCTTTGTTTGCAGGTTTAGCGGTAACTGTCGATGCGTTATTGAAAGAGGCACTTCCTGGGTGAAATTGTGGAAGGGGGATGGTTTTTTGTACTCCTTACTGTGTTTTTGAATTGACCTTGGTTTATGGATTTTTACAATTTGTAATACTCTAATTATTACGTACATCAAGATTATTATTTTAGGAGGAATCTATTTTTTCATTGTTTATAAGTTGTTGGTAAAATTGATAAGTGATCGATATGATTGGGCAAAACTTCTATCGTCGCACTATTTGTTACTTTAGAAATGCCCCAAAAAAGATTCACAAGACTAAGGGAATTTGGCAACGATGTAAATAAAATACGAAGCTAAATACGGCTTAAACCTAGTAAGATGCTAAGCTTAGGAAAAATAGTTTATTGCTTCTGACGATGGCTCCGAGCAAGCAATCGTGTCAACTCCTGGATTATGCGAACGCAATAATACATATTGCAACCATGTCAAAAATTAAATAAAACCGAACTCTGGTTTCAAATTAATTTTCCTTCTTTGTGACTAACTATTCGTGATAGTCTCTCTCGACATTTTAGCCCAAACTTATAAAACCCAAATGGAAAGTGGCAAAACTGTATTTCTATTGTTTCAGCGCCTTCCAGAGCATCTCTTACCTGTGCGGGAGCTGTAAGTCCAGCCGACATTGCCGCTGCGGATTGCTGAGCAGCTGCAGCAGCTGCAGCCATCGAAGCTGCGCTCAGCGAACCGTAGGCGGCGGATGGGTTGTAATACGATGCCATCGACTGGCCCATACTGGACGCTGCCATTCCTGAAACAAAAGATATGACTTAAAGTAAACATCTTTGGTATTTTTAATTCTTTTAGTTTCAAATATTAGATTTTCTATTGGAAATTCGTGACTTAGATTTTGGAAATGATTGTATCGTACTGTGATATATTTTACTACGTTTGCGCGTTTGTGTACCTTAAAATTTCGAAGAGTGCCGAACATATACCCGACGACTTGATGCTCTTAGTTTCTATATAGAAAGATTTTATTTCTCGTGTCAATCGCCATACAGGAGGTTATGTGTAGCTTTTGTCGGGAACATAAAACAGGCGTTCCAATAAAAGAGGATTTTAACAAAGTCGTTAAGTTAGTCGACAATCCATTTACTAATTGGGCAACGGCATTAACACAGGTATGATAAATTTTTTCGGATGCAATTAAAAGTTTGTATCGAACACGTTTATAACTTTTAATGAAAGATTTATCTCTACGAGAAAAACGTGCAGACCGGGAATTATAAATAATTTGCGGTTGTAATTGAGATGTAAACGCTTTGAGCTAAACCATAAACTTTTGCTAGTGTGTGTGTGTCGGCTGTTTGATGCTGAGAATAGCCATACAGGACTGACATCCATATATGTATGTATAGGAATAAGTAAACATTTAATACAACTTATTAAAAAGCTGCAAAAAGCCTTGAATGGTATATCACATTTATCTACTACTTCCTACAGCTACAGCAGTAACATTTGTTTATAAATTATTTCTCCGTTATAGGTTCGACGAACTCACACACTACAACTCGAATAACGTGTATTATATTTACAAATCACATTTTCCATGTAATTTTTATTCAAAATATAGTGTTTGGTGGAAAATGAAATACACAATTTCATTTATTGAAATATAATCATGAAGTTGTCATGCAATTGTGCGCGCTAGTCCGTAATAAATATAGATGGTCTCTGTAATTATCATCGTGATAATACACACTTCAAATAAAGTACATTTTCATATGTCACTGTCGTTAATACACAACAGTGTTGTGTTACTGTGTAAACTGACGTATAAAGCGGTCGATAATGAATTTAACAAAAACAAGTTCGGGAAAATTGATTGGGCAAATAATGGTGAGCGGGTTTCTTAATTGTTTTACGTAATACCATTTGAATAATAAGCGTAGTAAAAATTTTTTTGAGTCGTTGTGAGTCATTTCTCAAATAAATCTTTACAATTCAACAGTGGACCAGATGTTTACTTCAAATATTGACATACCGTAGAGAAATTTTCCATTTTCAACTAGAACACGAACGCACTAACCAAAAAGTATCAGAATGAGGATTTGATATCAAATATTAGTTTTAGAAATATTTAAATACTGAGTGTTAAAGCTAAAAATGTATTTAGTGATGATTACATAAATACTTATTTTAAATAATATTAGTATCGTAAGTATTTTCATGGCAAAGAATATAAGGTTTACGATTGTTACAGCTAGTTGTGACCAGATAATAGAAATTGGGTCAAACAACTGAGGAAATAAAATAATGTTTACTTTAAAATTGCGTTAATTGATTTATCTTCAGTTAATAATACATTACATTACATATTAAATTCGCAATTATTTTTAAAAACACAACTTATTAATACATAACAGGTGCATACATTTTCTTTAACTATAGCAGTCCAATAAAATTAAAATACATATTAACTATTAATGCAAACAGTGGAAGTTTGGTCAAGGTTGAACAAGTGGGCTTTAAAAACACCAAAAGTCCTGTATAGTATATAGCGGTGATTTCTAAGCTATCTGGAACAAAATTCCATACCTACATTTTCATCATTTTTTAATAAATGGTTTTTTAATGAAAATCGAATATTGGTTAATTTTTAATTTCTAAGATAAACTGCACAAGTGTGCCGTGCAGTTTGAATATTACATCTTACATCATACGTCTACGTAAATAAGTGTTTATTTTTTTAACTTTCAAATTGCAACAATATGAAAGTTCTTCCAAGTAACGCACACTTAGCAACAACGCTATAGTTTGTTGTATTCAGGAATTGTCACGAGGTGCATACGGCTAAGGTTACGATATACCATTAGGAGCAATGACGGAACATCAACTTTCCATAACAGTACTAAAATTATTTAACTAAAATTCTTTTTTAACTCTCAGTGAATCTTTTTCGATGCACCATCTCAAACATTTGGATATACTACTGTAAATTTCTGGCGAAAATGTAACAGGTAGCGAAATGTCACAGAATATGACTAAAATGAGAGTAAATACCAATTAGATAAAGTTTCAATGAAAACCCTGAAACAATAGACCTGAGAAGAAAACTCGACATATATTGCCATAGTCCTGATTATGCACACATCTTTCGATTAATAGGTAAATTGGTAGTTTAAAGAAACTATAGTCTGTCAAAATTACACGTGGAGTAATAAAATCTCAATATAAATGCAAAACCGATACGAGGTGGCATCCTCTAAATTTTGGAAGTTTTAAAATGTCTTACACGGCCTTACGGAATCGTTTCGTATTTTGAGTGACTCGCCCGAAACACGTGCGAATATTGTACGTCGGGCCATTGTAAAGATACAGGGAATAAATACGCAAGTCGGTAACTGGAAAAATTGTGTGCGTGTGAGTGTGTGTGTACCATTATAACTCATTTTATTAGTTTTCGTTCATTTCTGTAAGAACGCCTCTGGTCCCAGGCGAAATAATCGTTTTATCACTCCATGGGTTATCTTGACAAACTATAGACATTATTATACATATTTATGAAAAATAACTGCTTCCTCATTAATCTTAACTTTAATAGATGTATACAGTACTTACACATTTTCAATATATAGCAAGTACCAACAAATATTACTTAAAAATAAAAAATGAAAAGTATAGAAATTTAAAATACAAAATATAAAATTAAAAAAACGCATAGCTATATAACATTTATCATAGAAAATGTATGTAAATAAAAGTACTATGTGAAACTTACAACGAGAGATTATCCTAAGAAACAGCAATATTCTTGCCCAAGTCCAAATTTTCCAATTAGGAAAATGTTCAGTTGTTGAAGTGCTTTCCTATATACATTTAGTATATTGATGTTGAATTAATCACTGATGTATGCATATTGGTCTAGTACACTACGTTTTACAGAACTACAGATTCGTTTGCTTTTTATATTTAGTATAGCATTGAGTACAAAGAAAGTAGAAAAGTTAAAAGCGATCAAAGATACGTTGTCCACGAAGGCAATGATATCTATATCATTGGCTGCAAGGAAAGAATAGAAATAAAGACATTGGAATAAAATTAGTCAAATAAAAATTATTCGTTCAGAAATTTTTAGAATATCAATATACAAATATTTTAGATATACACGGTGTTACTGAAGAATATACTGGATGTTGAAGACTGTGACTTTTTAGCCAATTTTAACAAAAAAAGTTAATTAACAGATAAATTCTTAATAGTAGTTAAAAGTATGGTTAAATCAATTATTCTTTGTATGAAATTGAAATAAATGAAATACAAAATGGATTATTATTTAACACTTGATACTTTGAATTACAACACAAAATGAATCTTTTACAAGTAATAGCATAATATGTAATAAGAATATTTGTGTCACCATACTTGCCTTGTAAAATTGAAAGTAACCAGCTGAACTCCATTCATTTATTTTTAGCATTGCCTCCTGGTCTACCATTTTCTAACAATTAAATCACTTTAAATATTTTAATCACCACAAATTCAAAACGCATCATCAGCAAACGATGGCGGCGACATATACAACTAAAGAATTTTGATGTGATTTACAGATTTTTTTATTATTTAACGGAGTTTTCGTTAACTTCACTTTAAACTAGGTATGATTATAAATGTCTTTACTGTTACTTTAACCGAGAAGGACTTTTCAACTGAAATATCAGCTGGTTCAACTTCCAACACATTGTTTGTGGATTGGAAAACGACAACCTCTAATTATTTGTTTAATTACTATTGATTATGTATATTATATATTCGTTACTTGGGCGTCTTCTGCAAGTAATCTGTAGCGGCTCCAACATGATGAAGTAAAAGGAATTTTGTTAAGATATTTATAAAAATTGCCACGAAACGAAGATTTTGTTTTAATAAAAGTACTTGAAATATTATTAGTTAATCGAAATTAATAAAAATGAAGTTGCATTTAGAGAGTCCAACCACTATACATATGATTAACCGTTTGTTTAACTAAGTAAATTAACTTAGAATTACAGCAACTGTTTTTAGTTAGTAACTTTCACCTAGTCAATTTTTGTAATGAACCTTTCTGCAATAAGAACTGTTTCAAAGATTAAATTTACCTTTTTGTAGTCAAACTTCGCTTCAAGTGTGGTATGGCTAATATTTTTCTATGTGCCGGCACTAAAATGACAGCTATTCTAGCACTAAAATGGCCGAAAACAGTGCTTTAATGAGGCTTATTATAGCATTGGTTTTGGTAATTTTTTTTGTCGGGTTGGTAACAAGATATTACCTAATGCTGTCTGATGTCTGTCAAAACAAAATTAAAAACAAATATGGCCGCCGCGTCGATGGGGTAGGGATGCAAGTCGTAATATATATATGTGTTGACTGTAAGCTGTCGCTGCAAGCGGCTCGTTTTAAAATCACGGACTCGGGCTTGGAATATTACATCTTGTGCAACTTTTACTTTAAACTACTATTTCTTTACATCAGTTCACAAAGTTATTGTAAACTTTTTCATATTCTCTAGACTTATCAGGTAGCAAATTCCTTATTGCATTTGAAGCTACTTCTTGTAGTTCCGGTGGACTTAAAGAAACACCCTCTTGTACTTGATGCGATTCGGATTTTTGAGACATGAATTCGATTTTATTTAATTTCATTAAATTTTATTTGAAAATTGACAGATGTCTAGGAGACAGCAGTAATACCAACTTAAATGTCACGATAAAAACAAATCCCCAGATAAGATATAAATTATTTAAACGTAAATAAAAATGAAATGGAAGCTGGAACATAGAAAATGTTGTAAAGTACTCGTTGCAGAAGACATTCCAAGCCCTCGTCCGTTCTAAAACTCGCCGCAAGCGGCTCGTTTTAGAATCTCGGACTCGGGCTTGGAATATGACGTCTTCTGCAACTTGTACTTTAAA
Source organism: Cryptocephalus moraei (assembly GCA_946251905.1). NCBI lineage: Eukaryota > Metazoa > Arthropoda > Insecta > Coleoptera > Chrysomelidae > Cryptocephalus > Cryptocephalus moraei. The sequence continues at coordinate 11,379,454 of OX276456.1, read as the reverse complement.
CTACTATTGTGAGTGTACGCTAATTCAACGGTTGACATCAAACCCATACACAAAACACAAAAACATTGAGAACACAAAAAATGTTCTCAATTATGAAGTTAACAGAAATGCATTGTTTTATATCAAAACTACAAAACTAGAGCAAAAGATGAAAAAGGTACCTACAGCATTACTTCTATCAGACGCAGATGTGCTTGCACTGAAGCTGTTCACGTTATTGGTTTTATGGCCCATTATCTCTCTTCCCAATTCACTTTGACCGTTTCCACATTCAGAACCTGATCCACAGTTTACGTAGCCAACAGAAATCTGTAAACTATGTCCAGGCGTACCCTCCGATAGGGTGGAGTGTGATTCCCATCCATCACCATTCTCATCAGATAGGTCGCCCTCAATCAATTATTGCAGTTTCTTGCCTGCAAGTGCTTTGTTTTTAGGCATTTTCGACTGAACAAAATCATTAAAATTGAAAAATAAAGGTATATTGACTACGTTTCCTTCCAAATTTCACAGCCCTTGATCCCGCCGTAACACTAGTAGTACCTAAACAAGTTTTTCTCACCAACAAATGCATAACACAACAATTTCAGTACTATAAACACTTCCCATAGCAAGCTCGTCTTGTTTACAATCTCAAGAACAAACTTCAACGTCCCATGACCATACTTGAGGAAGATACAAATTAAAACAAAACCGTAGTACCGAAAGTTTATAGATCGGTACGACATACAGGAACTTTTTTTGAATGTTAAATCTTATTATTAAAATGCATTTACCATATTTGAGTTCGAGATTAGAATGTCTATCAGTATCCAACAAATATGGCAGCATATTTAAAATATTGTCAAAACTTCTAGTAACACAGGTAGTACGATGTGATCAAAAGGGTTCAAAAAATGGATTCTTACACGATACGTGAGGAAAACTATTATCACACCTGAAGTAATAAGAAATATGCCATCAGTTATTACGGATATTATTCTGGATTAGTCCGGACAACGTCCGTATGCATATTTTTCTTCAACATACGTATTCGTATAGTGAGTGTGTGTATCTGAAAAGCAGGATCTCGTCAAATAATATTTTACAGATGGAAATGACCTCGCGTGCCTTCACGCCCATAAATTGTGGCCCAGCACGCACTCGGGGATGCCAACCTTTATACCGACTGTTCGGTGTTTCGGCGCGTTTGTTGGTGTGTTACTAGATATTTGTCTACGACTATCGTTGTGGGGTTGATGATGATACATCGTCGTTCTTGTGGAAACGGGATCGTAAAATCCAAATTACATCATTAATACGATGCGCTAGGATAATTTTATGTCGCTTTCCGCTTCTTCCCAGCATGATTGATAATGACCGAAATTTGTGGATTTTTAATTTCGTTTTTAATTTATACGACTTTAATGTAATTGCTTCTAAATAGTCAACTCCACACGTCCGCGTTACTAATGGGCAGCAATTTGACACTTGTAGTTAATGAGGAGGAGTATTGAAAGCAATTATTACAGGACTTGTTCGTTAATTTTATACTTTTGATCAGATCTGAAGCCACGGTACGCCGACATGATACTTCAGTAGCTAAAAGTTCATGTGCATATTTTAACAAATTTCAACCAGAAACCCACAACAAATTCGCTTATTATTAGAATATTCCAGGGGATAACTCCTTACTTTTGAAACACACTGTATATTATCGAAATAAAATTTTTTTTTAGCGAATTATCGAATTAATATTATGTATATGTTGAGAAAAAAAAACACACGGCTCCTCCACTACATGTCACGCCCAGGGTGATGAAGTCTCCTTGAGGGGGTAACTCAAGGTGAAGGGTAGAAAAAGAATAGAACAAATGGCGAAATTAAAATACAAAATTGGTTGTCTGCAAAGTCTGTTTACGGATGATAATTTTACGTGATAACGTCATAACAAAACATTGATGAAAAATGGCATACATTTATGAATTGAATAGAATTTTTATCACTAAATTATCATTAAAAGATGGAATATGTTCTCGAAATTAATTCATGGTAAAGGTGTATATGAAACATATGTAAGAGAATCTTTGAAAATGGAATTTTGTAGCCTAGCCGGGGTACAAAAAGGTTTTTTCGCACTGCGGTTGGCCGGTCCAACTGGTTATTTTAGAAACATTGTTATGGCATGAGTGAAGTTGAACATTAATCTTGAACCTTACGTGAATTGCTGCGCAGGATAATTGTTTTCATTGAATACTAAATGAAAGCAGTCGACTTTTTACACGATCATTTATATCATTCATCATAATTTTTTAACCTATTATTACTGCACTCGTTGTCCGATGCAAGAACAAATATATGAGATTATATAGCTAATCAGACTCTTAGAATGCAAGAATTAAATACCGTATTGCCGCAATTGTTATTGCAATAGTAATAAGCAATGGTATGCACAGTAAATATTCAGATAACTTTATATAATAATAGTCGGCAACACCGCTAACGTCCAGCTGTGTGCTGTCGCCGTCGCCGCCGACGGAGTGGAAGGGAGATAGGTGCGTCAGAAGCGACTGCCGAGGCCGACAGTACCTCTCTATCGCTTGTTCTCACTCCCGCTCACATTAGTTGTATGGTGCCGGCTCTCGCTACCACGCATGGGTCTGGCGTAACGCGACAATGTTTTCTGGGGTGTGTAGCCCGCACATCGATTTATGAGACGTATATCACGTCAAAAAATTGCGTTATTCTCGCATTAATAAAAATTACAATTAAAAACAAAATGCGCGAATATTCATAAGGTACATTTTTAGGGAAAATAATAATTAATTGGATAAAAAACAGTAAAGTAATACAATTGACATCGTTAAGAAAAATTGGGGTTCTTACATGGTTTCTTGGATCTCCAGCGACGAATTTTGTACGACGGTTATTTCCACCAACGGTTGTTCCATTCATTTCAAACTATGAAAGGTGATTCATACATATTGGATAACCTCGAACGTCTAACTTTCTTCACTTTTGTTCTTACAGCAAAATATGGAGAACACAATGATCTATGCAATGACTAGCAAGACTTTCTAAAAAATATCAATAACTGAGCTACAGTCGTTGCATACCTATGTCATAATGGTCTCTATCTTTTGTTATAAGAACAAAAGTGTAGAAAGTTATACTTGCGGGGTTACAGCGTTTTAAGTAACTCTATTACGCATGAACGTAATTCGGAAATCTCGAAATAGCTCAGTTATTGCCCTTTTTTGGAAATTCTTGCTACATCCGTTGCATATATCATTACGTTCTCTATCATTTGCAATAAGAACAAAAGTGTAAAAAGTCATATTTCCGGAGTTACAGCGTTTTAAGTAACTCCATTACACATGAAAAGGACTCGGAAATCTCAAAATAGCTCACTTATTGACACTTTTTCGAGATTCTCGCTACAGCCGTTGCATATGTCATTTCGTTCTCTATCTGCTATAAGAACAAAAGATAGAAAGTCATACTTGTGAAGTTACAGCGTTATAAGTAAAGAGCGGATAATTAGGCATTAAAAAATAAGGGAAAAGGCATAAAATTTAATAAAAAAAGGCACATTTTTTTTGCAAAAAAGGCAATTCAAATAACACAAAAAGGCAACTTAAATGACAAAAAAGGCTTCTTAAATGCCAAAAAAATTTTAGCACATCCTGTTTTTATTACAAAATACTCTAATTATTGAAAGAAAAAGGTATATAATAGTAATATGAATAATATCGAATGAGGAATAAGGCATACTCTCGTTTAAAAATTTTATTATACATTTAATTGATTAAAATTAATTTACTGAAATTTGTTATTTATTTATATATGGGAGATTCCATGTCAACTGATCAGGGAGTGAATGGGGTGGTTTTTAAATCGCTACCGGAAGTATCTAGTCGTCTTTAGGATGTAAAAATAGGTCCGATTCTACATTTTCAGCCCCTAATTTTGAGTCATTTTGGATTTGTGACCAATTTTGTGTTTTTATTTTTATTTTTTTGCGGGCCATGACAAATTTTCGTTTTTAGACTGCTGATGCAAGAATTTCAGTTTAAAAAAATCTTAAAAATTGTGAATCAATGTAAAATCTCCCCAGGAATCTATTCTCGGCCTCAGAATTAGGATTGGATGCTCTCCCGAGCGAGATATTCGAAAAACCGTTTTGTTTTTCAAAGTGCGATATCTAAAAAGCATATTTTTTTTAAAATATTTGGAAGCCGCTCAAAATATTCCTTTTTACATATGCTTTAAGGTGAAATCAAATTATCGGTGTGTATTTTGGTTTTAAGTACTGAAAACACTTAAGAAATCCATGGTAAAAAACCAGAAAATTTATACTTTATTCATCCATTTTAATTGGTACAGAGAATTTCAGCTTTCAAGCTCTTCAATGCTAAATTTGTTGAAATGTGTTTGCATTTTGTGTGCCTGAGCTTTGTTCAAAGTGAACGTTTTTGGTGATTTCTTTTTTTTTCAGTGAGCTTAAAGTCACACAAAACATGGGGAAAAGGTACAGTTAGCCAAATAGATGAGTCAGGAAGGAAGCAAACTTTTCAGATAGAATTATACCTAAACACTGATATCTCTGCAACAAGATCTTCGTTACTGTAAATTATGCGACCCAAATGCCTGTTGTTATTGAATAGAACAGCAACATCCAAATTCTCCTCCCAAAGTTCCACAACTTTACCTTTCAAATCGAAAACCAATGCCCAATTCTCATCCCTACTGGGTGTTTTTACATTTGACGATTTGCTTATTGTGAACACAAAACTGATGGAAACTTTTAGTGCCTGGAATAGTTTTTGCTTCCGTTTTGTCACTGTTTTTATGACAAAATTTAAGAAGCTCGTGCACTGTAATGATTTGGTTTTCATAGGGTCGTTTCAAACTCACAATAGCAGCTTGACACTTGGTCGAGCCCTTGATCAAGGTTTAAAATTTTTATCTGTTTCACTGGAACGTAGAAACTTAAATTTTGTCATGAAAACAGGGACAAAAAGGAAGCAAAAACTAACGGCTGACTACTACTATTAATCATTTTTTAGATTTTTCGAGTGAGTACCACTAGTTAAATGCCGAGTGATGTGGTATTTTTTTGTAACAGGTAACTAAAATAATAAAAATGAAAGAGTATTAAAAGTAAATTATATATTTGTTTGGAGCATATCTTGCAAAAAAGCACCTTTCATCCAAAATTAAATTTTTGTCTAGTAGAACCCACTGGTCTATCTGGGAACACTTCACCGGTGGCATCGTATAAATTTTCTGATCTTTTGAAACCACACGCTCACAATGATTTCAAATCATCAACTGGTCACTATGGAAACACTCCACAAAATTTTACCTACTGTCTTTCCCATTAACTCTAAGAAACACAGTAATTTTATAGTTTATACAGTCACCCACCTCAATAGTCCCTGAAATTCCCAGTTCTAAAGGGTAAGTCATTCTCGGTGTAGTTATAGGATCAGCTGGATATCCTTAACGAGCATTTTATGAAACCGTTTTTTGAAAGGATTAAGACTGTTAATGATTAAGAGATTTCAAACTACGAAATATTACAGAAATATGGACACAATTTAAAAAAAAAGGCATATGGTTGTCGGAAAAGGCACAAATTTCAAAAACACACTAAAAAGGCAAAAAAAGCAGGCAAAATGCATTTGCCTAACTGTCCACTCTTTAGTTATAAGTAACTCCGTTACACATGATCGTAATTCCGAAGTCTCAAAATAGCCCAGTTATTGACATTTTTTGGAAATTGCTACAGCCGTTGCATGTTATTATATTCTCTGTAATTTGCTATAAGAACAAAAGTGTACAAGTGTATACTTCCTGAGTTACATCGTTTCAAGTAACTCCATTACACATGAACGGGACTCGGAAATCTGGAAATAACTCAGTTATTGACATTTTTTGGAAATTCTTGTTACAGTCATTGCATATACCATTGTGTTCTCTATCTTTTGTCATAAAAACAAAAGTGTTGAAAGTTGTACTTCCGAGGTTATCCAATATTTTCGAATCAACTTTCGTAGTTTGGAATGAATGGAACAACAGTTGGCGGAAATGACCCTCGTACAAAATTCGTCGCTGGAGATTCGTCCCTAACTTCACACACTATTTTATTTATTGTGTAGATCGCAGATTCAACAATTTTGAAATTAAAACAGAACCTTACGGGTCTTATTCTGCCATGTCTGTTATTTTGGTGAACATTTTTCCTGTATTAACTAGCGTCAATCACCGAATCGCGATATACACATAGCAACAAATGAACTTATGTACCCGTGCCCTAATTAGGTGTTCGTGAAGAGATTATTAATTGATGCAAAGTTGTAATTCTGCACGTCCCGACTGACTAATTATTTATTTTAATTTAATTATTTAATTAATAATTTATTAATTTATTTAGTAATTAAATTAATAATTTAGGTCGAATCCCAACCGCGACAATATCTACCTATTATACATATATCTATAACGCTCCTATTAGCGTGGACAATATGGAAAGTATTTACTACTGCATTAAATTAAAATGACTCTAAATTGAACCTTATCATTTCACACTGTTATTTAGCAATACACATTGCTCAAGCATATTCCGTTAAATCAGTTGTTGATTTTGGTTAAATGACCATAAACCTTTAACAGATCCATATCGCATTACTGAACGAAACTTTTATCTGTCGTGAGAAATATAACCGACTATGCAAATACGCATACAAAACGAACGATAGTTTAACCATATGAAAACAGTTGCAGACAAGCGAACAATTCGATGGAATTACAACATCGTTCAAACGAACACCCATTAGACCGTTCATTAAGAGTTTTAAGCAGATAAACACAAAAATGACAAGGTTATTCAATAATTGAAAGGTTATGTAATTCATTATAACGGCAGTCATTTTCTAATAACATCAACAGAAACAATTAATCAATTGTGAGTATTAATTATTATCCTCGCTTGTTTGTTTGAGGTACATAACAATTAGTTTTTTTATCGAAATTTTATGAGTTACATTGAAATAGTGTGAAAAATTAAATTAAAATTACCATTTACTGAATTTCCAAACAATTAAACGTTAATAGAAATAACGATTAAAATAGATTATTATTTACTCTGCGCGCTGGAAATCCATTAGTAACGATAACTCAACAGATTTCTCTTGTCATTTGACGACTGTCAAATTTTTTTGAAATGAAAATTGGTATTCCAAATAACAAAACCAAAAATGAATCGCTATACCGGACGATCGTTACAAATACCGTGTGCAAATAGTCAAACGTGAACTTCGCATTTCTAAAGAAATATCGCTGGTAGAGTATGAAAGCAATGTAGGAATCTAATATAGTCACATCTATATGTGTGCAAAAGAAAAATAATAACACTTGACGATCCATAGCCATACGTAACTAAGCCCACAGTTTCACCTAAGGAACAGCTCCTTATCATTTGACAAATTGGAATTACACCGTAATCCCACCTGATCCCGTCCAGTTTTTTATAAATAATATGAAAACCCACCGAGCCCATTACCGTAATGAATCACGCGGGCCAAAGGCGGATCTGTTTTCCTTTTTTCTTCTTCTTCGCCTTTCCTTCCACATCGATTTACCGTCGTTACCGATCGTGTTTGTGTTTGATTTAGTGTCGGTGATTTGTAAGGATTTAAATGTAAATGTTTTCCGACGTGTTGGTATTACGCTAAGACGTCGGTTGTGCTACATGACGTAGTGTTGAAATAACGTGGAGAGCGAGGAGGACGGTTAAGTGTAATAGTACCATTAATCGTATCGCGAGATGCGATACCGAAGGATTCGCCACTCGATGTACATTGTGTCACACGGGAAATTACCGATGATAATTAATTGATTCGTTGTAATGGTTGAAATTCTAAAAAGTGAAGAATATGTGTGTTAAATAAATGGCGTTTGCTAACTTCGATACCTCTGTACATTCTTTATGTCTTCTTTTCAACGTTCTTTAAGACTTTCACAATGTGGGGTTGGGTGTGTCTTCTCTTGTTTTTATTCATTTGGCACAGTTTACGTCTTGGAGTCATATTCTTAGTTTTCATTGTTTTCACATGTCGCCATCTGGTTCCGGGCTCGTTTAAACTTTTTCTGCTCTTTACTGTCTTCACAATCCCATCTAAGTCTCCGTACTTGATAACACCAACAAGTTTCTGTATTCTTGTTGTTTAAAATAAGTAACGTTTCTGGAATTGGATTTCCATGTATCGTCATATTTCTCATTGCTTTAGGTTTTATTTCATTTTATTTTTCCCTGTTATTGCTATAAGAAATTCCGTTGTTATGTCCGTCCAGTCCGGTGTTATGGGTTGTATACCACCATTTTACCTACTCTGATTATTGTTACTTTTCCCACTTTAACTTCTTTGTTAGTATTGTTTTGTTTATTGCACGGTCAATATTTACCTAGATAGGTAATCCTCCGTCTATTTTTCATCATGTGTTTTAAACGTTTTTTCAACGTTTTTTAAATTGCAAACCACTACTTTATACTTTAATCAATTTGAAAATTGTCCATTTTTTCCTTCCACTGGTGTACTTAAAGGCAAATTCATGAACGTCACTCACATCCATTCTGCACTCCAATCAATTGGTTCTCGAAATAAGGTGAGTGCGCCTCTTTCTCAATTTTGAACTTCATAAATTCCTAAATGAAGTCACTCAAATACATCTCCATTTAAGAGTGATTTGAGAAAAAGGGTGTTGTTTGGCAATGACGTCCCGTATGCGGTGGTGAACGGTAGTAGTTCGTTCTAACCGTTATAACTGGTTATAATGAGAATGTTTTTTGAATTTTTGGGGCTTCTGCTATATGTATTCATGAATGTTTTTAACAGAAAACCCCACCGCAAGTTCAAAGGCCTGGGAAATTATGAAAGGTCGCCGCAGAAAAGAACTTATTGCAAATTGTTGTCCTTTAAGTACAGTAAACATAGAGTTAACAGAAGTCATCGCGACACACTAGATATACTTATATTCAACGACCGAAGGTTTTCCAGCTTCTCGAAGTTGGCCATGGTAATTTAACCAAAGAAAAACAACAAGTCTTAACCAACTGTTAGATTTATTGAAGATGAGCGACCGGTTTCGGCTTCCTGGAAGCCATCTTCAGGCTCGCACTACATGAATGAGGAGAATTAGCAACCGAAGGTAAGTACCTTACAAAGCAATACTCACAACAAGTTGTTTTGTTTTAGGGCTCCTATTGTTCGAAGTGTGCGGCGTCACACATACAAAACGAATACGTTGACATACACAGTTAAAGTAAATAAAACTTAGATATTAACACACAACGAACAAGATTAACTACATAAAGTTGTTTTAGGACCATGGATCGAGCCCTAAAAGCGTGAGCTTCCTCATATTTGAGAGGTCGGGAAGTAATTAAGGGCGTGTTCGCTCCTCGAGGATTAAGTCTTTGCCCCCCTTGGGCCCCTTGACCTTCTAGAAAGGTCTCAAACTTCGGACCGGCTAAAGAAGGGGCAATTGAAGGAGACATGCGCGAAATTTGAAATTGGCGGGCGTAGGTATAAAACACAGAAACAAGCTTATTCACAGGTTAAAGGGAAGGGGACGGGACAACGGTCTAACCTTAAAAACAGTTGAGGATTGAATTATTATTAAGATAGGTTATGTCATTAATACAAGTCATGTCACTGCGCTTGAGGGCCTTAAATATTTCAAGAGTCTCTAGAACGTTCAACCTCACAACCTTATTACAAAGGTGTAAAAATTGTACATCCTCCTTGAAATCGCAGGTATGGTGTTCTAGCAATAAGTGATTAGCGAATTGTGACTGCGTAACAACAACCCCTTGATTTTTGTAATTAATAAATTGCCTCTCATGTTCTTTTACCCGAGTAGAGAAAGAACGTCCAGTTTGGTCTATGTAAGTTGCATCACAATCTCCACAGTTTAAACGATAAACACCTGATTCTTTCCACACCTCTCTTTTGTCTTTCGAATTTACAAGAAACTTCCCGGAGTTGTTAACCGTTCTGTACGAGATTGTGATGCCATGCTCAGCCAGGATTTTAGCGAGTTTTAGAGAAATTCCCCCATAGAAAGATAAAGACCTGTAAATTCTGTCTTTCTCCTTTGATTGATATGGGAGATGATTGTTGGAAATGACATGTTTAAGGCAATGCTTGAAATAAAGTTTATCGATAACTTCAATCGGATAGTTGTTATTAATCCCTATTTGTTTAATGACCTTAATTTCTTTTTGGAAGGACTTATCCGTTAGGTCAAGAGAGAAGGCTCTATGGAAAAGGGAGTTAAAAACTGCTGTCTTATGTGACCAGGGATGGAACAAGTCATATGGAATAATACCATCAGTAGCAGAGGGTTTCCTGTATACATCAAACTCCAGTTTGTTGTTCTGAACATCCTTGATGAGAAGAATGTCCAAGAATGGTAGACGGTTGTTGACTTCCATCTCAGTTGTGAAGCGAATCCTCGGATGTATTAATGAAGGAGCAGAAACTATCCACAACCGTATGATCACCTTCAAAAAGAAGTAGGCAATCGTCTACGTACCGGTAGTAGAAAATGATATTAAAGGAATCCAGTGAGGTGATGAAGTTCTTTTCTAGGTTAAACATGAAAACCTCTGCTAGGAATGGAGACAAACAGCTGCCCATAGCCAAGCCTACCTCTTGGGAATAAAAGTCGTCACCGAATTGGAAGAAGTTCTATTCCAAGACTATACCGAGGAGTCTACACAAGTCTAACACAATGAAGGTGGGAGTGTTCACCGAAAAAAGAAGGTCTCTAACTTGCTGAATGCATTCCTCCGGCGGTATGCTTGGAAACAAATTGGACACATCAAAAGAAACAAGGTGTGAGTTAGTCGGAACTCTAATGTTTTTTATCTTAGAAATTAAAGCACTTGAATTTTTAACAGAGTAATCGTTCCGGAAGTCTGTAATAACCCTTAAAATGTTATTTAACCAAGAAGACAAGCGGTAGCACGGGGATTCGATGTAAGAAACGACAGAAAATGAACGTATTGTTCGTAGGTACACAAATTCAAGAATAGAGGTGGCTGAGACCAAAGGAAAACAAATATGAAAGAACAAAATTTTGGTTGCCGAAATAATTGGGTAGCCATTAGAAACCTTTAAAGTACAAGAGCAGGACGCTCAAATGTATGTACTTACATTACGGTTGAAACAGCGAGCAATTAAGGTCGAAAAAGGGAAAGTGACATTAAGGAAGGGACAATTAAGTACTGGAATTGGCAGAAAAGTAAGTTGACAAAGAAAAAGAGGAAAGATAACTGAATACAGCGATTTATTAAACCTTGTAATCATAAGCCACAAGTAGCATTTAGGCCCTAAAAATGTTTTTAGGTTTTATCGATAAAAAGAACAGTACATGAGCCGTTTTTATTCACTAGAAACATTTGTTATTCGTATCTTTCAGGGTTACTAATAATTATAAAAGAATTTGCAGAAAATGTTTATCTAATCAGTCATGTTTTATTAAAATTTTAAAACATTTATGGCGCCGCCTTGTGAATAAAACACTATTTTATCGAAAAGTTGTAAAAACGCAAAACAAAATTAGGTATTTCTATTATTCGCCACATCCAAGACTTGTTGAACAGATTACATTAATTCACATGAAACATATGACATGATTCCTTGTAAATGAGTAAACTTCTGATGTCATCGAATTTCTTTTTATAAGAGGAAGGGGGTTGTGTATTTTTTCTAAAGTTGGTAGTGCTTGACCTGATGGTTTCCTTTTTTTCCTTTTCCAGTCCCGCACTTGAATTTCCTCATGTTCTAGAAAATTTTGCTTTTCCAGGATTATCTATACATGTAATAAACAGATTGTGATGTATCGAAATAACCTTGGGTTGTAATTTAATGTTTGTTTCATTTAAATCGGTTAACAAGTAAAAAATGGCAATGTGTCCCTCGGACTACTTTCGTATATTTTGTAATAAATATTCGATAATAGAATAAATAATTATTATTTGAAAATAATTCTTCAGGTGGATTTCGAGACAATTTCGAAAAATCCAAAACTGCAGGAATAGAGTTCTCTTCAAAAAATATTTAGCCAAAAATGTTATTAAACTTTATTATACGCACTGGATAATTATACAAAATTTAAATACAATTCGTCAGGGAGATTTCGAGAAAATTTCTAAAATCCCGATAACGACAAGAATAAAATGTTAATAACTTTTAATATACATATTTGATAAATAGTGAAATTGAAGAAAAAAATATTTTAACGGATTTTGACAAAAATTTCCAAGAACCGAAAAATTGCATGAGTAGAGTGCCCTAGGAAATTTAGCCAAAAATGTTATTAAATTTTTTATATATATTCGACAATGAAATAGCTATTAAAAGTTTTAAAACAATTCTTTGAGCAAATTTTGAAGAAATTTCTAATAACCGAAAAATAGCAAGAGTATATTACTCCTTCGTCCTGGCTGATTTTAATAAAAAGCTTGTTGGGGGGTACCGGTGTAGCACAAAATCTAAATTCAAAATAGGGACAATTTGTGGTTTTTACTTTCACAGAGAAAGGTACCACAGAGCCATATACAATACAAACGTACACACAGACGTATGTTCAAAAACATGTTTTTTGTACTCAAGGAACCTTAAAACGTCTAGAAATGTTAAAGAAATCAAATTAAAAAAAATATGTATACCGATGGAAGAAAAATAAGGAAGAATTATCTGTCAATGAGTTTGTCATGCGATTATCATTTTACGTAATACGGACGATAGAAGAAAAATCAAAGGAGAGAAGACAGACGACGGAGTATCCAAATAAATTAGCAAGCGAAGTAGCGACGGGTCAGGGCTACTAGACAATTAAACGATATAACACATATCATCGACCTTGGTCACTTATAGTTCATATAATTTCCAAACACCAAATTATTATTATTATTGAAACTTTCTTTTAAATTATCAATGAACAGTTAAAATTGTGACTTTATCCCAAGGGGAATTAAATTACTTTATTGCCCACTATGGTCTTTAGTTAATCATAGTTTACTATCATGATAAACAATCAATCAAATATTAAAATGGTCGCCTGATGAAGGAAGCTCTAATTGCATTTCCTCTTGCATTTCGAAACCTCCGATCAGTGTAACCGTTTTGTAGATTTATGGCAACGTTATGTAAAATAGCAGTTGCAGCAATTATTCTTGTCCTTTATTTAGTTTGTAATATAAAAGTATTAATAAACTCCTGAAACGGCTTTTCCATAAACCAAATGTGAGCTCCACCACGATAAAAGTACGGATGTGTGCCGAGTTATATCTTTCCTGGGCTTCATATAATGTACATGCTAGTATTCACTACTCTTGCATGTAAGAGTACATGCAAGTACTCTGACAGCCCTCCAGTACTATGCCTCTAATATACAACGTGTTAAATCTTAACGGTAGCGCGCCTCTTAAACATTCTGGTATTATGAGCTGAATCGCCTCAACGAATAACATTATCGCAAACTTTACAATTTGCCACTACTTGGACATTTAAGCACAACCATCATTTTTCATTACGATACACTGTGGAGCATCCCTTTGTGGTATATACCTTTCTGTCTGCGTTCCAGTAATGTAACCAATCACTCCAGGAAACTGGCCAAAATTATAAAATAACAGCCTATTCGTTGATATGAGGGACACATCACTGGCGCGGGGTTTTATGGCTTGTATTTAATAATTGCCTGTGAGTGTCGGGTAGGTAAATGTCGTTTATCTGGCATTATTCTTATTTTCTATTGTCTTTCATACACCACTATAAAATAAATAGGCTGATTAAGCCTAATTGAAGATAGAATATGTTTCCTACGTTCTTGCCCTTGTGAATGTTTAATGCTATCCAGCATTAAACTACGTAATGAACGGCTCTATCTTGTTCAGTTTGTATTCAGTTGTTTACTTGTGCTGCTACTTTAATGCGCATGTCGTGAGTGACTTTATTGAATTAAGTAGTTACAGCGCGTACGATATCTGATGAGCTAGAATTCCAAGAACTTGCTAAGCCAATAAACCCCTTCTTATCGGAACTACTGTAACAATATACCGCGACAAAGGCGTGCCTTTAAAATTTCGACATTATTGTCAATGTCGAATGCACGTAAAACCTAATATGGTAAGTGCTACGACCGCGCCGTCAATGACTTTCTAACGCTGCAGATACTCCCGCGATTGTCGGATACCGACAAAGGTAGCTACACGTTTTCTTGGAATTTTACCTCATCACAGTTTGAACAAATTATAGGTTTTTCTGTGCCGTACTATAGTTAGTTTAGTTAGTTAATCTGCAGTCCTATCCTCTGTACACGACGTTTCACATCGACTTGCGCCATTTCTTCTGTGACGTAACCAGAGATTTGGTATCTTTCTGTTCATTGTTTGCTGCGGTATTTCTATCATCTCCTTAGCTGTTTCCTTTTTCTTAATAACCACTAAGGTATTTTCCGATAGTCCTTGCAATAATATGCTTCTTACCTTCACATCTTACCTTACCATTCTAGTTGCATTACAGTAGGTAATGCGTTTAAGACATCTAATACACCATTTTGTTCTAACAACACATTCGTCCTAAACTCCCAGTTTGAATAGTTTGTCGGTTTCCCGTAACACACCGACCAACTTGTAGACGCCATCTTGCCGTTTCCAACTTCCGTTTAAAATTCCTACCGACAATCTGAAGTTCCACAATTAACCACTGATTTTATTGCTCATATAACTCCTTCTGGGACCATAACTTCCTAAAGTAAGCAGCATGAAATATTGTGAAAACTGTATAGGTATTACGAGTAAAATGAACCGTGTCTTCCCAGATGCGGTCAGTGCCATGTGCGGTCAGTGCCATGTGCGGTCAATTCTTGTGAAATCCCAGGACAGGCCAATTTATCGGGGTACTCGGTACCGGCTCGCTATGAGCGGTAGTGTCTTATGCGGTCACAATCAAAAAACGTCCCAGATGTGATCCCTCGAAAATATTTCTACCTTGTTGTCTACCTACTTGTGAATAATATTAAGGACAAAAGATCGCCAAGAATCGACCAAAGAAAACATAATAAAATATTACGAGCCATAGGGTGTAATTGTTTGAAAGTCCCTGCCTTTTGCTTAGGATTAATGCAAATAACGTAGGCAAGTTAATTTCAAATTTTTAAAATTTAATCATACATGGATTTAATTATAACTGACATTATAATTTCAATTTAAAAACTTGTCGCCGCATTATCCGAAATTGCACGTGTTTCTTTCTTTTGCTTTCTTAGAAAAAAATAAAAATTGGATTTGTTTTCATCTGCGAACACACTCAAGATTAGTATCAACTTGATTCTATCGTATTGTAACGGAACGACTTGGCCGTAAAGGCACAGTAGTATCAAAGGTAATATAATAATTATTCTAAAGTATGGTCACTTGTTTGATGTATACGAAAAAGCCGGCGTTTTTTTTGCGAATGGTCGTAAAGTAATAAAAACATCGTTATCGGAGAGGTGATCCGGAGTTCGAACTTTGGTTCGAATGTGTCGGATAACCGGGCGGCTACTGTATTTGCAAACACTATTAATACTAGTATCGCCCGGTTTCATAATGCAGTTAAAGTCCACTTTAACTTACAGTTGACTTTAACTGTGACGTTAAGTTAAAGTGGACTTTAACTGCATTATGAAACCGGGCGTTACTACATCTGACGCAGTCAAAGTCAACTTTAAGTTAAAGTGGACTTTAACTGCATTATGAAACCGGGCGTAATCAATTTTCCATATCGACCGAGGGTGTCTACCGAGAAATTCGGTGAATTCGGATATGACCGCACATGGGAAGACACCTGAAGAAATATTTTTGGAGTGACCGCATCTGGCACGATTTTTCACATTGACCGCATGAGGCACGACCGCTCGTGGCACGGAGCCAAATGAACAAATTATGTATACAGATCGCCTTACAAAATTACATTTAAGATATTCACACTGTGAATATTCGAATATAAATTTAATTCTACGTTTAGGTCTGGTTAGGTTGGGTCGTCAATTATGTGCAGAGTGCAGAGACCATATTGGGGCGACGTACCAAACTCAGTAAGAATTTCCTCAAATGGAGGTGTCCGGTTTTTTCTGACCTGTGTTTTTCCCATGAATCGATAGAGGGGAACGTGATGTATCCAACGAAACCATTTTGACGGCATGAAATTGAAAGGGCGCTTCAAATTTTGAATTTGAAAACGTGATGACTCATCCGGTTACTTCCCTAGAAAATTTGATTCTATATATGAGCTGGCAATGCTGCATATTATGACGGAACAATTCAAAGCGCTTGCAACTTGCATGAGTAAAATGTAAACACAAACATAACCTAAAACTTTGTTATTTGCTCATTCTTTCGCGTGTTACCTTTGTGTCCGCTAGTGTTTTGGAGAAATTCGTTCCCTTTTTTGCATTCATCGTATATTTTCTGGCGACAGTAATATCTGCACTTTTAGGTGCACATTTATTTCGGTTTTCAACAAGAAGGTAATAATTATAGACCTAAATCACAGTAGTAATGATTACTCCTATGATATTGTGTAGATCGTGGAAGTTAGATTCTGATTATAGCAACCTGCCTATGGTGGAGTTTGGAATGATCCACGATTTTTATGTGGAAAATTCACATAAATTCACTCTACACCACACACTTGACGAAAAAACAATGAGGTTATGTTTATATGTTTACCACCTCCTCCGGCGTTCTCGCACGGTCTTAAAACATAAAACTTCAGAATTCTAACGGTCTTTTAGGCAAGTCGGCCCTCTCTCATGTCGTCTTTATATTCCTACGATAATTGACAAGTTTAATTTGGCTAACTGGGTCGATACAAACTTTTATTACCCCAGTGTGCACTGTTGCCGATACACGAAAATATTCAAAAAATGACCGGGTGAGTCATCACGTTGTCAAATTCGAAATTTGAAGCGCCCTTTTAATTTCATGGCGTCAAAAGAGTCTTGATGGATACACCACGTTCCCCTCTATCGATTTATGGGAAAAAAACAATAGGTCACAAAAAACCCCCATTGACCAAATCTGAGCTATTTCACTATCATCGACCCTCATGTAGAATAGAGTTATTTAATATCACTCAGTCCGGTAATACAATATTCCAGACCAAAATTATTGTCCCAGAGAATAGAGACCGTTGTCTAAACAAACACACTAAATAGGCGGAATTGAGTTCCAACACTTTCCGCCATTTTCTCAAAATTCTCAAAACTTCTCAAAAAAGTGTTATAAGTAAAACTTTATTATTAAATTTGACAGCGACATTGTCCATACAAATAAAGTATAGAAACATGTTATGGAATAAGCTCAAAATTCAAACACTGAATACCATAATCGATTTGAATTTTCCGTTTTATTTTCAGTCGTTGGTAAAATTATTCATTAATTCGCTATTCATTCCCCTATGAAATAACAATGTATTATTTTTCTTAATACAGTACAATTTTATGATGCCATTTTGTATTTTGAAGTCATGCTTAATTTATTTTTTTTGTATTACGAATGTCAATATTTTAATTTTATTTTATTTATTGTATTAACAGTGTACCTACTACCGCCACACGGCATCTTAAAAGCGCCCCATCCCAGCAGGTAAAGTGTGAAGAATTTTATATTTTACCACCTGGTTTGAAGGCCCGGTGTCCGTCCAACTAAGCTGACCCATCGCCTAAACCAATTTAACCGACAGAAGGAACGTTTTTCGAATCGTAAGGAAATACAAATTCCCAATACATTATTATAAGCACCAGTTATGGTTTCTAGGAAATTAAATAACTCATTTAGATAGGCACAAAACCTTGGAAGCTAATATACCACAAATTTCTTGTTTACCGCTTTTATTTGTATACCGGTTCTTTGAAGTTCCGACGTCTTTTCAGCGACGGCGTCGCAACGTCGCGACGAGTGCGAGGTGGCCCGACAAAATACTAAAAATGATAGGGGGAGGTGCGTGCTTGAAACGTTTCGACTCGCAACAAAGAACCGAGACGAAATACAAATTTCAATTAGCGTAAATTACAAGATTTTCAAAAATTTAAGTACACATGTGCACAATTTCCCCTTTCTCCCGCCGTTACTTTCACCGATAAAGTACAAGAACCGTCGCCCATTTAGGTGTCAATCAAGGCTCATTTAAAACCTAAGATTCGACGCGTTGGATTGGAAGTAACGCAATATGATTTATAACCGTGGTGAGGACAGAAATACCCATTTGAAGACATTGAGGTTCTACTCTCGCCCGGGATTTAAAAAATGATAGCTTCATTCTTGTCGACATCCGAGATGGGACTTCCTTCGATTCTCAGCACGGCCGTTGTAGTTACGTTTGATTGATAATTGGATGTTGCGTTTTTTTTGTGTAAAATAAGTGATTAATGATTAGTAATGTAAATATAATATAGGAGGATTACGGGTTTGAGCGATGGGTGTTGGGAATGTTATTATAACTGCGTTTGATATCTTTTAATGAGTTCTAACGAGTACGTCACATTTTTGATGGTGAAGTGCCGGGGCACTTGTAAAAGGCGAAAAGTTAACGGCATATTCTTATAAATTAGACGTGAGGTTAAATTTTAACAAACGAGTTAATAAATTAATGAAGGTGTAAAAAATTATATAGCTTGTATTAAATTTCAGCACAAAATTTAACAAATTAAATACCAATACTACAGTGTGTTTCAAAATGATTGTCATCTATTGTACATTTATCATTACATCCACAGGACGTTGGGAGATATTACAAGTGTACATAATTGTCTAAGAGTAATAAGATCGACGTTATTTTGACATCTGAGCGTGCGCAGGTGCATGTTGTGATAAGGTATACTTTAATAACGTTACTGCTTTACGTTATTTATGCACCATTCTGGTAAAACATTATTTTTACCCTTGTCACCATCGGATGGAATAGCACATAATCGTTAAAGTTCGGTAAAACATGTAACCATACAGATCGTGTGCTGTGTAGTGGTTGTTATGTAGCAAAATAACATAATCACAAATTTTATTTTCGATCTATTTCATCTTTGTTAATGTTATCATTGATTTTGGACGAATGAGTGAATGATATAGAATCGGAAATGCAGAAAGAAACTTAAGATTTACACACAACGCCGAGGTAACTCTCCTAAGAGAGATAGTGGCCCTGATTGTGTATGGAACACAGTAAAGTGGAACTATTTTAAGTAAAAATTCATGTAGAGCAGATTTGGGAAAAACATTTCCAGTAAAAAAACATTTACAAATTCTATTAGAAATGTAGAAGAAGGAACGAGTCGCCGTTAAAAAGTACCTAAGTATACATTGAAACATTGCCATTCTTTTAATAAGATTCAGAGTCAGATATAATTTAACTGTATTAACTTGCAATATGTTATACTAGATATGGTGAAAAAGAAGCTTATAGTGAGAGAGACGTTTTACTGCAAGAAATTAGTGATATGCGTAATGAATTTGATTGCCGAATAAAACAAAAGAAAGTCTTACAGGATAAAGCAATTGCCGAATTAGGAAAACAAGCCCGAGATGAATGGAACATAAATCATGGTACCAGCAGTTCGTTTTTTTTTATATTGAAAAGGCCGAATATTTTGAACACGGCGCCATTATTGAGGAAGATTTCAGCAATGTTCCTGCGATCCATGAAAAAGTTTTACAAGAGTATACTTATGGTCAGTTGAACACTATTATTTACAGCATTTTCCACATTTAATGTTTACCATTTTTAGGGGCATTCAAGTATACTTTAACCAGTAGCAATTGGAACACTCAATAAAATCTGAATTTACCGAGAGCATTCGAAAAGAGCCCGTTATCTCTATACAAAACCATGGGACTTATTTCTTTCCTTATTCAGAAGGCTCCGTGCCACGAGCGGTCGTGCCTCATGCGGTCAATGTGAAAAATCGTGCCAGATGCGGTCACTCCAAAAATATTTCTACCTGTTGTGCAGGTGTCTTCCCATGTGCGGTCATATCCGAATTCACCGAATTTCTCGGTAGACACCCTCGGCCGATATGGAAAATTGATTACGCCCGGTTTCATAATGCAGTTAAAGTCCACTTTAACTTAACGTCACAGTTAAAGTCAACTGTAAGTTAAAGTGGACTTTAACTGCATTATGAAACCGGGCGTTACTAGGATTAATAGCGTTTGCAAATACAGTAGCCGCCCGGTTATCCGACACATTCGAACCAAAGTTCGAACTCCGCATCACCTCTCCGATAACGATGTTTTTATTACTTTACGACCATTCGCAAAAAAAACGGCGGCTTTTTCGTATACATCAAACAAGTGACCATACTTTAGAATAATTATTATATTACCTTTGATACTACTGTGCCTTTACGGCCAAGTCGTTCAGTTACAATACGATAGAATCAAGTTGATACTAATCTTGAGTGTGTTCGGAGATGAAAACAAATCCAATTTTTATTTTTTTCTAAGAAAGCATAAGAAAGAAACACGTACAATTTCGGATAATGCGGTGACAAGTTTTTAAATTGAAATTATGTCAGATATAATTAAATCCATGTACGATTAAATTTTAAAAATTTGAAATTAACTTGCCTACGTTATTTGCATTAATCCTAAGCAAAAGGCAGGGACTTTCAAACAATTACACCCTATGGCTCGTAATATTTTATTATGTTTTCTTTGGTCGATTCTTGGCGATCTTTTGTCCTTAATATTATTCACAAGTAGGTAGACAACAAGGTAGAAATATTTTCGAGGGATCACATCTGGTACGTTTTTTGATTGTGACCGCATAAGACACTACCGCTCATAGCGAGCCGGTACCGAGTACCCCGATAAATTGGCCTGTCCTGGGATTTCACAAGAATTGACCGCACATGGCACTGACCGCACATGGCACTGACCGCATCTGGGAAGACACGATTCAGGCTCGCACTGGTATATTTAGAAATGCAGGTGTTCGTGTTCGTGCAGTCGCCCAAGTGAAATCGTATATGTGAATGTATGGTTATCTACAGATAAAGAATTAAAGGGTCCATTGGGTCGCAAATTGTTTTTACGACAGCGGCACTTTGTTTGTATCTTCTACTTCTTCTATGGAGCAGGTGTAGTCTTCTTCTGCACTTATACTAGAGAAAACAGTGGTGTGTGTATGTGTGTGTCATTTATTTGTGCTATTTGAAAGTGAATTCATTGTTAGAGTTATTATCCGTAATGATACGCCCATGGACGATCAGGCGGCATGGCTTTTAACCACTTACTTAAAAAGCCATTAAGTGTTTTTGTTGCCGTTCCAACTCTGACTGGACAAAGTAACACGTACCCCTAATGAAGAGACTAGTTCACATAAAAAAGAAGCAACCACTATCCGAAATTAAAGGAGAAATCTTAAACAAAATTATTACAGGTGAGATATAAATGTTGTAGTATATTTCAAGTATGTGCTGGATGTATGTTTCACATTATGATACTTAGAAATCTAAGTGAGAATGCTCGATGTCATTTATTACAATGATTGATTTCATGAATGTATTCACATAGGTATTTTCTTTTATTTAGTTATACGTCCCTTTGTGTTGTGAGTTTTAATAAACTTATATTTTTAAGGGCCATTTAGAACGAGAAATAAAAGTCATTTGCTAAGCAAGGATCCGTTAGCATTATGTACGCGAAGAAAATGAAAAGGAGTACAATATTCGAGAAAGAGAGCTGCAGTTGGAAAAAAAGGAAATTAGCCATCGAGGAAAGAAAACTAACGGTACAAGAAAAAAAATATGAAAATGGAAAGAACAGAAATGCTACGGAAAATGACATATGAAAAAAGCGGCTACAAGTAGAACTTCTAGAAAAAAAGTATAACCCATAAGTTATGGGGAGACTCAACAACAAATTATCGATTCCTTTCCAAAAGCCGATTGTAAAAAAGTAATTAGCTAGTTTTTAAAATGTTTATAATTGTATATAAGTTTTTATAGAGTTTGGAGTTCGCTGGCAGCATTTTCCGTTTTTTTTGTATAATTGAAATAGTTGTGTTTTCTTCATATACATTTTTATTTCATTTAATTTTCCACCTCCAAAGACAATTGCTTCCAAAACTTCGTCCATATTACCAAGTAGGTACTTGAAACTAGAGTCTGAGCAGCCGACTAGATTTCTAGGTATTGTGGTTATGTAGTCATGCCAATGTAGATTCGTGCTTGCAATATCTCTGCTTTACAGTAAACATTAATGCTGAGCACTATTTTATTAAGGTCGACTTAAATACTGTATGCCAGTATTAGTGCACTTTTGCAATATCTCTCTATTTATAATCGTGTTTCTCTGAATAAACTTTCACATTACATAATAAACACATTTTCTAAGTTTAAGCACCCCTATCTGATGTGATCGTATCAATGAAATTTGCCTATGAAATCGTGGCCATTGACTGCGGCCGCTGCTGCCAACATCGTTGTGACTTGGTGCGAAACAAGGGAGGAAGTAACGAAGTAAATGAGGGAAGTGTGTAAGGATATGTTTGATGTTGCCATAGCGATTTTGTAACTACAGTCAACCTCGCGTATAACTGACCTTAAGGGTCCATGCAAACTAGTCGATTAGAATCGAAGTCAATTGTGTCCGAATTTATGTTGAAAAAAATGTGCAGTCATCAACGACTGCCAAGCACTTTAAATGATATAAATTTATAGATAGTATTGTAACGTTTTTACTATTGACTAAAACTAAAACACTACACTATTTGTCCTAATTAATTTATTACTAACTCTTAACACTTATAATTTATTTCACAGAGATGTTTATTTATTTTAACGCGTCCGATCTCTCGCTCGAATGTTTACGCACAGGTTCTTCAACTGGCCTGCCTCGGGTCCGACATTCCCTTTTTATGGCAGGTAGAAGCTTCTCGTACTTTCGGGATAATTACTAGAATGTTCGATTTTCCAGGAACCCGTTATCGCATCGAACTCTCTCGATTGTTCCCGTCGTCCTTCCCAGAATTGCAATAAGGCGAACTTGTGTAGCTCCCGGCGTGTTTATGTCGCGGCTGGCGAGCCGTTTCGTTACAGTATTAAGTAAATAAAACAACGAAGTAAAATATAAAAATGGTTTTTAGCAAATATGTAGAAAATTAGTTCTCTCAGTACGTAAATATGATTTTTATTAGTCTTTTACTCTTGTCAGGAGGAAGCAATCTGCTTTAGTTTGCTATCCAAATTTCGAAAAATCAAAGACGGAATATTTAAAACTGAACCTTGTGGTCAACCCTCCTCTATAGGAGGTCAACTGTTAAACTGTGGAATTTCTCCATTAAACGTAAAGGGTACGTCAAGGGGATGTTTCAAATTACTAACTTCAATAGTTTAGGAAATATTGCGACTTTTTCAAGAAAAAGCCAAAGCTAAAACAAATTCAGTAAACGATTTTCTCATGTATTTCTTTCTGCTAGCACAAGCAGTGTATCCTTTATTTCCTTTGGTTTATCACCAAAATATTGAAAATCCAGTTTGGGGTATTGTTTTAAAAACCTTCCTTTTTTGAAATCAAAATGTAGTCTTTCGAATTTCGTCATGAAAGTCGCAGGGTAGGTTGAAGAGAATTTTTAAATATTTGTTTCTCTTCAGCTAATGCTTAGTTTTTTTATTTATTTTAATATTTTCTAAATGATGAGTCTTATTTATTTTCCTTGATCATTATTCTTATCGAATTTCTCCCATAAAACAAAAACCAAAACAAAATAGTGTGCAAGAACTAAATTTTCAGTGAAATTTCCTTAACATAATTACTGTCTGTCAAAATAACCCGTGGAGTAATAAAACGATTATTTCGCCGGCAACAAGAGGCGTTCTTAAAGAAATGAACGGAAATTAATAAATGAGTTATAATGGTATACAGCGCGTACGATATCTGATGAGCTAGAATTCCAAGAACTTACTAAGCCAATAAACCCCTTCTTATTGGAACTACTGTAACAATATACCGCGACAAAGGCGTGCCTTAAAAATTTCGACATTATTGTCAATGTCGAATGCACGTAAAAGCTAATATGGTAAGTGCTACGACCGCGCCGCAATGACTTTCAAACGCTGCTGATACTCCCGCGATTGTCGGATACCGACAAAGGTAGCTACACGTTTTCTTGGAATTTTACCTCATCACAGTTTGAACAAATAGTACCTATGTAATGATAAGTTTGTTTAAAACCGTTATAATTGTTTTAATAAAAGGTAGGCATTACGACCGCGAATGTTATCAACTCAGAAACGCTTCCATTTTTACCTGATTTGTTGTTAACTTGTCATTAATATAATATATTATAATATAGGAACTCGGTATTTATTTATATTTTATGGTAAAATTTTGTATATCTCCTATTTATAACGATGTGTTGGATTTTTTACGTCTACTTTGCAAATTTGTCGATTCAGATATTGGTTATCAAATCTTGAATTTTCATTAATTCATTCATTCATTTTTTTATATTATTATGTCCATAATAATTAATTATAATATTATTAATTATAATTATAATCTCCATAGATGTATTATTTTGTAATCTCATGTACTATTTTGGGGAATGTGAAAACTTGCATTACATAAAAATTTCAATTACTTTCACAACCAAATACTATCAACTTTTTTGTAGCTACATTGATTAATACAGACGCATTGATTCTACTACTGTTCCGTCACTAACGTCACTAATGTTAATTTTGTCAGAGCAGGAAGTGACTTTGAAGAGGCATAACAAATATTTTTACGCAATAAAGATCTTTACTTGTTATGTTTTCAAAGTTTGCTTTCCAAACTATTCCAAGAAGAGACCACAACGGATATTGTCATCTCGGCAATTCTAGGTAAGTTAAGGGAACTGCAGCTGCAATTGCTTGCGTTAACATCTCGGGTGTTTATGTAAATAACATCGGCCCATTTATTTCATTTAAAATTAGTTTATCAGTAGTCAGTCATCATTGCCTAGACGTGCAATGTGTGTTAGACAGTGACAGTTTGAATTTTAAAATAAAGACCTGAGTTCACCAGGAAACCATTAATCCTGTGTGTTCATTGTGGTATTTTTAAACTACGGAGATACGTTTTGGAGTATGGAGAATTTACCGGGCCCATCGAAGCGCCCAAAATTAGCGCCGTTTTCAGTTAATGAGAAAGTTTCAATTCTGAATTGTTTCGATTCCATCAAAAATCAAAATTCCGACGCGAGTGTGCACACACACAATTTTTCCAGTTACCGACTATTGCGTATTTACTCATTTTCCCCGACCGTACGTCAGAGAGTGATTATTCCCTGTATGTTTACTATAGCCAGACGTACAATATTCGCACGTGTCTCTGGTGATTCGCTCAAAATACAAAGCGATTTCGTAAGGCAGCATGTAAGACATTATAAAACTCCCAAAATTTAGACGATGCCACCTTGTATCGGTTTTGCATTTATAATGAGATTGTATTACTCCATGGGTTATTTTGATAGACTATAGAAATTATGTGGATAAAAGATCACATTTTAGCATACCGGCTTTGGGAATGATACGTTTTTATTCTTTATTTACTAAAAATTTATTAGTAAACTCTCGGATAAAGTGAAATATTTAAAAAATTGGTCAATTATATCCGAAAATCAATATTAACTTAGTCAATTATAACCGAACATCCTTACATTGATTTCCCGCTTTTGATATCCGAGAATATAAAAATAGTCAATTTCAATGGGTGGTCAATTATGGATCTAGGAAAATTGTTCGAATGCAATTATTCGAAAGAAAATTTTTCGAATACAATTATTCGAATAGAAAATTGTTCGAATGGAAGTTTATTCGAATAGAAAATTGTTCGAAATCCAAAGATTTGTATTTCGCGTTTAAGGAAAAATGTCACTTTGACTTTTTGTTTCCATTATAGAGGTGGACAACTTTTGTAAAACATATTTTTGAGAAATGTACAGAAAAAAGTTATTAGCAAAAATTTAAAAAAAATAACGTTTGTATTTTTTAATTTTTTTTATACTTCGTATGAATTTTTTTTGACACATCGTGTCTGTTATATTACTATATATCCTCCCCATAAATCTACCTTTCAGCCTGGCTTGCCATGGGGCTTTTTAATTCGCGACAATTGAAGTTGAACCATATTATCTAAGTTTAAACAACCCGATGTTGCAGCCAGTCGGAAAAGGCTTATTCCGTTCTTTTAAAAAGTGTATGGCCCTTCTCAGCAACTTACGAGCTCTCCTCAGCGCCTCCTTGAGATTCTCGACCACTTGCGGGTCGGCGGTTGCTCTTTTGCGGGCTCGTGCCAGGCATCTGCGTGCCCTGAGTGCTGCGGCTTTCTTCACCGGGATGTCTGCATTCCACCAGTACGGGATCCTACTCGTCTGTCCAGAAGCGTTCCTGGCGGTGGCCTCATCGATACACTTCGCCAGAGCTGCGGGAAAACCATCTGTTGGGACGTTCTCTAATGCCTGCGGTGCTCTCTCTTTCAGCATTTCAAGGTCTAATTTAACGCTATCACGCTCAGCGATGTCCCCCCCCCACGACCCAGGCAGATCCTAATCGTGGAGTGCTGAGTAAAGGGGTTGTCGAACTTCGAGGCCCACGTTACCCCCGCCCTGGCTACGCCCGCCGAGCACAGCGACAGGTCAATGTGGGTAGCCGAGGCACCCCTACGAAAAGTTGGGGACCCATCGTTCAACACGGTCATGCCGGACGCCTCGACCCACTCCAAAACCACGTCCCCGCGGGTATCCGAGGTGGGTGCACCCCAGGCTGGCGACTTCGCATTGAAGTCGCCTAAGACGAGGCACCGGGGAGTGTGAGCCGCAACCAGCGCCATGATCGTTTCCAACTTGTCCTTGAAAGTCACTAGCGGAATGTTGGGGGACAGATACACCCCCCAGTACCACGTCGCACCCACTCTGACTCCCACACATCCCGGGCACCTCGCAGTCTCCACCGTTCTGGTCTTCGGGGGCATACTCGTGTTAGCGACGATCGCGACATCTCCTTCCACGTCTGTGACCCAGCCCGCTTTGGTAGCCAGGGCTATTTACCTTGTAATAATAAATTTGTAGTAGTACGTAAATTTGTTTTTTATTTCGCTATTTACACATTGCTACACGAACTAACTTTCTCTCGACTTGTGTAGTACAGTTTGTTCCATTATCATCCGGTATCCACTTTTAATAATATAATTTTAAACAAGTTACTATTCGAATAATTTTATTTCGAATAAATTTCCATTCGAAGAATTTTCGATTCGAATAAACTTCCATTCGAACAATTTTCCATTCGAATAATTGTATTCGAACAATTTTCTTTCGAATAATTGCATTCGAATAATTTTCCTGTCACCGTCAATTATATCCCATTCAACTTTATTCGAGGCCGACTGTATTTTGATATTGGACAGGAATTTTTAGTACCTTCGGCGGTACTTTACGCACTCCACGCTTCATTGCGCCCTTTAATACATTAGGTACTTGTTTACTATACGGGGTGTTTACCAAAACGCTTTATTCACAGAAGCCCCAAATAGGTGATTTTGCATGTGTGCACACACATATGTAGAAAGCAAAGAGCGAGTTGGGCAGTACGGCTGCGCAGTTTTGCGGGACGACGTTGCTCGTGGCACGTCTCTATCTAAACAAATAAGTAACCGACGTTTTTAAACGAAAATTATTTTTTACCGTGCCTCTAAAATGTGTTACTCTGCCTTCTTTCTCTCTTTGTTACTAATCTTGTTCATACGCACTTCGATCTAAATGTACTTAACGGCGCACTTTTATTTAAGCAATTTAACGTGCATTATTTCTTTATTAAACCGTATACACTTTCAATCTGCTATAATTTAAATGGTTTCATATCTCTCAGGCGTCCTGCGACGGTTCACTTTTCTCTTTATCTACTTATCTACTTATATACCTATCCTGATCCTTTTCCATCTCATTCGGCGTCAAGCTAATTACTAATCCTCCTTTCTTCCTACATTTGGACTCTTTCCTTGTACATATCCATTGTGCTTTGCTAATTCTGCTATTATTGAATTCATTTTTCTTTTTGACTTTTCCTATATCATTTTTCATGCTATCTCTGTTTTCCATAGCGGGGTTTCAAAGGTAGTTGTTTTATTTTGTAATTATTCGGTTAGTAGGTACTCGCAACACATCCATATCTCTTGGTACCAGAATTGACTCATATATATCCTCCTATATGATTCTTCAAAGAATATGTTATATAATTCGTGGGCGTTGCCTTCTCTCCTCTTAATTAACTTTTGATATATGCAGGAAATATACAGCTTTTGATACAATCTATTTCATTTTCTTTACTATCCTTATCTACATTATCTTCCCATTAACCTTTATTATATGTTAAAATTTTCGATGTGTTTTTCTAATCCTCTTTCATTGTCAGCTTCCATTTTCTGTAGTCAGCTACTTTCATTCCCTTATTGACCCATACTGGATGTGTAAACTGTGGTCGTTTACCTGGATGAACAGCGGAGTACTACATGCTTTTTTGTCTTACTCATTTGTTCGTTGTAACAAGTTATTCGACTTATCTGCATTCACATTTCACGTGAAATTAAGCTATTCATTAACTTTTCGCTCACATTTCTTCCTTCTTTATACTGTTACTACTACTATACTATACTAAATTACTTTAAAAAGCTATTCAAATGTTGACGATTTCAGTGCTGAAACCGTGTTTTTCAGTTTTTGTTAAAGTTTTTGAAATCGTGCTACTGTCATGCAATTCTACCGATTAATCTGAATGTCAAGTCTGAAAAGTTGTTACATCTGCATACGACAAAATTAGTATTTATTATTATATTCAATTCCGGTGCTCGTAAATCATCGTCGAAAGGAAAAAAATGAAACAAGTAGAAACAATTATAAATTCTGCTGCATGATTATTTATGTGACCTCCTGTTTTGCATATCCACGAGAAATGCCCATAAATTCACGAGACTGTAAGAAATTTAGGCGAGATGTACGTTAAATAACAACTTTAATAAGCAAAGATGACAAGTATGGACAGGACACGCTAAGGAGTCCAGTATTTTAATATTTAAGGCGTCCCAAGACGAGATATCTTCGGATGTTATATCGATGAGGAGAGCAACAGCGCTACGATTCTCCAATTTTTTGTCTTTAAATTCCTCTTCCATAAGATCGAGTTTGCTCCTTCTCGCGTTTGGTCAGGTCGTTTCTCTCTCACTAACTACCGAATTTAGCTCTGTTATTGTTCATAAAATTGCTAACGCTACATCGTCCCTCCGGCGGCAGGTTTACCACTACCGTGGTAGTCATGTCCCGTTTCATTAACATATATATTTGTTTTGGGTTGTTAACGGACTTGTTTTTCGCTGCTTCAGAAACTTATCTGGGGATGGACGTCTCGTACTTTTACGTTCTCATCAAATGCCGTCTTTATAACACGGGAACTGACAGCGACGATTAACAAATAGCTCCGTTAGACGACTAGACGGATTTAAAATTTGCATCGGCAGTCCAATAGGTATATATATATGCATATAGTGAAATAAATATGGATATTAACTAAGGATGTTAAGTATGAGTGATTAGTTAAGGCAGCGAGCAGAAGAAGCAGGAGAAGAAGACACAAGCTGCATCAAGGTAACATATGATCGAGAGAAGATGAATCATCTAAATTTAAAATCGTGTCTAGAAAACCCTCGAATAATACGTCTGTTGAGAAAGTCCCAATATTAAAATGTTTATAAATACGAGATAATACAAAACGACGAAATCTTCGGAGAAGATAAATTTAAAAACGATCTGTTATACCTCTAATCTCGAATTTGTCGGAGCAGTAAGAAGCAATTGTAGTAAAAGTTTGTTCTTTGTTGGTAAATAAAACTGCAAATAACATTTAGACACTCTTAACTTATGTTCCTTATTTTTCTCGTAAAGACTAAACCTAGATAGTATGGTTAAAAGTACCCCAGGAGATATCGAAAAAATGAATTAGGTTCGCTACCAAAAATGATGATCATCACCAAACTAACCCAAAAGATCGAAACCTAACCTCGAACTAAACAAATGGTTATGAACTTAAGTAGGAAATATCCTCAATTACCCACAAATTTGTTCACAGAAAAAGGATTGCGTTCTAAGTACAACTTGGTCTTGAAATTTTATCGCCAATTTTTAGTAGCAAATGAAAAACTATGAAATCTAATAAAGAATGTTAAAACACAAAATATGGATTTAGGCCGTTTAGGGTATGGTATGGGTGATAGGTGTTTTCCTATTTCGTACACTACCGTTTCGTACACCGGAGGGTTTCTACCTGAAAATGGTCTAATTCGTACACTGCATATACTAGATAAATTTTAGGTGCCTATTTCGTACACTGACCCACCCTTCTCGGCTTAAGGTACCTCCATACCAGAAAAGGCTATTTTACCTATAAATCCACCGGACAGAAATTAGATAAGTAACAATGAGTCTTAGTTTTATTTGAATTTTATATTGATTGTACATAATTATTATCAAAGATCAAGATGGACGTGGCGTGGGTACCTGCTGTTCTAATAAATACGCATTTTGTCACTTTTGACATCAGTTTCAAATATATTCAGCTAGTGACCAATGATACCGCAGTAACCATATTGCTTAGTATGTACCATAATAACGTTGTGGAAACGAAAAGAGGAAATCCAGCCATTTTACATTCAAGGTACCGTTACACTAAGAAGCGAGTATTCAAGAATACCAAAATCTTGTGGACGTGTAACAACCGGTCGTGTCCTGGGACTGTGACTTCCATGTCACGCGCATGGGAGGAGCTGTTTCCAATTCCCCAAATCTACCGGGAAGAAATCACATCAATCAAGGATGCTGGACTTGACTTCGTAGTTAATGTTCCTGAATTGTTTTCGGTGAAGGGCAAATTCTGTAGAGGCACCGAGCTCTAGAAATCGATGTTCTTCCCAAAAGACGATGACACCACACTGACGGAAGGAATGAAAAAATATTTATTGGCTGACGAGGAAGTTGAAGGCAGATAATTAATTTTTGCGGCAAGACTTTTGAGAGAAGCTACTGAAATTTTCATGGATGGCACGTTCAAGATTTGCTGTCTTTTATTTGAACAGCTCTACACAATTCACGTTGACTTGGGAACTACTTCGGAGGCAACTCAGGTCGTTCCTATGATCTACGCCCTGCTCCCGAATCGCAGAGAAGCCACATACAAGAGGTTTTTCAACGTCGTTTTAAGTAAAGTGGACTACTTCAGCCCCCATAAAGTCCACATCGACTAAGAACGAGCAGCAATTAACACAGTAAATTCTGTGATTCCAAAAGCTGAAATCAAGGGATGCATTTTCCATTATAATCAGGAGCTATGGAGAAAGATTCTGGAATTGCAATTAGTCAGAGAATTCAAGGAGAGCAAAGAAATTCATAATCATCTCCTTAGATGTGCTGCATTAACACACTTACCAGAAAATCGGATACCCAACGCTTGGCTGGAAATAATGGAGATTTCACCAAAAAATCCTAGAGTAGTCCAGTTCAACGACTATTTCGTGGAGCAGTGGCTGGACAATGACTGGATCTGGTTATGCAATAGCAAACGACATAGGACAACGAACGCTGTGGAAGGATGGCATAACAGGTTGAACAGGCGCGTTGGATAAAGTCATCCAAATATATATGAACTGGTGAAAGTTATATCAGAAGGGATTAAATTTTACGAAATAATGCAGCAGCGTTGTGACCTATACATATACCTATATACATGTAAATAGTGTGTATTTTGACAAAAATTAGTCACGATTGAATAATAAAATTTATTTCTGGTACCTGAAGCTCATTAATGAGGTCGGTGTACGAAATAAGAGTGTACGAAATAGACATGAATCGGGTGATAGATAAGACCAATTTTTTACCATATTGGCCTTCATTCAGCATTATAAAAATCCTTATAAATATTAGTATAATGGTGTACAAAAAAAATTCTATAAAATATTTGAAATTAAAATTTTTGAAAAAATAATTCAATTTTGTTTTATTATATATCTTCATTAATTTTAATTTTTCATTAATTAATCAACTAATTTCAACTGATAAGCAAAACTTAGGTCAATTATCAATTTTCTTGTGCTAATTATAATTATGGCAACGAAAATGAAACTGTTATAAGGCAAATTTGATATTCAGGGGTTGTTGGGGTTAAAAAACAACAACTTTTTGTGCGAAACTGCTTAGATATTTTGACTCAAAACTACGAAAAAAACAAAGCTTTTAAGACAAACCTTAATACTCCTGTGAAATTTCGATAACAGCAGCAGATTTCCAGAAAATTATTGTTGAAAATCATGGTGGGCTATTGAAAATTTTTATGGTCTCAAAAACGAAATTACCAACTTTAGAACAATATAGCACCGTCCGAAACATACAATAGACTTATGAATGTATGTCCATAAATAGACGGTTTCGTAGATACGGGATATTTTGCGTATGTGAAACTATACAATTTTTAATGATGCATTTAGATTTTCAATCTAAATTTTCTACAAAACTGCCGCTCTCATCGAAAAGGCCTAAGGGCACAAGTTTCAGTAAAAGCTTTATTTTTTTTCATAATTCTCAGTTTCTAAATCGTTAGACAGTTACGTACCGAAAACCTGGGGTATTTTTTACCACAATAAACCCATATAAATCGAATTTACCTTATAGTAGTTTGATTTATACCATAATTGTAATCAGTGCACCAAAGTTAGTAATTGACCTTAATTTCACTTACCTATTGAATTTAGTTTTATGAAGAATAAAAAAAATGATTGTAATTTTAAAGGTTTAACACCCTATACCTCAAAAATTAAACGTTTTTTGATACGTATTCATTAAGACTTTTCTGTATATTTCGATTATGCTACTACCCCCCTAAGTTAGGTACGTTTTTTTACCGCCCGGTATATAAAAAAATTATACGATAAACTTTTACTTCTTTACTTCACATCGTACTGTACATTACTGTTACAAGGATTGGGATCAATTAATTCTAACTCATATTGTATAATAATACCATTAAATGTGTAGGTATTCTATGGTATCAGATGATTTTAACATGATTTTTCTAATATTTCTGATATCCTTTAGAATTTAAAATTAATTACACTCTTTACATTTCAGAATAATTATCAAATTTGTCCTGTACAACTTAGAATTTGGAATGTGAGGTTTCGTTTTATTTCCTACATTTTGCTCAACTTCATTTTTTAAGAGACTTTCGATACTTCTGAAATCTTTTAAGTTTACGATTCGTGGGTTTTTATAATTTGTGAAACTGCTACTGAACCATATTCTGGCTTTTGTTATTTTAATAAGGAAAATTTTGATAAACATTTAAATTCAACTGAAAGCCATCCAGTTAAAACATTCAGAAGTAGGTACTGAAATTTTAGAAATGAAGCTGCTAAACAGAATTTTATATCTGGTTATTTTAACTTCACATGTTTTCCTATATGTACTACCTATTCCTATAATTTTCACTATAGTGATCTGTTGAATTCAATAAATTTTAAGATCAACATATTTTCGCTGGTCGATAATGAAAGGTTCGAATTTTATTTCATTATTGAACTTCATTTCCTTATTTTTGTTTCATTATTTATTTAAACAAAAAAAAAGTGCCATTTCCGCACTTGTCTACAGAAGTTATTATAAGTGCCAGAACAAAATTTTTAATATGCAAATTGCATAGTTTATTTCAGTATTAACTTTTAGATTTGCACAGAAAATATACGAACGCCGTAAGGTTGTTGAAACATAATACCAAGTTTTCTTTTTTCAGAATGTACATCCCATACATTTTCCGCCAGGAGGAAAGATCTTTTTTCCCTGATTTCGAATGCAGCCCCGATATCTTCAAAAGTTTTAAGTTTTTGGAAGCATAGCTTTCTTATGGCGGGTTTCGCTCGAAGCGCTGAATCGGTGAGAGGTGTAAACACCGAAAAACCGGCACGATCGCAACGGCCAATTATCGCGCCGCGCTAACTGTTTAGTAGCAACCGTGTTACCATTGTTTTTTTTTGTATTGGTTGCCTGTTCCATGGTGACGCGCGATCGGCGCGATCCAAACAATCGAAGGCGACCGTCACTTGTCTGTCCGTCATTGGCGTCATTGCATTGCGCATTCACTGCTTCCCTATAAATCTCCGCAATAAAGTCCCAGCGGACTGCTCACAATTCGATTGGCGATCGACATAAGGAAGGGAAGCCATCACACATTGCCAACCAGCAGTTTGCAGACAGTATAAATACGTGCTTTCTTTTATAATTATTATTCTTATAAAAACATGGTGAATTCAGGAAGTGCTAGTGGTGAGTTTAGTGAAGAGGAGTCTGATAAAGCTGTTATTTCTCAATTAGTGTAAGTAAATAATTAATTTTAGTTATCACTAATACCAAGTTAAGAGCGCGGGTTTCCAATATTGGAAGCATAGCTTTCTCATGGCGGGCTTCGCTTGAAGCGCTGAATCGGTGAGAAATGTAAACGCCGAAAAACCGTATGACTCGGACGGCAAATTATCGCGCCGCACTAGCTGTTTATTGACAACGTGTTACAATTGTTTTTGTATTGTCGGTTGCCTTCTCCGTGGTAACGCTAGCTATCTTGGACACAAAATGCTTTAACTGTACAATAACAAAAATTATATCAACAGAATCAGCGTCTAGCGAAGAACCTACCTGAGTCTGGCAATTACTTGGTTTCGTCTATCAACCGAGATTCTTCATTATAAAATTTGCTCTTAAACGTAAATAGACAGTACACATCCTGGATCAAGATCTACACGAGAACATTCTTCACGAAAACGTTTCTGGGCCTACGACTACGGTCCGGAAGGTTAGGTTTGTTTAATTTGGCTTGGATAAAAGTATAACGAAAAATAAATAGTACATTATATTATACTAGTTTAATAAGAGGGAGAATTGTCACACGAGAGTTTTAAAGCACGTGACAGTGTGCCGTGTGTGACGTGAGTGTGACAATATGTTTTATTAAACGTGTGTAATATACTATTTTAGCTACTTTTCTTTATTAATTCATTCAATTTTGGCTGTTCAAGTTTTCATATTACACTAGGGAATTTTGCGTGGGTTGGTTACACTGACGTCACTGACATTGAAGTTTCGTATTTGAATTTGAAAAACTAGTAGCCCTAGGACAAATTCAATAACTACTTACTTACGTGAGCGAAATGGAAGACAAGGATGTAGATTCATGAAATTTGAAAAGTTATGTTTATTGAAATACTAATAATTTAACCTTGACGTCTACGCACGTCTACGTGACAGGCTGATGTACCAATTTAACAAAACTAAAAGTTACCATAAGTAGTGTAATAATATGAATATTATTACACTAGGTACTGTAATAATATGTATAATGAAGATGTAATAATGGGATCATTAGTAACGCAAAGTTAATAAAAGTGATTTATTTCGGAGTCGCGCTAACTGTTTGGTGGCAACTCGTGTTACAATTGTTTGTATTGTCGGTTGCCTGCTCTAGGGGTGGCGATTGTGGGCTGAATCTGAGAGTGGCTAGAGCAGCGCGATAGCGTCGGGCTAGCTACCAATCTTTTCTGTACATGACGTATTATAAAGCTATGCTTCCTCTCCCGGTCATTCCCAGAGTGCCTCATTTCGTTTTAGACATATCAGCCAATACGATTTTGTTGCTTTATATATGTAAAAGCAGTCAATATGTAATCCCGTCGTTTTTGAAATATTTGAGTTTTAAATTTTGATATAATCAACTGATGACAATAGAGTTGACCAATTGTTACAATAGGATTATTATTAAAATAAGCCAGATTAAAGGGATAGTTCACTTTTGACATTTTTAGGTTTTTTTGATTTTTTTTTTTGAAATCCATTCCAAGATGTTTTTTTTTCAAAATTTATTGATTTCATTATCGAATAAGTATAATCAAATTTAATAACATTTTTCGCTAATTCCAATATGAAGGGCACTTTACATTCGTCGTTATTCTATTTTTTGAAATTTATCGAAAATTCGTTCCAAGAATTTTTCTAAACGTTGAATATTTATGCTACAATCAAATATTTATAATAAAATATGAAAAGGAAGTTCGATGGGCACATCGACAATTTTTAATGTGTCATATTTATATGGCGGCTAAATATGAATAAGGAAAATGGTCAGTCTTCATACAAGTATTGTGGTTTGCACACTTTTTGTTCAACAATTGTCATAATATCTGCTGATAAAGATTCTAGATCTGTTTGTTTCTCCCCCTGTAAATCAATTTCTTGTACTATGTATAGATTTCTGATTAATAATAGATATCTGTATATTTCATATTTCACGTTTTCAAAAAAGGTAGAATTGGAAACCAGCGACTATTTTCAGTAAAATTGAGTGAAAGTAGCTCTTTTCATGAGATCCTCATGAAAAATGATTCCTGAAAAAAGGCCAAAATAGTGAAAAGATATGATTTTTTGCGTTGTTGGACCACAACGAAAAATCAAAAAATCTTATGGTATGAATCCTATCATA
Source organism: Cryptocephalus moraei (assembly GCA_946251905.1). Classification (NCBI taxonomy): domain Eukaryota; kingdom Metazoa; phylum Arthropoda; class Insecta; order Coleoptera; family Chrysomelidae; genus Cryptocephalus; species Cryptocephalus moraei. The sequence goes on along the minus strand of OX276456.1, from coordinate 11,342,812 downwards.
CCTCCATGATATATTTTTCTTTCGATTGGCATTTAAACTAACTTCATTTAAATAATTTCCAAATTTTTCCAAAATTTTAAATTCGGTAAAGACTTTTTCATTATTCCCAAGTTGTAGAGCCCAAGAAAACCTTTCGTTCGATGACAATAAAGAAGTATCTGGGCCCAAAATTGAAGAAGGTATGAAAGAAAAACGCTTCTATAAGTTTGGGATATTTTGAAGGTTAGGTGACAACATTTTGGGTTTAACCTAACCTAACCCGAGTATTTTTCCTGATGTCTCCTAGGGCACTTCTGACTATCTTATCCTGTTATGCCCTATTCGCAGCTTTACCCATTTTCTCAAATTGAATATCCAAATGGGACGACACAGATTTGATTTTTATTTTCTGGGACAAGACACACGTGAGGAAGTAAATGTGTAGAAACATTACGAAGGCACCTTTGCTGCTAAAATTGACAAGTGACTTAACTCTTACCCGTCTGTAAGGCGATTCCGATAATTTGTTAGGCACTCCACGACGGCCTGAACATTCGGGAAATTATTCTCTCGCCGTACATTCCGAGACGTTGGGTCTCCATCGAGAGCCGAAAGAGAAGGAACGGTTTCAGAGAAAGAGACACAGAGAAAGAGAGAGAGACAGACCATCTGGGCTCTTAAGAGGTGTGAGATCCTGCGGTCATCCAACCGACGGATCCGCCGGTATCAACGGACCCCCTCGGTGATCACAGGCATATTTAAAATTCTTCTTCGTCTTCGAGAAGTTACCGTGTCACGGAGATCGTATAAAAGAAACTGATATTGTGTGGATGATAAAAAATAGATCTCGGCCCGTTACGCCGGTTAAACTGTCCAAAGGTAACGGGTATTGTGTGCGGGAATTAAATTGTGGACGGTGCTTTCGACGGGCTGAAAAAAGTTAAGCGGTTAAGTAGCGTGAGGTATTTAGCGAAATTGGTGGTCCCTCGTGCGCATACTTAAAATTGAAATTTTATAAAAGTCTGGTTAATCGATGCGCCACTGTTTTGAACTGGAGAAGTACCAAAATTGAAGAATTCATTTATTCCTAAGTTACCCACAACAGGTTCGTTACAGCGGATGTAATATTTGTAACTTGTTCAATGTAATGGAATGCTATGTTTTCCGACTACACGGACGATAGTGGATAGTGTAGTCCGTAGTCCCTGAACAGATAAGAAAAAAATCACAATGGAGAAATGTTACCAAACCCTTATATAAATATATTAATACTTAGAGCAATTTATCATATTAACTAAAAATAATACATTCAGTAAAATCGCTTTTTGGGCCCTTTGAAACAATACCTCTTACGAAACATTATGAGTTAATTTTGTAAGAAATAAATAAGGTTTAATGTTAGCTTTACATCGTACCTAAAATGTATTATCGATCAAGTCTCCAGAATCTATGATACCCTTCTGATACCCATGGGTATCTTTGATATTATAACTTTTTGGGGCGTTTTAATTGAATACCCCACTCGATATGCTATAGAAACACAAATTTTGGATGGAATTACGGTATATTTGGATTTGCAACTTTGCAGACAAGTAAATGTAGCTGCACTGCAGTTGCAATTAGATTTGGTGAGATGTAGTAATCTAGAAAAGAAAATTAAATTCCCCATATTTGCTGCTCCAAAAAGTCTTGGTGCCCCCGTTTTTACCAGAATCTCTCAAAATAATTTTATTTTGTATATGTTTGGTGGTTCTATGATTGCTGATATGACAATTAACTAAAAAATTATTATATTTTTGTGTTTCATCCGCAATAACACAATAATATCGAGGAACGGAAGCGGCATTAGTTAACTGCAGGTCTTATAAGCCGAATATTTCCTAACGATGTATTCAAATACTATTAATAAACGAACTGTAACATGATAAAGAGCTCTGTTAAGGTCAGAATAATTGTTAATGTTTATTTGCCTATCTTGCAAACGAGTAATATTTTAGGTGAAATATCAAAAGCATTACTATGAACAGCTAATAGTCTATATCTAACCTAACCTAACTTTACTGTTTGTTACGTTCCATGACTTTCTGTATGATTCTATGAACAACCTGCAAATTTGCAGCATCCTGCTCTTGGCTACAAATTTGCAGGCGACTTGCAGATGCAAAATGTTATCGGTAACATCAATTTTGATAGTTGTGCTGACAAAGTAGGTTTTGCAGGTGTAAGTGTGACTTGCGGACGTTCTATAATTCTACCCTTTGATGAATGTCGTTTGAAATTTGTTTTATTACACCATAGGTTTTATATAAGTACATTTAGTTTAAAAAAATACTTTGTTTTGTGCATTTCAATTCAGAATTAATACTAAATTAACCAAAACTTACAAAATAATGTGGGGGTTATTTTACCTAGTAAAAAATTTCTTTGGGATTTATAGCCCAGTTTATAGAGAGAAAAATAAGCTGTTTTGGTAATCAAAATTCAACAGCAAACTGACTAAACAGCTGTGTTTGAAATGGATCAGAGATGATAAAAACACAAAATACATCCAAATTTTAGCTTTTGTTTTTTATTTAAATAATGAAAACTATTAAAAATAGGCCATTTTTTGGTTTTTTCACCATAACGTGAAAATTATTGATGGAAACGCAATACGTTGCACAGAAGAACTGTAGAGGATTACAAAACCTACAAAATTTGGGCTTCTAGAAGGTGATTGATGCATTTTTTACCGAGAAAAGCTGGAAAATCCGTTAAAATGAACCTTTCTCCCAAAATTTATAACTTGGGCCGTTTTGAGCTGAAGTGGTAGTTTCTAGTACAATGCTTGATTATAACGTGCACTTTAAACATACAAAAGTTGGATGCTGTCGGATGAGTAGTTTTTGCACAATTGCAGTTTTAACAATTAACAGCGATATTTTACCAACTTTGGCGTATTAACTGAGATGGACCGATTTTAATTTAGTAAACGGATTTTGAAAGAGGAGATCAATATCTACAACTTGGCTATCTTCGATTTTCATACGTGTTTGGAGAAAAGTGTGAAAAACGTCCCCGAACATTGCGCTAAACGTGCACTTTTGCATTTCGAGGTCTGTGGTGGGGGAGAGAGATACAGGTGCGTGCTGGTGAACAGACTGAACTGGCGGCAGGCGATCGCTCGCTACTCGCTACATCCAGACTCCAGACATGTAAACAACGGTTAATACGTTACACGTTACTTTCTTCTTGATTTGTTATTGATAATATTATTTTGAGTGCAGTTGTATTATTGCAAAGCAAAGTTATTCACTAATCATATAATTATGGATCCTACAACTACCAACGACGATTCCAATAATGAAAGGTAAATATGTGTATCGGTATACAGTGATCCTAAAAAGTCTGGAACAAATTCATTATCTCGCTAAATAAAATTATTTCAGGAAAATCCTCGGACAGGTCAATTTCTATTTTTAACAGCATGCATTTTGGTAATGGGTAGTTTTTTTTCGTCATTCGCTCTCGAGGTGTAAATTATTTTTTCCTTTAAACGTGATATATGAGTAACATATAATATGGTAAAAAAGTAAAAATAATAGTAAAATAATATGAATGGCAGATATCATCCTTATATTTTGTAACTTCCCGTTTTTATCCATAGACAAGAAATTATATTTTGTAAGACAGTTTTAATTGCACTATAATTAAGTATAACTGTCTAGTGACGGTTCTTAATTTATATTTTTAAGTTTAATCTTAAACAATAATTAACTAGAAAGAAATAACACGTGTGTAATCGTTTATCGTAAACATGTCATTAACTGTGATTTTATGTGTGTTCCGCTCCCTAGTGTATATATACCAATCCATACACTAAACAATAAAAATAAAAATCTACATGTCAAAAAATTATTAAAAGATCAATTTGCAGTAGATAAGCAATAACAGAAGAAGTAGGTACGTGTGGAGTGTAGCGAACGAGCCCCTACTTCACCAGCACGCACCACACTGTATTCCTCTCTTCTGCTGTTAGAAGCCCCCACCACAGACCTCGAAATGCAAAAGTGCACGTTTAGCGCAATGTTCGGGGACGTTTTTCACACTTTTCTCCAAACATGTATGAAAATCGAAGATAGCCAAGTTGTAGATATTGATCTCCTCTTTCAAAATCCGTTTACTAAATTAAAATCGGTCAATCTCCGTTAATACGCCAAAGTTGGTAAAATATCGCTGTTAATTGTTAAAATTGCAATTGTGCAAAAACTACTCATCTGACAGCATCCAACTTTTGCATGCTTAAAGTGCACGTTATAACCGAGCATTATACCAAAAACTAGCACTTCAGCTTCAAAACGGCCCAAGTTATAAATTTCTGTAAAAAGGGTCATTTTGACGGATTTTCCAGCTTTTCTCGGTAAAAAATGCACCCATCACCTTCTAGAAGCCCACATTTTGTAGGTTTTGTAATCCTCTACAGTTCTTCTGTGCAACGTATTGCGTTTCCGTCAATAATTTTCACGTTATGGTGAAAAACGAAAAAATGGCCTATTTTTAATAGTTTTTATTGTTAAAAAAAAAGCAAAAGCTAAAATTTGGATGTATTTTGTGTTTTTATCATCTCTGGTCCATTTCAAACAAAGCTGTTTAGTCAGTTTGCTATTGAATTTGGATTACCAAAAAAGGCTCTATAAACTGGTCTATTACAGAACTCGTTGTTACGTTGTATCCCACTGAATATACACTACACCAAAATAAAATAAGAAATAAATAAAATAAAAAATAATTAAATGAAAATAAAACATACAACTAAAATGTGTTTCCTTTTTGCCATTACTAACAGACTCGTGTCAAATCTATTTTTTTTTTTCAAGTCAAAAGTTGTCATCTGTTATTATTCTAATAATTATTTACAAAGCACCTCCAAACGCCTTATATGACTATATTACTATTTATTTATCTATATCTATTTATTTATACTATATCTATTTAATGAATTGTACGACATCCATTTAGCGTTTTGAATACATAGAACATACAGAGTGTCCTACGATGAACGCTAATCTTGGATACCTATATGAAATATCGTTCATAACAAAATTCTGACAACTGGAAAATATACAATTTTATGGTCAGTATGGATTATTTAAACTAAATATTTCCAGCGATGACCTTGTAAACCATATTTCTTACCCAAATTCAACCGTTTTTGAGATGGTTTCAATATTGTATTTAAAATGGCGAAGGCAAATCTTTAGTTTTAATCCTTTTTAAACCTTATTTTCTTCCACGTTTAATTGGAGTTTAGTATAAGAGGGTTCCAGGTCTATAAACACATTTTCTTTGGAAATATACTGCATCTTCAAGAAAAATTGCTGAAAATTAAAACAAACAAAAAATGGCGGAAAACATACATGTATCTATATACTAAAGATTAAGATTAAAATTAAATTCTGTAAATTAATGTTTATATAAAATTTTCCTCACTTGTTTTAACTTTCATTTAGGTATTTAAGCAATAACATTTCTTTCACACTAAAACGATTTTCGAATTTCATTCGTAATTTATACTTCTACCATATCGAGTACCGCAATAAAGTCAAAAAAAAATGAAAATGACAAATTACTAGAGTTTCCTAGTAATTCACTAAAGCTATTAACAAACACTTTCTCCTGGGTATCATTTCCTCCTTACCTGTTTAGGAACTGTACTATGCCCTCATTATCGTAAAACTATAAACCGTTAATGGCTTTTGATGCAGTTTACGTCCCAGCGCTTACACACTTATGAAATATGTATTTTCCCTTGGCTCAAATGTGTTTCAAACCTGTTCATAACTACTTCTGGAACAGACCTAAATGTTTTCGTGCGCCATTAAATTTGATCTTAATTTGTAAAGCAACCAAACAAATTTTACACATTTGTGTGTGCATTACAATAACTGCCTGCTGTAATCCAAGAATCATAGGAATTAAGTGATATAAATGTAAAGCGTCCTTCATGGACCATGAAACTAGGAAGTTCCGCGAGACCCTTAACAGATATACCACTATATTGTTCATGCTAATGTAGAAAGTCCTTAAATTTTGATACCATTTTTGCAAAAGACTCCTTACACATTAAAAATACTTTATAAATATACAACTGTCTCTATTCATCTAAGGACCATAGGAACCAGTTGAAATAAATGTAGAACTTCATGCATATAACATAAACGCAGGCAGTTCGGCCACAGTTTTGGCGATAATAGCAGTGGAAAATTATCAATTCTACCAAAGAAGCCAACGTTTTTAGATAGTCTATATTGCCTAATCCACTTAATCACGTACTCGATAAGTAATTTAAGTAAATGAGACAACTGCCAGAAATGATATGTTTTCAGAGATCAGCATTGTAAAAAGTACATGCTTGGAAATTTTATAAACTATGAGCCGCCATCGCTTTCAGTAGAAGTTCTGACGCCCTTTAAAACTGAATTTAGCCAATGAAATGCAGATATTTAGCCACGTGAGAAGTATTTCACTGGACAAGACATAGTTCGTTTTATAAAACTTAATTAAGTTTCCGAAAATATCTCATTATTATATACAGGGTGTTAGGGGTTTGACTGCCTTTATTTTAATAGGTGATAGCATTCATCAAAACAAACAAAAAAAACATATATAACGGGGGTCCTAAAACCAACCGTTTTCGAGAAAACTCGCGTTATTTTATCAAGACATTTCAATGCTTCGCGACGCGTGCGATAAATTCGCGGTGTTGCCACACCACATCGAGTGGTGTATTGATTGGAAATATTTTTTTATTCTTTAAAGAAAAAATTGTTTTGTTAAAAATGAAATATAAATACATTAAAGCAATACAACTTATGGTCATTTCATGTACAAAATTATTTTTGATTCTTTAATAAAACTAAATGTTTACACCTTAAAATTAGAAGTTTACTAATTTTTTTCTCGAAAACGGTTGGTGTTAGGACCCCTGTTATATAAGGTTTTTTTTGTTTATTTTCGTGAATACTATTGCCTGTTAAAATAAAGGCAGTCAAACCCCTAACACCCTGTATAAAGAGAGATGCAGACTTTATTATACGGAACGCTTCATGTAGGTTACATAACTTTTCACCTATGATTAAATTGAAACAAAAATAACTTACAGGATGGATGAAAGCGACGGACAATCTATGAAAAGCGAAATGTATGTCTCCAGGTTCTACTTTAATTATGAAAGGAAACATAAAAATACAGTCCTCTCAAATTGGAGTATTTAAAATTAAAACCGAATGTAATGAAAATCTGTTACCATAAAACAACGCCAATTTTTTTTCTTATGATTTTGTAACTTCAAATTTAAATCGATAACGCAGATAAAACTAATCAACAAGTAATATGCATTAAATTTGTTAATACGTTGTCTCTAAAAAATCCATTCACTATATAAAGCAAATAAAATTAGCAATTTACTTTCACAGTGTCAAACGTATTCGCGAATAAGCCTAACCATCACCAGTTTTACCGTCACTAATACCTGTACTTTGAGGTTATTAAATCCATTAGCCTTTAAACTTTCAAATTTTGTGCTATGAGTAACTTTCACCCTTTCTTTGTTTTCTTTTACAAATGAATAGAAAGAAATACAAAAACGATTCCTTAAAAATGTAAAAAGTTTTGTTGTGTGAAATGTAGAATATATTGAAAATATATATATACATAAATATACACCTCTTATATGTACATTTTTAATAACAACTGTTATTTAAAAATATGTAAGCAAAAAAAATTCGGCGCGCCTAAGAACGACCTACTTCCTTAATTATTGTGTCAAGTACAGAGAGTCTGTAATATTTTTTGGCATGTAATTTTAGCTTGAGGCTCGATTAGAATGTTGTTTTCCAGTCTATGTACAGACAAATAGTAAAGAATACTTTCCTCGATTAATTAATAATTCCACCTAATGCAGACCTGTAACAATATAACGAACTGTCCCGTCCTTTTCAGAATACACGGTAATTATTGTACATTACAAAAGTTCCTTCGAGTAAGATTATTAATGTTTGCGCGATGACTCCTTGAAAATCATTTAGAATGACAGGTACTTACATACGGGATATTCACATTTATTCGATTTTTGTTTGTTTCTCGACGTGCTTAGTCATCCTTTCTTTCGATTATATAGAGAAGTGTATGGATGCTTCCTGTTTTGTAATGCTGGTACTACTATAAAAAAATTATGAGTACGTGCGAAGAAGTGCTGGTACTGGTGACTACGTTCGTGACCATGTGGTATTTGTTAAATAATGACATGAAGATGTCGGACTTGCACGAACGTAAAGAGAATCTTAATGAATTTTCATTTCGTGTAATTAAGTAGTTAAACCAAAATGTAAAGGTTTTTTCGGTTTTATTAACTATTGAACGCTCGTGTCCAAGTTAGCCTAATGGTGATTTAGAGTGAGTATACCTAACATATAAAGAAAGCGTTGTATATATAAAGTGTATAAATATTTTGTCAGGAAAATTCGCATGCTATTCGTGAAAATGGCCATTAAAAGAGATTTTCTGGTAATGTTCGGATGGGTATAATGAACCAAAGAGTTTTTAGAGCCATTAGTTTACCTAATCGCATGAATGCAAACGTGTGTGATTTAAACAATACCAAGAAACTTACAGTCAGATAGCTTTCAGATGGAACAATTATTGTAATTTGGCCAATTTTTTATAAAGAATAAATTTGGTAAATCAGATTAATTCTGTCATTACGTATGACTCCCTCCCACCAATATTTGTCATTTTACTTATATTACGAGACATGAAAAGATTTCAATAAACCGTTTATTTATTATTAGATGTGACCATTGCATGAATCTTTTATTGTGGTTACCCAAATTCCCAGAGGGGTATTACTTATGTATACTCTGTTCAAAACAAATCCCGATGCACGTCACTTTGATAACGTCACCAAACATCCAATACTACCAACTTAATATAGTCCCAGGACATCGCAATTTATGTGTTCCGTATATATTTTAGGTTGAGAATACACATAACCATATATATTGTCAACCTAAAATATGTGTGTGTGCGTGTGAATTGTAGTTAACGTCTCCTTTTTGCTGCAAGGCTAAACTGGACGGGACCTACAGCTTAACGTGGGCTCCGAACCACGGTCCTCGAGCACGGTTGTACCCCCTAAGGCTCTCACCCTAATTGATTCACTCCGTGCTCTACCGACTCAGGGTGTGTGTATCCTAGTCCCGCTCTCCTACAGGATATCCGATCCTATCCGGCCTGGTTACCGGCGTGAATAGGAACGGGATTTTGGATACATTTTACACACTTCCCGCAACAATCACAACATCCATGGATTACGTGGGATTCGAACCCACGACGACAGTGACCGCCTGACCTAAAATATACACGGAACACATAAATTGCGATGTCCTGTGACTATATCAAGTTGGTAGTGTTGGATGATTCTGACGTCATCAAAATGAGGTGCATCGGGGTTTGATTTGAATAGAGTATACATCATTAATACGGCCCATGTTGCCATGTGTACCGTATATTCACTTCGTCTTATTCTTCTTGTCAAATTCTTAAAAATGGTTTCCGTTGGCTCACTAAACGTGGTACGACATTTTGATATTAAAAGTTTTCGCCTTAGAATTTTGCAAAAAATTTCGTCACATGTAGATTGTGCGCCAATTTATGCAGACCCTGTATGTTTTAACTGATAGATGGTAAATGGTCAAATACACAAATTTAAGAAATATATTATTGCTGATTTTTCAGAGAAATTATGATAAATATACCTTGTATCAATTGTTAATTTATATATTTCCAGTAATTTCGTTGAACGTTTTTATATCAAAAATATGTTGTATAAGTAAAATTCAGTGTAATTGTTTGTGTTTATTACAATTCGTATTCTGTAGCGATTATAAAAGAAACGGATTAATAGTTTACTTGCATATTCTCCAAATCCTAGGCATAACAAATTTAAAAATGTGTTTTTAATGCAGTATCTCATATAAAATGCAAACACCCGGCAATTTCCGTATTTTTTTTTAAATACATGCCTGAACTATGATAGAATTACAGTCCAATAACCATCTGAAAAAACAGCAGCGCCGAATAGGGTCCGCTGAGGCTGAGGATATTTTGTGTTGCGTTGAAGTTATCGAAAAAAGTGATTAGAACACGTTGTTAGAATCTAACTTGTCCCAGCATCAAATTATGTTATTTATATTTTTTCATAATTATTCTGTTCAGCCCACACACGGTTATATATTGAATATTAGTGTCGATTTGATATAAAAATACCCATTGATCGATTTAGATAAGTAAAGAATAACAGTTTTAAGTACCAATCAAATGAGATCGATATGCATTACAAATAAATAAAAACTTGTCATCCTTCCTCAACTAATCCTGCTTCAATTTGAATTCTTAAGTCTTCTAAGATTATAATTGGCTACTTTCTTAACGACGGAATGCAGATTTCGCGCCAGAGTGATCCTATTTTGGATGTTAGAGGAGAGCGTCCAAAAAATGATTTATTTATGAATTCGTTGAATTTGATTTAAAAATAAGTCCTAATATTTTGGTATATGATTTTAGAAAAATTAAATCATCTAAAAATTTCAATAACCGCTTGCTCTCAATTACATAGATTTTATTTATTACAAATAAAATAAACCAATTTAACCATTTATTGGGTTAGTTATAATGGGTTGTTTGATAATTTTTTTGAGGCTCAATATTTTTCTATTTTATTGGAAGCTAGCTTTCTTATCGCCTATTACGTAGATATATGTTAACCCTTAAAATCCGACCGGACGAGACAAGACGTGTGTAGGGGCGCCTTCTAACAACCTGTTTGTATTAATAACACTTTTAATAATATAATTCTCTTAGGATAACTAAATAAATCTATTTTTTAGCAGTATGTGCATCATAATATTTTTTATGCTCTTTCACTAAAATGGGGTTGTTGGGTTATTGTATCTCTAATTTAATGGATTGATTAAAATTTATAGATTTTTCCTTAAAATAAACCATTAACCCAATAAATGTCTTTAATGGGTTATTGCAGCATTTTTCCTATCTGGTAATTGCAATAGACAATTTTTATGCAACTTTATAAAGCAAAAGCTTTATAGCTTCTAAACTAAGAATATTTTAGTTTGTATAGATTTTATAGTCCATACGAACTAGACAATACAATCCGAAAATATTATTTTTCCTATTTGGGGGTGTTATAATTTATTGCCAATAACGAGAAAAGAAAAATGTGTGTGAATGTTTGAAATCAGCTTGGCATTTTAAAATTTTATAATTTAAAAAGTGCCGAGGTTATGTGTCATTGAATTTCTAGGTCTCACCTTAACCATCTGGCCAAGGGCACTATCTGGCACACCATTAAAAATTGTAAAAATTCTGTAAATAATTGTTCATCTGACACGTTTTCCACCATATACAGCCTTTCTTATCGAGTACAACATAGTTAATTGATATATAATATATAATATACAATTTCAGCCAAGGCAGTTACGCTTATTTAGTTAGTTTTAACGTGCGTGGGAGGCTGCTGTAACCCAACCCACCGCAACTGGCGCAGCTGAAGTTTACAAAGCTTCATTACAACACCACATGGAGTATATACATAAAAACCAGGCAGGATGAAATATCTGACCAAAATCTATCGCGGGCTACCGGACTATAACTCGAAATGTCTATATTCGAATTATTCTTGGGAACCCATGAAGATTTGAGTTACTGAAATTTGACAGTATCTAGATTCATTCTTTTAAATACAAGCACAATTAACTATCTTAAACTAGAATTTTATATATTTAATTTTGTAATGTGTATTACCATTTAATTTAATCATAGTTTTTGAGCATTGCTTAATAGTATATTAAAGTATGAGTGGATATTGAGCTCTTTCAAACACGAGCGAGTTTTCGAGCACGACGGCGTAGCCGGAGTGCTCGAAATAGAGCAAGTGTTTGAAAGAGCAGTTATCCACGAATACTTTACGCGATTTTTTTTTTATTGGTACCTACCTTTGAAATCATAAATAGTGTAAAATTACCCAAATACCCAATATAATTAATTTGAACGACACTCGGGACGCTTCGTGCCGGCCCGTCGCACGTCGTGTCACCAATCAGGTCGCCCCGCTACGGCCAAAAACGCTCTGTAATTGGTTGATTTCGTCGTTGTTGACACGTTTCCATGGCGACTTTAAAACACGCGCGTGCGATAAAGCCCGATTTACGCACGCCAAAGCATGGTTTAAATAGGCAAAATAGCGTACCAATAAAAAACAATATTTAAGGAACTAAAAATGTGAATTTCTGATAGAAATTGGGTCTCAGATTCTAAACAATTTGTTGTAAGGATGGTTGTTAATAGATTACATGCTGCAGATGTTAAGTAGATGCAAGAGTTAAAGTATATGCTGAAGTTAAGCAGATCCTTAAGAATAGTTTTTTTTAAGATTAAGTCTACGTTTTTTAAGTTTTTTAGAAGAGTGTTTTGAATTTGTTATATCACATACTTACATAAAAAAAATCTGCGTCGGACCAGGCGGTGGAAGTGAAACTTCTTTAGCTATATGCACACACACAGAAAGACATGATATATAAATGGAATATAAGACAATTTTTTTTGCTACCGTAACGCTTGCACCGGGCCACCCCATTGCACCGACCCGTTATAGTCCGCGGACAGTCTCGGCTCAGGTGATCTCCCACCTGCTGGCAGTTGTAGCATCAAACGCTTTCGATTCTGGGGATGTGCTACAAACGCCATAAGCACTCGCTCGTAGTTATGCCGGCAATCCAGCAATAATGCAGGAGACCGCATTTCGCTGATAATGCCGACTCTCCCGCACAACGCCAGCTTCGCATGGTAGTAGGTAGTCATTGTGGTGGTCATTGTCTCGCTGGCCAACTTTTCCCATCTCATCATCTCCGTCATCATCCCGTGGAAATCTCGCTGCCTAGGGAACGGCGCCCCTAACATGGCTTGCCACTTCGCCCATGGTCGATCGCAGTTGTCGAGACGCTGATGCCAGATCTTCCCCGTCCCTCTGCCAACCGCGCCTGCAACAGAGTGCTCTTCCCTAAATCGGTCCAGTCGCAGATCGCTCCCAAGTTGATCAATCTTGGAGAGCCGTTGGTCCACACTACTCTCCGGGCTGCTGGGGTCGAACACTTCCACCATCTTCATCGCCAAAGACGGTCGAAGTCGAGCACTCGCCTGCTCCACTCCAGATTCCTGGCTGCGCTGGATGCTCCGGACGTTGCTGTCTGCCCCGACACGTCCAGAGCAACAGTGGTCGCTTGTTGCCTCGCCGCGTCCACCATCTATTGCTGTCCTCCTACGACCGCCTTCACGATGGTCTCCACAGATGTTGTCTCTATGTTCTCATCTGACGTGAGGCACGACGCCTCCTCACTTTTCTCCATGTCCATGACACGTAATTCAACAATACAGCTTACCGTTTGGTCGCCGCTCGATGTTATTGTTTCTCGCCGTTTGAGGTTTGGTTAGGTGTCAGCTGTCAGAAAGTCTCGACGCTCTCCGGTGTTGCCACGTTTACCTCTTTGGTAGCACACGAAAACGATTTGGCGATCGGCTTAGTTCGCGGGCGCGATGGAAGAGGTACACTTTACGCGCATTCTGGCAACACGGCTTTGTCCTCGGATTTCTTATCACGCGTGACGCGGTTTTTCGACCAACACCCCATCCCAAAGTGTATAACGTGCGCAAAGAAGTTTCACTTCAACAATTGTAGCGCCGTGATTATGTCCAGGATCGTGGACGAAACGTCGGCATTAATAAAAATTGTATGTGAAACTACTGTTTCATTTAGGGGTTCCACCGAGAACATTACCTCAGCTTCAGATCCTTAAGAATAGTTTCTAGCTTTTCACCCCAGTCCCCTTTCAGAACAAAAGAAAACAAAACGAAGTAGTTCACATCGTCATCGAACACTTCTTTAAGAACACACAGTACAAGTTATCTGTCAATCATTTTGTAATCACAGGACAGCACAATTCTATCTCGTGGGACTAGATATGCCTTTGATTCCGGTCTGAACTCCCATGGTGCGCGATTTTGAAATAAATAACTTTTTCGATAACTTCAACACGAAACAAAATTAATGGAATGGGCTCAATTTGGAGACTGTCGTCGCTATCGCCTTGAGTTAATTTGTATGAAATGTACTTATTTCATGTCTCATATTAAATGGGACATACTGCAAAGCACAAAATTCATACTACATTTTTCTTTACATTTACTCTGAGCATTACTTATGGATTATAATGTATTCATCGCAACTATTGTACCCAAACTATTGCACTTGTCATTGACCTACCACAGGTTTCCGAATCATCGCCCTCGTGACATCCTACTATTTGCACTACACACAAAAAAATAATTACACCATTCAATCGATTTCTTTAGTGTCGCCCTCCGTTACAGTGTATGTATTTCTATTCAAGTCTTATTAATGCGTATAATTTTTTTCCCTCGTACTTCGCTGACAAGCGATCGAATCGGCGATTTTTTTCACGCCGTGCTCGTACAAGAAAGTTCAGATTTTGGGTGTGTGTGTTTGATTGACTTACCAAAATTGTAATTCGTCCGCCGGTAGTTGATTGAAATCGATATTGTAAAAATCGTTTAGTTCAAACAAAGGAGTCGGGTTTTTTCCTTTCGGTAAAAGTATGCCGGGTCTTAATAGGTTTCGAAAAAAGACTTAGTGTATCAATCAATCTTCATCAACTTCTGGTATTGTTGACCTTAACTTTGAAGCCCCTCTCTCTTTTGTAACTTTGATGAGAAGCATACGTATGAGTAGTAGCACTAGATTAGATCTTCGGGTGTTGCCAGATGCAAAGCGGTCAAAACCGTTTGGACGCGGTTTAAAATTAATTTAAGAAAGTCCAGGTTCGCACGTTTAACCAAGTATTTAATGGGATCATTATTACTGATCTAGAATGACTATTCGTAATATGGAATAAAATTTGAACGTTTGATTTATTTGCTGTTAGAACTGAAATATGGAGGGACGGATAATTTGTTGTCTTCTCTTATTTAATGTCACACAATCCATACACTCCCGAGAATAAGAAATACATATTAATCTTTTCGTCCCCACAACATTACAGCTCCGACGGGGATCACGAGCTGAGATCTGCCGCTGTACCAGGTGCGTGATATTTGACAGCCAAAACTTGCCGTTTCTTTATTTGAAATCGAAATCGCACAAAAGGACGCGCACAATGCGAGCCATTCAATGCTTTCAATCAATAGATTTATACGATTGAATTTCGTTTTCTTGCCAAAACCAGGTAAGGAATTAGGACGAAGTGCAAGCACCAACGGTACAAATTGGAATGATTTTTAACGGTAACGAGATTGCCTCTGCCATAGAAATCCATTTCGGTTCAATTAAATATTATTTTGATAGGTAAACAAGTAGAATTCAAACAGTCGAAACGGAAGGGATCACATCGTTTCGTCAAAACTTCAAATGAATGCATTCGATATAAAAGTTTCATTAACGTCCAGTTTTCACTTCGAATTAGTTCAAAAAATACCGTCCGGATACGTTCATATATGAATATTCAAAAAGCGTTCATAATTGTTCCAAGATATGTACGATAGAGGGTATTTTTCATACGTGAAAGAGGAAACAACTGGATTCATACAACGTTCTAAAGCGTTTGTTATAGTTAATAGTAAAATATTCCGTTTTAACGTCGGTATATTCGGGGATTGAATTATTTAATACCTATGAATGTATAACTATCTTTTATCTGCATGGCCCAGGTTTAATTAAACTGAAAACAATTCAAACAGTAGATATGTTTAATGGTTCAAAAAGGAGTCTACCTCGAAAAATAGTGAATAAAAATGAGTACATAGTAAAATTAATCAGATCATCTAAATCAAAAGGTAAAATACCTGGTTCGTCAGTACCTCCATAATTAGGATATTAGTAGTTATTGTCGAAACATCCAACTTCATAAATAACTTTAAAAATACCTTCGTAAAGTAGATTAAAATTCACATAACTTAGACTTAGCAATAGAAGAAATATGACAAAGAAGCACATGAAAGCATGATGAAAGTCAAGAAAACGATAAAAACAACCAAGAGAAAATGGCTAGAAAACGCTATAGAAAAAATAGAAACAGCGAGCTGCCGTAGAATTACTAAACAATTTCACAAAAGGGTTAGGGAACAAACGAAAACATATAAAGGTAAAACCATAGGTATAAAAAATGTACAAGGGAAAATAGCAGAAAACGAAGAAGAATATAACGAAGTTTGGAAA
Source organism: Cryptocephalus moraei (assembly GCA_946251905.1). Taxonomy (NCBI): domain Eukaryota; kingdom Metazoa; phylum Arthropoda; class Insecta; order Coleoptera; family Chrysomelidae; genus Cryptocephalus; species Cryptocephalus moraei. The sequence continues at coordinate 11,326,491 of OX276456.1, read as the reverse complement.
CAATATTATAAAGAACTACTATATGAAAAATAAAGTAACTAAGAACTAACGCAAGATAGAACGGAAGTGGAAGACGTAGATGAGAACCAAACAAGAAAAGAGATAAAAGAAATTATTAACAGAAGCCGAAATGATAAAGCCCCTGGTATACATGGGACTAACATAGAACTTATAAAGTACGGAGGACAAATATTGCAAGAAAAACTATGTCAGTTAATAAAAAAATCGTGATGTGTTCATCAGAGTACTTTCTCATATATAGGGTGTTTCAATAGGCATTTGCCAGATCTAAACCGGAAATAGATACGGTTAATTTAAGCAACAAACCGAAAAACGACAAGTACCTATAAAGTACTCCTCACAGTAGATTTAACTAAAAACGTTACAAAACTTTTTTATATATTATATCTAATGTAGAATAGGTACTCAAAATTTTATAAAAATTGTTGGAGCAAATTTCGGGAAAAATTCAAAAAATTGAAGAATGATACAAAGTGCCTTTCACAGAAGATTTTGCAAAAAACGATAGAAAAGATTATTTTATACTAATTCAATGGTAGAATATATATTCTAAATTTAAAATAAATTCTTGTAACAAATTTTGAGAGAAATTCAAAAACCGAAAAACCACAAGTATAAAGTGCTCTTCGCAGAAGATTTAGTCGAGAACGTTACAAACCTTTTTATACATATTTAATTGCACAATAAATTTGCAAAGTTTAAAAAGAATTCTTGGAACGAATTGCGAGAATAATACAAAAACCCAAAAATTGACAAGTATAAAGTATCCTTCACATAAGATTTAGCCAAAAATGTTAGAAAACTTTTTTATACATATTCAATAGTAGAATAAATATTCAAAGTTTAAAAAAAATTCGTGGGGTGGATTTCGAAAAAAAATTAAAAAACCGAAAATTGACAAGTATAAAGTGCCCTTCACAGAACATTTAGCCAAAATTGTTAGAAAACTTTTTTATACCTATTTAATCGTACAATAAATGTTCAAAGTTTCAAATAAATTCTTGGAGCGAATTTCGAGAAAAGTTCAAAAAACCGAAAAATGACAAGAGTAAACTACCCTTTTATCCTGGCCGCTTTTAATATAAAGCTTATTTTCACGTCCTGGTATTGTACAAAGTCTAAATACAAAGTTTTGACCGTTTGTGGTTTTTTGTTTTTGAGAAAATCCTACCAAAGACATACATACACACATACATACACATATACACACATACATATAGACGGTTTTCCAAAAACATGATTTTTTGGACTCAGGGGACCTCAAAACGTTCAGAAATGCTAATAACTCAATTTCGAAAAATCGACCCGATTACAATACCCTCTCATATATGAGTACCTCATATGAGAAAGTAAAAAGATATGGATTGAAGAGAAAATGTCAAGGGAGTAGGCAACAGAACACATTGTGACAATACATAAAAAAAGAGGTCAACAAATATGCAGCAATTATAGGGGATTACCACTATTAAATACGGCGTACAAAATACTGTCTACATTAATACTGAACAGATTAGCTAACAAGACAAGAAACTTAACTGAACAATACCAGTGTGGGTTCGTGAAGGGAAAGTCGACAATAGACGCTATCCATACACCTAAACAGAAAAGACACACGGATATAAAATAGAAATAGAGCTAATATTTGTAGACATCAAGCAAGCTTTTGATACACTGAAGGGGAAAGAACTTATGAAAGCGCAACAAAATATGGCAATACAAGGCAAATTAAGAAGATTAATGTAAATGACGATGAAAAATACAACAGCAAGAGTAAAAACAGAAAAAGGAAACATGGAAGAGTTTGAAACATATGAAGGAGTAAGACAGGGAGACTCATTATAGGTAACACTGTTTAACATAGGGTTGGATCAAGTGATCAGAACAATAGATAAAGGTAAATTAAGGACGAGGGAAGAAAAAAATCATAGCTTATGCAGATTACATAGTAATTGTATTCAAAAACAGAAAAACGACCGTAAAAATTCTAGAAGAAATTATAAGAGAAGAAGACAAAATAGCACTAACGATAAACCAAAAAGGAACAAAAATGATGAGAATAAATAAAACGGTGGATAGTGAAAATAATAAAGAATGTATGTATGTATCGGTTTAAAACGTCTTTCGTCGTTGTCCGATGCCTAACTTCCATTCGTTTCGGTTATTCCATTTGTCTTCTCTCAGATCCGGAGTACTCATGGCTTTGTTTATACCTTCTCTTCACGTTCTTTTAGGTCTTCCTCATTTTTTACGATTTGGTGGTACCCACTTCATGGCTATTTTGGGCAATCTCGTTTCTTCCATATGCTGGACATGTCCGTACCATATTAGCTGCTTTCTCTCTATATCAGTCATTAGCGAGCCATCTATTCCCATCCGTTGTTTTACCTCCTCATTTCGAATTCTATCTCTCCTTGATACACCCAGTGCTTTTCTAAAAACGTCCATTTCAGTCGCATCAAGTTTTCTTCGATTTTGCTTAGTTATTCTCCACGTCTCTGCTCCATAGGTTAAACTGCTTTTAATGAGAGTTTCATATATAGTATGTTTTCGTTTCATTCCGATGTTGCTGCTCCACAGTATACCATTCAGACACTGAGTTGTTCTTCTGGCTTGTGTTATTCTTTTCTAAATCTCTCTGTCATCTCTACCTGAAGTGTCTAATTCCACACCCAGATATGTATACCTACTGCAGTTTGCCACTTCATCATTCTCCAATTGGATATTAGATAGTTCTGTTCCTATAGGGAGGTATTTAGTTTTCTGTGTGTTGAGCTCCAGTCCCCAGTTACCATACTCTTCTTGAATTTTCCGGGCCATATATTCTATAAGTCATCTTTATCGTTTGGTATGATAACTTGATCGTCAGCGAACAGTAGCGTATATAAGTACGTTTCTCCAATGTCAATACCCATTCCTTTGCATTTCCTTTTCCACTTGTGTAAGGCTCTTGCTACATAGATCTTGAATAGTGATATACAACAGCCTTGTCGCAATCCTTTATCCACCAGGAATTTCTCTGACCCTATATTGCCAATTTTTACTCTTGACTTGGAACCCGCATAAGTATAAATTTTTGAGAGCTCTTATGATAGAATGGTTAATGTTGGTTTCTTGTAATGCTTGCCATAGTTTCCCCACCGGAACTGTATCATAGGCTTTTTGGAGATCTATGAACATTAGATGTGTTTCTTGGTTGGTGGCAGATCTTTTTCAATAATTTGTTTTAAACACAAGGTGTTATCGTTACACGTTCTTCCTGCTCGGAACCCAGATTGTTTTTCTTCTTCTTTGTCTCTGTATTCGTCTTCAATGAGGTCTCGAATAATTCTTCCATACAAACGGCTTAGAGTATTGGTTACTGATATACCCCTATAATTTGAGCATTCTAGCTTACTTCCTTTTTTGTGGATAATAATAAAGAATTCAAGAAATAAATAAGTTCAAATACCTAGGAGTAGGCAAATGATGGCAGTAGGAAAGCAGAAATAAAGGAAAAAACAATGAACACAAACTGGATGTAGGTACCAAGCAAATAAAAAACCTCCGAACAAAGGAAAATATTGGGAAAGAAAATAAAAATAAGGATATATAGAACTAGTATACAACCATCAATGATGTATGCAGCAGAAATGATAAAAATGCCCAAAAAGCAAGAAGAACTAAGAATACAACAGAGGAAAATAATGAGAACAATATTGGGACCGAAGAAAATAGGAAAAAATGAAAACAGACCTAGAAACTAGAATCAATAAACAAACGTTAGAAGAACTGGAAGGAGAAGACTTAATTAAAAAATAAAAAGATCAAGAATTAGGTGGTTGAGAAATGTGTGGAGAGCAGGAACTGTTATCTACAGTATAGTAAAATGGTAACCCGGTAGAACAAGAAGGAGAGGCAGACCGAGAACTGGATGGTTGCAGAAAGTAAAAGCGGACCTAACGAGAGCTGGAGTACGAAATTGGCAGGGGAGAACTAGAGAGAGAAGCGTGGAAACATATATGTGCGAAAATATAACAGACAGAGAATGGAGATTGATCTACCCCTAAAACAAACAGATCTAGAGAGCTCTGCGGCGATACCTCTCCAGAGGTGGCTAGCCACTATAGACCGATTCTACAGAGTCGCAGGATGGAATAAACGTGAGAGCGAGAGAAAGGCCATACATTTCTCGTTGGCTGAACAGAGAAACAACTTTTGCGAAGTTGCTAGCTCACGAAATATCTCAGTCATCCGCCTCGCAGGAGACGACCCGAGACCGAAAAGTGTAAAGCGATACGCGTTAGATGCTTGGACTTGGACTGCGGCCGGCAACGTTGCAAAACATCGTTCTCTGTCTCACTAACGAACTACTATAAGTTTCTCGTTTGCTCTTGTTGGATTGCCATCATGCGTTTCGATAGAAAACCTCCGTATATTTGGGGATTGAATTATTTGATACCTATGAATGCATAATTAGCTTTTATCTGCATGCCGCAGGTTTAATTAAACTGAAAACAATTCAAACGGTAGATGTATTTAATGGTTCAAAAAAGAGTGAGCCTCCAAAATGCGGATATAATAAAATTAACACATCTAAATCAAATAGTAAATTACCTGGTTCGTCAGTACCTCCATAATTAGGAAATGAGTAGTTAATGTCGAAATATCCAACTTCATAAATAACTTTGAAAACACCTTCACTAACAATAAACTAGATTAAAATTTACATAACTTAATAGGTAGTTCATAATAACTCTTCAGTCTAAGGGACTCACCTGCTCTGAGGGCGTCCATAGGAACCGAAGGGTATGGTATGGAATACGGATAGCCTTCTTTCCTGAGGGTTTTAGGTTTACGCCTCGGCCTGTATTTGTAGTCGGGATGTTCTTTCATGTGCATGGCACGGAGTCGTTTCGCCTCATCGATAAATGGCCTTTTCTCGTCTTCAGTGAGTAGTTTCCACTCGGCGCCTTGAAAATAAAATTGAAAAACCTTAGATATCTATTTTACGTTGGGGTGAAATCAGGAACGTTTTTAAAAAACTATTTTATTTTAAATGAGGGGTTGGTAAACGATACAAGTAGAAATTGCGAATGGATTATCAAATCTGGTTCTAACCGTTTGGTTTAGAAGCAAATTCAAGAATGTGAATCTAAGAGAAACAAAAGCATCGCTACGAGCGATTTGCCCACTCATCATCTCTAGGAGCAGGGAGTAGTAGTTATTCTATTCTCCCGGTCAAGGTTGTAAAGCACAACAGTAGCAAAGTTACGAGATAAGGATTCTCCTTTATTATATTGGATTTCACTTAGCCTGGGACATAACACCTCCCCGTTTTAAAGTTTTTATTAAACTCAAAGTTTAAAAAAAACGTCAAATAAAATTAATTGCGACTTGTAGATTAATATTAGTATTTAAAAGTATTATTCCTTCTGAGAGATGAGCAGTTCACATTAATTATAACAATATATAAGCATAATAGATAAAATATTAAAATGTTAAAATATTTCATTCCCTTAAATTATAACATAAAATATCATGATAAAGTATAAGAATATAATATCGTATACATAATTTTAAATCATATAGTTACAAATAGAAACTGTGAAAACTTCCTAAATAGGTATAAATCATTATGATAAAGTATTAACTAAGTATTCATGAAACCATGATAAAATGTAAATTAATATTAAAATTGAAATGATAATAAAGTATATTAAACTTAGTGAAAGTACAAAGGTTCGTATTTCACGCGTCATTTTCTGTTTCTTAAATTCTTTTGCTTGTTCGACGATTGGCTATAATTGGTGTCTGATAAATAATTTCTTCTTCTTCTTCTAATTCTGTGGGAATTGAAGGAGGTGATCGAATATTGGGTGCATACCTAACTGAAGGTCTTCCTTGTATTCTAGAATTTACATTGCAATAATTGAATATTTGAGAACAACAACCTTTTGGTTTTTGTGAGGTTTGATCATCTCTATCATCGTCATCGTTTCTATAATTTGGATAAAGGTATCCTAATAATTTTCTTTTTAAAGCACATTTGCATATTAAATAGAGAATGATTATTATAATAAGAATTAAGCTAATTATTGTAAAAGTACTTAAGTGTCTTGTGGCAAATGGTTCATTTATCATTTTATTTAAGCTATTATCAAAATCCTTCAATTGTTCTTGAGCAATTTTTAATTCATCCATATTTAGATTATTAATTTTAATTGGTTTTAGTACAGGTAAATTTTCTTTCTTTGGTAGATGATTACAGCAATCTAAATCAATACTTGGAATATATAGTGGTATATTTATAGTAGAATCTTCATCAAAATCTGCATATACTCTTGTGGTTCCTACAAAAGCACTACATTTACTTGTCAGTTGTAAAATTGAATTTTGTCTAATTATCTCAGTATAAGAATTGTTATTTGGACAAATCGTCGTTACAGGTAGTTGATCTGATACAGTTATTAACCATTTATTGTCAATAAGTTTTTGCACGTTGTAATCTTCTATACCTATTATTACTTTTTCGCAATTTTTTGATAATCTTGATTCCATTAAAATTGACACTTCACATGGTGAATCTGTGTTTAGCGTTTTTGGAAAATGGTTGTAACATAACCTAACATCATCTTTACTTAATTCTGTGCAATCTTCATTGTTCATTTCTACATATTGTTTGCTGTCTCTCGCAATAGCAATATATTTATAAATTGGAATTATAGTATAAAATAAGTTTGTACGTTCGTCTCTGTTAGGTGCAGAGTAAACATGAAAAAGATCGTAATCTGAGGTTTCAACAATTGGTACATGTAAAATAAAAATTATTCTATCATTTGTTTGAAAGGCTTCTAATCTTATTAGAGAAATAAATGTTGATAAATGTTCATGTGTAGGTTGATATGGTAGATTACCGTGAGTTAATGGAATGCGTTTCAATTCATCGAGTAAGACTTCTGGGTCTATAACTGAAGGGTGCAATATCTTTAATCTAGCGAATGTTATACTATTTTCTAAATCTCTTAACTGATCGATTATAAGAATATTTGCTTGATTTATTTCATCAAATTTCTCTAAGATGTAAACTTTTAGTTCGAAATAATGTTGATTATTTTTCTCTTCTCGTAAAGCTTTTTGTATTTCAGCTAAATTTGTATTGAATGTTACTTCGTCGATGCGTAGTTTTGTTAATGTTTGATTAAAGTTTTTAATGGTACTTGAAACTATTTGAACTTGGTTTTTCATTAACATTTGAAGTTCTTTATCATCCTTTTCTAACTTATTAATACAATTATTATAATATTCGCCGTCAGAGCTATCTAAATTTCCTGTTATAACTTTCCAAACTGTGCCTAAACCGTTAATTATTCCTCTTTTTCTTCTATTACTAGTTAAAGTTAATTCCTTAAGTTTTTGAATTATTTCTTTGTTTGTTGACCTTATCGATTGCAGTTGATTGACAAAAGTTAGTTTAAAGTGTGAATCTACATCTTTGTCTGAAATAATATTTCGTAATGATTCTAAAGCGTTTTGATTAATTTTAAATGCATTTCTTAAAAGGTTAATATCTTTATAAACTATTATTTTCCATTGATTATTTGATATCTTCGTGATTCCTTCTCTTTGGAAAAATATACCTGTTGGAGTTTCGATCGTAATTAAACTTGATCTGGCTCCGAGGACTGCCCTGGAACAACAGAACTTAATTTTAGTCTATCAAAATTTATTTTCGAAGTTTTGCTTTCGCTTATTTCTATTTCCGCTGTATTTTGATTTGGAATATTAATTATTTTGTATGGTCCGTTAAATTTATTTTTCATTTTATTTCCTATTTGACTTTCTTTAATATATACATAATCTCCTATTTTATATTCTGTTCGATTCTGATTTACGTGTTGATCAAATCTTTCTTTTGCCTTTTGTTTAACTTGACTTGTATTTTCTTTTACTTTTTCAAATATAAAGTTAACTGTATTTTTTAAATCATTAATATACGTTGTTTGTAATTGTTCTTCATTGACTAATTCTTCATTATCATAGTCTCTTATATGACCAAAAATTATTTCTTCAGGTGTAAATTTAGTTGAACTGGATTTACTTCTATTATAGGATTTTATACAGAAAGACAATCCGTCTAAGATTGTTTTTTTAGGGTTACTAGCGTGATAAGCTCTTAAAGAGTCTAATAAAGTTGCGTGAAATCTTTCTACGGTTCCGTTTGATTGTGGATGTGAGACTGCGCTATGTGTTATTTTAAATTTGTACAATTTTCCTAAGTCTTTCATGTGATTGTTATCAAATTCCGTTCCCATGTCTGAATGAATTCTTTTAGGTATTGGGTAATGTTGGAAGTATAAAAGTAATTTTTGAATTATGCTCGTTGCTTGTTTATCTTGAACCTGATAGGCTTGAGCGTATTTTGAGAAGTTATCAACAATCGCCAGTAAAATTGTGCTTCTATTTATTTCTAATAGATCAATGTTAATATGTTCAAATGGTTTACTAGGTGTTTCTGTGATTACTAATGGATAATCTAAATTTTTTCTGTTTGTCTTTGTTTTATTGCAGACATTACAAGCTTTTATAAATTTTTCAATATCTGTTTTTAAATTGGGCCAGATATACCGTTCTCTGACTCGTCTATAAGTTTCGTTTATTCCTTTATGTACTGAAGTTTTGCTGGAATGATAATTTTCTATTATATTAATTCTTTCGTCTTCTAGTGGTGTGGTAACAATATCGTGACATACTGTGAATTTTATATTACAATGTTTAAAAATGTAACTTAATATATCTAAGGATGGTAAATGTTTAATTGGATTTATATAATAATGTTCATTTTCTAACAATTTATCTTTCAAAGTGTAAAATATTCTAAAGCAATCTTTTATGCTTAGTGATTCAATTTTTATAGTAGGAATTTTGATAAGATAATATTTTTTATGTGGATTTTTCATACTATCCCGTTTCGTTAATAGTTCATTTAAATTCAATTTTTGATTTTCTGGATCTACACAAGTATCTTCTATAATTTTTTGTAGATGTGGTGTATTCATATCTTCGTTTTGTGGTATCAAGGCTATGATGTTATCGTGGGAGTTGAACAGTAAATTATCATTTGTTTGTTTAATTATATCGAAATCAATGAGAGAAGTATTTTTTCTTTTACTTAGAAAATCATAAAACTTTTCATGAAATTGTCGTGATTCATCGTTTTCATCTTCCAATTCAGAAGCGCTATCTGTGCTTTCAGATGGTTCTACTGCACTAATTTTTATTCTAGATAAAGAATCAGCATTTTTATTCGCTTTTCCCGGTTTGTGAATAATTTCATAATTGTATTCTGCTAATTTTAATCGCCATCTAAGTAATCTTGAGCCTATATCTTTATTTGTCATTAACCAAAGTAAAGGTTTGTGATCTGTTACAATGAAAAATTTTCTTCCAAATAGATATGGTCGGAAATGTTTTACAGCCCACACTATACTTAAAAGTTCCTTTTCTGTAGTCGAGTATCTAGTTTCGGCATTGTTTAAAGTTCTAGACGCATAAGCGATGGGTAAATCTTTCCCTATCTCTCCTTGTGATAATACACTACCTATTGCGTAATCGCTAGCATCTGTGGTTAAGATAAAATCTTTTTCAAAATTTGGATATTGTAATATTGGTGGTGACATTAATATCTTTTTGCAGTTTTCAAATGCAGTTTGACATTTTTCATTAAATTCGAACTTTTGATTTTTTCTTAATAAAAGTGTTAGAGGTTTGGTAATTTTTGAATAGTCTTTAACAAATCTTCTATAGTATCCTGTCAATCCTAAAAATGATTTTACTTCTTTCTGAGTTGTTGGTTTTGGAAATTTTCTTATACATTCAATTTTGTTTGGATTCGGTTTTACACCATGTTCTGTTACTAAATGTCCTAAATAAGCTACTTCCTTTTTTAAAAATTCGCATTTGCAAGGTTGTATTTTGAAATTATATTTTTGTAGTCGATTGAATATTGATTCTAATCTATCGATGTGTTCTTCTAGTGAACTCGAATAAACAATTATATCATCCATGTATACCATACACATTTCTCCTTGTAATCCAGTTAATATGTTGTCCATTACTCTCTGAAAAGTAGATGGAGCATTTTTGAGACCGAATGGCATTCTTAAAAATTCATAATGTCCATTTTCGACTGAAAAAGCTGTTTTTTGTACGTCTGATTTTTTTATTTCGATTTGGTGGAAACCCGATGCAAGGTCTAAAGTTGTAAAGTAACAGCATTTACCTAATCTATCTAGCAAATCTTCTATATTTGGTAAAGGATATTTATCGCTAACTGTAACATCATTTAATTTCCTATAATCAATTACCATGCGCCATTTTTGTATTCCGGTTGAATCTAATTTTTTGGGAACAATCCATACTGGGCTTGACCATGGACTGATCGAATTTTGAATGATATTTTGCTCTAACATTTCATTTACTTGTTTTTGTACCTCTGCTTTGTGCACGTAAGGATATCTGTAAGTTTTTGAGAAAATTGGTTTCGCATTTTCCGTGTTTATCTCATGTTTTATTTGATTTGTGAAAGAAAGTTTATCTCCTTCTAAGAAAAATATGTTTTTATATTTTAAACAAAGATTTTGTATTTCGTACTTTTCTTCATCATTTAAGTGTTCTAAACGTAATTGATTTAATATTTTTACTTCTCGTTGTTCGTGATTATCTCTCAATGAAACATTGTTTATTGGAATTGATTCACTATTTTTATTTTGAGCAACAGGAATCGTTTCTAATTTTAAAGGTGGTATGTCGAATGTTTGTTCGTTATCTGAAAAATTAGCAACGGTTGTTATAAATTTTCCTTCATTTATTCTAACTAGTGAATTTGGAATTTTTACGTTATCTTTTAATTGAATTTCTGGGCATATTCCTTCAATGTTGTTTGTTACATTTTGTAAGTCTGTTTGTAGCTGTACAACCTGTATTGTACGAGCAGGTACCGTAATATGAGAGTTTTTTGAATAAGTTGTTTCATTTTGTGAATTTTCTAAAAGTTCCGATTCAGTTATCGTAGGTTTTCCTTCAAATTTTTGGAGTTCTAGTGTTTTGAAATTTGTATAAATCTTTTTTTCTTTAAAATCGATTACACCATTAAAATTTTCGAAAAAGTCAATACCTAATAGTCCGTCGAATTCCCTGTGAAAATCTAATACATAAAAGGTCTGATATGTTAAACGATTTATTTCAATTACTACACGAGTGTTTATTTTTATTGATTTACTATCATTAATTCCATGAATTACAAAATCGACTTTGGATCTTTCTACTGCTTTCTTTTTGTTTGAAGCGTTTGTTGATAATAAGGATATTGGTGATCCGGTATCTATTAAATATTTATAACCTTGTTTGTCAGCTATATAATAAAGTTCGTTAGGTAAACTTAATATTGTGTGTGTTCGAAAGATTCTCTCATCTGTTCTTCGGGTTGTGCTATTTCCTGAGGAGCTGAAGCACCCGGTAGACTTTGCTCCTCTGTCAAGTTTAAATGATTGATTCTATTATTTTTGTTTTGATAGAAATTTCTCTGATTATTATTGGTTGTGAAATTTCGATTTCCGTTAGAAGTACTAGGCATACTATTACGTTTTTCTTCATTAGCTTTTTTATAACATACTTCTTGAATATGTCCTACCTTTTTGCAGTAATTACAAAATTTTTTATCAGGTGGTTTAAATTCGTTTCTATTCCTATTTTGATTGAACTGAGAATTATTATTACCGTAATTTTCTTTTGGATAAACTTTTTGGTATTTTGAATTGTTATACTTATTGTAGGTTTGTTTTTCGTTACCCATTCTAAAATTTCTCAAGTAAGCAATATTTTCTTCTTCAATTAAAAATTGTTCAGCTTCGTCTAAACTTTGTGGTTTTTGTGATCTAATTATTGAACCAAATGGATCGTTTAATCCAGCTAAAAATGTTTTTAGTGCGATTTTTTCGTGAGTACTATTTAATATTACACGTTCTGCATCCTCTAATGTGTTATCTAACGCTACACTAGATCTAATTTTCGTTAAAAGATCTTCTATTCTTTGTACAAAAGCTCTAGGAGTTTCAGAAGGTTTTTGAAATGTTGACGTTAAATCTCGCAAAAGTCCCTCAGTATCTCTACAATCTCCATAATGTCCTATTAGTAATTCCCGTATTTCTCCCCATGTTCGCAAATTTCTACTCGATATGAATTTTTTCGCTTTTCCTTGTAGTTTACTTTTTATTACGAAAATTATCGCTTCCGCGTAATTTTCCTCTACATGAACTGTAACAAAATTACAAGCTTCTACAAAATCGTTCAAAGTTGCTTGATCGCCATCGAAAGTTGGGATCATATCTTTTAATTCTTTTAATGAGAAACCCAGATCTTCGTTTGCCATGTTTACCTCAGCTTATAACAAGACAAATTTTTCAAAGTTTTTGTTATATAAATTATTGCAAGAGATTTCGACAATAGAGAAATTCACTTACAGAAATATTATTAGAGTTGTCTTCATGGGCGTCGTCATTCCCTGAAGTCTCTTTCGGAAGTCGGAAGTCGGAAGTCGGAAGTCCAGCTGGAAAGGTGCCGCAGGTGGATCAACCTCTTCTTTTTCTCGTCGAGTTGTCCGGGATCGGAAGATCTCGCTGGAAAGGTGCCGCAGGAGAATCGTCCGTCTCGTTGTTTCGTTTGCGTTTCCGGAGAATCGAATCGCCTACTGGAAAGGTGCCGCAGTTGGTAATTCTCTTCTTCCGTGGGTTCTCTTCTTCACTTTTTCTTATCCTCAGCTTCCCGTTTGGGTGTGGATGTTCCTCGGGTGACTCTCTCGTTCACTCTCGAAGTTCACTTGTAGGTTTATAGGATTCACTTTTCTTCCGTTTCACTATCAATCGCGCTTGACGAAAATCGGTGAAAATCGGTGAAAATCCGTGCTGACTGCGCCAATTTTACGTTGGGGTGAAATCAGGAACGTTTTTAAAAAACTATTTTATTTTAAATGAGGGGTTGGTAAACGATACAAGTAGAAATTGCGAATGGATTATCAAATCTGGTTCTAACCGTTTGGTTTAGAAGCAAATTCAAGAATGTGAATCTAAGAGAAACAAAAGCATCGCTACGAGCGATTTGCCCACTCATCATCTCTAGGAGCAGGGAGTAGTAGTTATTCTATTCTCCCGGTCAAGGTTGTAAAGCACAACAGTAGCAAAGTTACGAGATAAGGATTCTCCTTTATTATATTGGATTTCACTTAGCCTGGGACATAACATCTATAAAAATGTAAATGTAATGCTGGGACAATAACAAGTGAACTTAGATTAGAGAGACAATCACGTAATTCTAGATGGAAAATGCATTTTTCTCAATACACAAAATGAAGATAACGTGTATGAATTCTTTTAGAGTGATAGTGAGATTAATTTCGCAATAGCGGCCTGAGATATTACCTCTGATGGTGATATCATTGAAATATACCGAAATTTCCTATTTTTAATCATGGAAGTGATTTTAATTACAAAATCGATCAAATGGAAGAACAATGGCCCCAAAGGCGGAATACGAAAGAATCCTTCGACGGAAAAGCATTAAATTATCTTTTGAGCGAAAATGAGAAAGTGAACAAAGGACCATCATGGCTTGTAATTAATTCTTATCTTGGTGGAGAAAGCAGACACAAAGGGACCGTACAGAGGCGCTTTTCAAACTTCTAGACACAAAATGACAAAACAGAGAACAAACCGGTGCAATGCAATATTCATCTCCATTGGTCGGAGGAGATTACTTTCTGGGTCTGTTTGTGTATTCGAGTAATCGTGACGGGGGTTCAAATAAATAAATGGATCCGTAGGATAAGCAACGGCACTACAGTTAAAGAAACATTATTTATACTTTTTGAACTTTTTAAATCAACGCAAAGTAATTACTAGGTGCTTGTGAATTGTGAATTATTTTTTCAAGTTATCGTCTGACCTTCGCTGTGCTACAAAATTATCATACAGATTTTTGGAACATGATTTTTAAAAATGTTTATCTTGTTTTATATTTGTATTTATTTTATTACTGGCGTATAATATTTGTTGAGTCAATTGTTAGTAGTGTAATAACAATTACATTCAACGGAGCATGCCTCTACAAACAAATTATTTCCGTAGATTTTCAAGTAAACATACGCGTACTGAGTACTAATTAGATCTTCACTGGTTGATATGCAAACAATACGTAGATAACGATACGAGCTGTAGTTTGGTTAATTAGCGTGTAGGTACCTATTAGGTACTTGAAAGAGGTTTAGTAGTGGTTAGTTCAAATGTTATCATTTTCCAATGAACTAAATTCAGTCATAGGATTAAAACACAGATAATTTAAACACAAAAGACATCAACCCTTTGGAAGAACACTTTACCCGTATTCACTTCCTAATAACCGTTTCGAAAGCGACGTTCATTATCAAATTCAAACATTATGATATTTAAAAAAATGACACGCCATTTTCGTTCTTCACACCAAGCAAACAACCACTAATTGACCGACGATTACGATCTCCTGCATCTGACCGTTTAAGGACTCGCCCAACACAGGCGAAGAATACGAGAAGATAAAATCGAAGAAGCAGCAAGTAGGAGCAACAGCACCAGCAGCACCTGCGACGGGCATTTACAATTTTAAAAAAGTTTCTCGTGAGTCGTAATCATCAAATTAACGTCGACGTTCTAATTGGACGAGACACCCTGCAAGGAGGCGAAGGGGGTTTTTAAAATATTTGCCCTGTGAATAAACAAACTGTGTCTAAAATGTTTGTTTGACCAAGGGCGCCACCGGATTTGTTTACCTTCAGTGTGTTTGTGTTACAGTGTTTGTAGGAAATGAATAAGCTTGTTAAAGAAGCGGACATATCGGTGATTAACGAGGCACAGAAAAATTTTTACACTTGATACACTTTTCAAATCCCTCTTACATGAAAATCAGAATTTAAAGGAACAGCTCTCTCGGTTTTTATTGAAGAACTCACAGATATGCTTAGAAGATAATATGAGTAACTTTTACAGGACGTTTCTCATACCATGCGGGTAGAGATCATGGGGACATTCATTGGGAGAATTCCATTTCTGATGGTTTTTCAAATTGACCTTTGTTTTGAAATGTTTTTACTTATGTTACTAACAAGGTGATACCAGACATCACCTCAGCTTCGGCTTCCGGCCCCGAGAACATTCCAGCAACATTGATTTTATATCAATTCATCCTGAATTACTTTGATCCGAAAATGATTCATAATGGCAACTTCTTGTAGATTTTTGTCACTTAACCCAATAATTTAAACTGAGCGCTTTGACTAAGCTTCTGATGACCAATCGGTCGCTGTAAATTTGTTATTTCTATTGTACTATTCAAAATGGGCTGAAATGGGAAATCTCACTGTTTTGGAGAAAATCTAATTTGAACTTGTTCCGTTTCTTGCGATTAAGAATTCAATTCCTTACAAATAACAATTTGGCTTTGGCAAATTAACAAAATTTGACAGTTGTAAATACCCAACATCAGTTGTTAAAGTAATCATAAAGTTTCTTAAAAATCATGAATTAGGTATTAAAAAAGTTGTTAAGTATATTTTATTTTAGAAGCAAAGAAAAACACAAGCGAAACGCCAAATTTAAAGCAGGTGCTTTACATGACGATCAACTGTTTCAATACACAGATTTCTAATTACAAATGTCGTCTAATTTGTGGAAAAAAGGCAAATTTTTTTAATATCATTACAGGCATTTTCCATCTTTGCTCATAGAATAATACGAGTTTGTATTGGAACAGCATAAACTGAAATCTTTGAACAACCCCAATTGTAGAGATTACACAAGTTTTGATCTGGAGTTGTGATAGGCCAAGTTATTGGACCAGTCCCATGGACGATCCCAATCCATTGGTTTCCGTAAAGATTGTCAAGAAAGCTGTGAACGTCTCAACGTCGTAAAAGTGCACCTAATCAATTTGAAAAATCTACAATAGCTGCAAATTCACCATCTATCACTACATGAACTTTTTGAAAATGAAAAGGGATGGGAATTTTCCTTATAAATTATTTATAATTTCCACATGGAAAATTTGGAAATGTTGGATACATAGCAGGAAGTGTTCTAATACCAATCTTAAGGTTTTCGTCAATTTCCAATAAAATGTCGCCCTGGTATTCTTTAGTGGTGGACATGAGAATGGAGACTTGTCTCGATCTCTTTTTGCCTCGTCTCGAGTTTCGAGAAGAGATAATATAATAAGAGATTAAGTGCGTAAATCTCGACACCAGCAGAAATCTAATTTTGGTCTCGTCTAAAAAATTTTTGAATTCTCGAATTTTGGGTGATTCTAATTTTAATATCGATACATTCTATTAAATATGTCAGTCTCGCCTGTTACGTATAATTTTTATTGATCATTATTATTCAAATATTTAATACAAGAAATATTTCGCGGTTCATTAACCAACTTATTTATTATTAAAATTGGTTTTTAATTTTGTACCCGTTCACCGTAATCTTACTTTTATAATTGAATATTTTGAAGACAGTAGTTAAATATCGCGATCAAACTATGAAACCGATACAAGACTCATTTCTGTACATTTAACTTTATCACACCTTACGTACTTTAAGATATTTCAAGAAAATCAGTGAATAATGTTAGGAAATAAGCCATTCACTTATTTCAAGATTTTTCGAGATCGAGACTAGCTGCATCGAGATGAGATGAGTCAAGACATTAATTTTAGGGATTTGTCAACACCGAAACCAGACCAGCCCCTTCTTAGCAAAATTGTATTTTTAAAAACACTTTTTAATAAAGAAGGCAGAGTAAGCTTTAGTAAGACTAAGAATACTAAATATTGGACTTTAAATATTTCTAGAGTACAACTGTTAAACTTTGTTGATTTGCCAAAGCCAACATAGTATTCTAACAATTTAATTTCTTATTCCCAACAAACGCAAAAAGCAAAAATTAGATTTGCTCGGCAATGGTACTTCATAGCAATTTGAAACAAGAGTTTAGTACTATTAAAAGATACCTTACAGTTGATAAACGTGTCAAAAAATTTTTCAGATCTGAAAGTAACAAAATATATAAACGAATATGTCTGTTTACACTTCCAATTTCATTTCAGCCACTCGTGATTATAATAAAAAAAATTTACAACAGCTTTAGAAGGTTATTGGAAGGTCATTAGAAGATTAGTAAGTACACAGCTTAAATTTCTGAGGAAATGCCATATTTGAGGTATGTTAAAGAAATTGACTTGAAGGCGCCAAATTTTAAGGCTTCAGTTCCCTTATTTCGTATTAAGGTGTCAGGTTAAGTCGGCATAAACTCAAGTCTGGCGTTCTTGCCCTTTCACCCCCATTTCAGGCTCTCATGATAACAATAAAAAGATTAAACTCCTTGGTAACTAGAAGCTTAGTTAAGTGCACAGTTTAAACTTTTAAAATAATGTCGTATTTAAAGTATTTAAAAAAACACTTAAAGCCGCCAAATTTAAATGGCTCTAGCTCTATATTCAATGTTCTAGTGAGTTATTTTTATGAATTCACTGATAACAATGACTATAATGATTAATGATCATAAACGACTAATGATAATAATAATTTGACTATCGAGTTGTAGTTGATATTGCAATTTTATTCTAAAGGTGTGGGGAAGTATCTAAAAAAAATGATTTAAAACACTTTTTTCCACCTTCCGTCATATTGGAATTCATATAGCCTGAACTAAACAGAGAAATGGTTTTGTGTAATTTCCTATTAACTCGTCCGCACATTCAAGCTACTTTGTTATACATATTAAGCAATCGACTTCTACGTGTAAATGTTTGCTTAAAATTGCAAAGTAACATTGTACTTACGTCCTGTCGCCCGACAAAGACACATGGATAGAACATTATCGAGAACTACGGACAGAAGGAGAAGAATAACACGAAAGACATGAACATGAACATCAAAACACAAATTTAACAACAGACTCGAGCTACTTAGAAACGCCGTACACAGGAGATGGGATTTCGCTAGATCAAATAGGTATAAGAAACTTTAAAAAAGGTGAAAAACCGGAAAGCAGCTGGACCTGACAACATATACATGAACTAATAAAATATGGTGGGTTACTATGAGAACTGATAATACTATAATGATAATAAATACTATAATAACTACATATATATACTAATACATGTACTGAACTAATGTTGGCAACAGAGAAAAATACCAGACGAATGGAAGGTGGCAGAAATAATATCGCTATATAACATAGGAGATCGAAATTCCAGTGGAAATTACAGGGGTGTGTCTATTAAACGCTACATACAAAGTCCATGCTGAAATTATAAATAATAGGCTAAAAACAATTACTGATACACTACTACTAGAAAAACAAAATGGCTTTCGTAAAGGAAGATGCTGCATCGACAATATTACCATAGTACGACAATTATTGATCGAGAGACGGAGGGAATATAACATAGAAGCACATATATTATTGCCTTTATTGACTATGAAAAAGCTTTCGTTCGGGTAAACAGAATCACTCTTTGGAAAATTATGGATAGACGATGTTATGCCAGACACCTACCAAAATCCGTTTTACTTCACGAGTGACTCATCCCCATACCAAGTTGCGAGTGGCAAACGCAAAACCCATAAAATCACATCCCTAGTTCGAGCGATTTGCCGCTTTAGCAAATTTTCAACGTAAAGAGAGAGGCAGAGAGAAGCGGAGTTGCCAAAATTTAAAAATCCGCTCTATAAAACATCAATCATCTGATTTCTGTAATAGCGCTATAGTTATTTCAATATTATAGTTGCAAACTAACATTGTTTCATTCCATTAAATGATATAGCTTCGATTATGTTTTATATTTCGAAGACAAAATGAAACATACACGCCCCTGTTTCTACTTTCCCCTCACTTCTTCATCCCGTGGAGGTCTCTTGGTTTCTAGGAATTTACTCCGGAATGAATCGACACTCGGGTATAGTAGAAGTGATAAGCAGTTTATGTTATAATAAAGAACGAATAATTTGCGGATGACCAAATATTTTTTCAAAAAACACAAGACAAAGTAAAAACGGCAATTTACTGCTTAAATTAAATATGTAAAAATATAATATTAAAATATCGGTAAAATAAAACGAAAGCAATATCTTTTATAGGAAAATAACCTAGACGCTTCAAGATTATTCTAAACGAAGTGCCCATGGAACAAGGATAACATTTTAATTTTCTAGGGAGTGACATAAGCAACGAAAATGAAAAAGATATACCAAACAAACTACATGAAAAATGTGTGGGACCATTCAAAGAACACTGCAAAACAAGACGAGTAAAGAAACAAAAATGAAGTTCAAGACAGACAACGCATACAGTCCGCTGAAATGAAATTAAAAAAAAAAGGTTAAACAATAACAGACTAAATAAGAAATCAAGAAATAAGTGCCAAATTGAACATATCCTCAGTGAATGACAGAATATATCAAAACTCATTAAAATGGAGACAACATATTGAACGAATGAACGACGATGGGTTAGTTAACCAAGCAGTACGCTACAGACCAAGAGGAAGAAGAGACGTGGGTAGGCTCAGAAGAAGGTGGCAAACATGAAGACGGAACAATCTGCAAGCCTAATCCATGAAGTGCAGAAGAAGAACATTCAAATAAATCAGTCAAAACAAGAAAATTAAGGTAATTCAGGTTACGTCGACATAAAATCAAGTGTATATAATTGTAACCTTATTGGTGAATGCTTCCACGTTATCGCTTCTACTTTCGTAGTCCTTTCAGTCATCATAACCCCGGCTCTCGCGCAATTCCAATATTTTTTCGTTTATCCCTCGTCATCTAATTCCTCGGCATCGTCGGCGATTGCTCTTTTCCTGGCCACGCCCCTGGCGATATTTTCCTATAGATTTGCAGTATAAAGTGTGCTTTTATTCGCAACAAACAGTTGGAATGAGACAAAGCGGCGCAAGCGATGTCTCTTTAGTTGGCCTTTGTTCGGGGACATTGTTTGCAGAATAGATACTTGAAGTTACATCATTTCTAAGAGATTGTCTCCGATTGCTTTATCTGCGAGAGTTCGAAGCACAATAAATGATGTGCGGAGTGGCGGAGAGCGATTCCCGGCGAATTGTCTTTTTTCGTCTAGGCGTTTACGTAACTGGTTAATTAAATTATGGAAGCCGGGACGTCGATCTCTATACATTTTCACTTCAGTTTGAGATGCGATTCATTGAATGTGAGACACCAGGCGCTTCATTAAAATTGTGATTGATCGTACGCTTTCATAGAAGCCCAAAGAAGCGATTTGACTTCCTGTTTGTGTTTGTAATACACAAAGAGTTTTCGTCAGGTAGCACGTCACCTTCTATAGTTTTAGAATCGAGATCGAGTGTTTGACTCGTTGGAGCTGGTCACTTTCAATTTTCTATATTTAGACCACAGAAACCTCTAAATACTTTCATGTTAATCAACTGCAACGTGCAGATTCTTTGATTTCCATTGTAAGCGTCTTAATGAATACTTTCTAAGTAATTAGAGTTGAGAGGTTAGCTGGAACTGGTATAGATTGCAGGTCTATTCGTGATGGAATATTTCTATTTGAACTCAATCTGTATTTAAATTGTCAGCAATTCTGAGTAGAATTTGATGAGTAACGTAGCACTGCTCTATTTACATTCAATTTGAGTTAATGAGTGTGAGGGTAATAATTTAAGGAGGGGTCATTTTGTCAACATGTGTGAGTGTTATGTGTATACCAGGTGTGACGTACCTACCGACACCGAATCTATCGCCACCCGCTATATACTCCCCGACATGTATCGATTGTTTGAAGAGCACTGGTCTGACAAAACAAAATTCCACAATGGGTATTTGAACAGTATCGCTTCACCCATTGTACATTCAAATTAATGTTTTCTCAATGAAAAGAATTAGTATTAGAGAATAGGATGGTCCTACAGCAAATATTTAGTTAGGAATATGAAGAGAAAAAGGCCCCGATACGGTCCCATTCAGGCGGATGAACTTGCCACGTTCATATTTCGGATTCGAAAGTTATTATAAAAACCGAGCTTAGCATATGAATGTATTTGTAGCCTGTAAAACGTCACATTTTAAATGGGTTTCCACCCTAAATGGCAATATAAAGGCATATCATAACACATTGTGTTACTCTATTTGTGAAAGTGGGGAGTCCCATGCATTATTCATACCATATTCATATCATCAACGGAGGCTGTGATCGACAAGTGACAGTCTACAGCTGCTGTTTCACGGGTATATGGACTTTCAAGTGTTTTCATATGCACCTCGCCCAGCCTACTACTGTATTTTTTAGGTTTTATTTAAAGGAGCGTTATCACAAACGTATTACTGAAAGGATATTTCATCCAGCCGTGCGTTCACCATCTACGAGACCATTATGTGGAACTCACACTCATCACGATCATCACACAGTTACATAAATAAACTATTACAGTATGTAATCTTGAAAATGAATACGAAGTAAAATTACCCCACAAAAATACACACACAGAGAGACAGACATGTGTGTGAAGAGGGAAATCTATTCAATTCTAGACCAACGTGAATGCTTTTAAAAACGCAGAAAATCTAAAAGAGGGTGGGGACTTACCCACCACACAACGTTGGAAGGATAATATTACAAAGAAAACAGAAAAAGAAAAATGCATGAGACACAAGATTGACCAAGGTGGAAACTATAAAAAGGAGTTCACTCGGAAGCAGACAGTTCTAGGTTAATCCTGATTTTGTGATGAGTTCCTGCAGGAGTTGTCATCCTGTTCCGAACTTATTCTTACAATGGAGTTGTACAAATTGTTTCACGATATAAAACAAAGTCTTTGATTGGACGGATGGAATACATATGCTAGAACCAATATTTCGAAATTTCATTTACACATTGTACCTCGAAATCAAGCAAGCATCACTAATCTAGAACAAATTCTCAAAGGAAAAGTCTCAATAGGAATCCATTTATGGTTTGCAGGGGTGGACACGATAAATTGCTCGGGACCAACGTCACAGGCAATAAACAAGTTATCCTAAGTTAAGCATCATTACTGAATTTAAGCCGTATTTAGCATCGTATTGTGTTTACATCGTTGCCAAATTTCCTTAGTCATATGAATCTTGATTGGGATCTTTCCAAGATTACAAATAGTGCGATGGAAGTCTGCCGTTGAATGATTCCTCTCTTTAAACTAAGGTAGTGAATTTAAATAAAAATTATATCATAAATGGGACAAACATTCATTTGCAATCTTAAAATGTACATCTGTTTACATGAATGTATAAGTACTGCATAAAGCGGCGGCGGTCAACTCGTAAGGAATTTTAATGCCCCACCCTAAGATCGGTCGTCTCGTAAGCGAACCGGCAGGTAAATTTTTAAAGGGTAGTTTTGGATGAGTCAACTCGTAAGAGGATTCTGAAAAATAATCGAGGGGATGATGATTGCAAGGAAGTAGTTCGGATATTTGTTGAAACTAAGAATATGATATAAGGGGGTGGTTTGTTACGTCCCAGCTAAACGGTGACGAGCACCGAGATAGTTGTGGATTTTATTAAAAGTCAACGCGGCAAAGACTTGCTTGTTGTTAATAACGGTCGGGTTGCGCTGGGTTTTCCTTGCCCTCTCGCAAGGAATGCGATAATCCCCCTTTTGGGATTTTTCAGGTCGACCTATCTGAGAACCATATTCTTACGAGTTGACCGATCTCGGCGAAGGTCAAATGCGGATCAGGATAAATTCCTACGAGATGACCCGTGCCCGCATAATGATTTAATATCTGTAAAAATATTTCCAAACTACCCAATAAGCAATGTTGAACTAAAATTAAATATATGTAATAGAATACTACATCAAAATAGAGTAAATAGCTTCTAAAATATTAATCCCATGTTATTTCGACATGTTTACTTCTTGGTTATATTAAATTTTTAATGTCATCGATATTATGTTTCCATGTAGAAACTGTAATATTAACTTCTAAATGTTTAGAAGTTATTCTGGATCTCGTCTTTGTTTTCTTACTTCAACTTCATTTCAAATGTTAAAATGGGATTTTTTCTTTATTAACTTAACGCCACAGTTCTTCCCTATGAAAATTTTATCCTATGAAGAAATCAAACAATCTAAGCGCCAACAGAGGAATTTTGGATTTGACATCATTTATTTTATTAGAAAATGTGGAAATGACTTCGTTATATTGATAATTTTTTTTTCATAGCAATATTTTGGCATTTCTCAAAAAGGAGAATTTAAAGACTCACAAATAATTTAAAGTTTCTAAATTTTGAAATCGGCTGTCAAAAGCTTTTAATATTTGCACTCAATAAGAACTCAATTTATCATAATTTATACTTATTTTGAGCGCAGAGGAGATTCCTTTTAATTTTATAAGTGCATTGGTATATAATTAATAGAGCTAAGCTGTCTTTTTCAAGACACTAGTAACTGATTGGAGCAGTTTCAATTTTTATTAAAAAAGTGAGGTTATGACAACCTACGCCAATATTGAATATTTTTAGTAAGGTGCATTCACAGACAACTATCCACAGCCTACTATGAGGTGAAATTTAAAAAAAAACACCTGTTATAAACACTGATGTCAATAGTGAAAATTTAGATCTAGATGAAATTAGTCAATATTACCTAATATAACTTTGAATTTATAAACAACGAACACATGAAGAAAAGTTTGCTGAACACAAGTTCCATTAAACAACCTTCAAAATTCATAGAACATATCGAGGGAAAATTGGGGATGCATAGTACTTAGTACAATCATTGTTCAGTGTTCTACACAGTACTATTTACATGAACATATTCTTTTTACTAACTGAAATTTAGTTATTAAGTTTAGTAGATAGAATCAATATTTGGAACTCTTGTGTATGGATTACATCTCCACAACCTCAAAGTGCTGCAAAGTGCAGAAACAATATTTGGCAAGAATCAGTATAAGAGTGATAGATGAATGTAGTAGTAGAGTTAGTTTGTAAGTGCATTATTTTTCTACCAAAAGATGTGGGGTATAATTTGAAGAAGTTTAAAGTATCTCCTTTGGACCATGTACTAGCTATGCACCTAGGTAAAGTTATGGACTTGGAAAGGTGAAGATGGGTAGTAGCGGCCCAAAACACGCTTTATATGTTTTGGCAATTAAATATTCGTTAAATACACCACCCCATTTAATAAGGTGATTTTAGGCTGTCTCACTCTCTGGACTGAAAACTTTAGTACGGTTGACCAGAAGAAAAAACAAAGTTTTCGCCAACCAATTTGTTATAAATGAGCGACCGGTTTCGACTTACTAGAAGTCATCTTCAGGCTCGCAATAAAAATGTCTGACAAGTGTTGGACCAACACAGTGTTGGTCCTACCCCACACCCGAAAGGACAATTGCGTAACAACCTCTTTACGATGAGGATGTTAAACCCATTAGGGATTTCTCCATGTTTTTAATTGATGTTCTTGTTCGACGTGTGTTAATTTTTAACTGTTTATGTCGACTCAATTTTATTTGTGACGTGTCACATGTCGTGCAACTGGAGCCCTAAAACATTTTTATTGCGAGCCTGAAGATGACTTCTACGAAACCGGTCGCTCATTTGTAATAAATTGGTTGTAGTCCAAGTCCAGTCAACAGCCATTTTTCGTGGAATTAAGTAGTATTTATAACCTTCTTCAAAGTTGGACTAGTGCCGAAGTGTGCTTTTTCCCTAGGGTGGAAGCCTATGGGAAAAGGCTAAGGGGTAATAAACCCGAAAATCCATAGATAAGCAACTTTTGTTCTATAAGGTTTTTTTGTAAAGCTGATGTTTTTCGAGCTATTCACGATTGAAACTGCACGTTTTTCATTGAAAAAACGAATGCTTTTTAACCGTTTTTCACCAATAACTTGAAAATCTCTCATTTTATCGTAAAAAACATTCAGAACAAAAACGTAGGTAAAAAACAAACGAAGACACTAGCTTTTCAATTACCTCTATAAACCCAATAAGGGCTGAGTTATTGCTGGTTGAATTATGGAGATTCTTCGAGAACCCCGAAATCGAAAATTTTCAACCTTCAATAACTTGAAAATGGTGAAATTACATAAGTACATAAAAAAACCTTTAAAATGAACGCAAATAACAGTCTTTTGCATAAGAATTGACTGGTTTATAACAAAAATAAAGTAACACCTTCCCTTTTTCCGTTTAAATTTAAAAATTTCACCCTCGTCATTACCACCCTGATAAAAATTAAGCGTAACCCACTTGAAATTAACCTTATTTAGGTACTATTGATATGGATCATGTGGTGTGACCGGTTTAGAGTGCCTATTTTAGAAAAAAAAAATTGTTTATAGTAAAAATTGCATTTTCGTAATTGTCGAAAAAAATGCATTTTTAAATATGTAAATAAAAAACTATTCTAGATACGAAAAAATGTTTCAAATGCTAATTGCAGAGTTTTTTTCAATGAAAATTCTGATTTTTTTGTTTATCTTTATATCATAAAAATTGAAGGAGATATGGCGGTTCGAAGTTTGCATTCGCATACTAATTATATCTCATCCAAGCCCTTTGAACGCAACCCTTTTCATAACTACAGGCTGTAAAAACTTTTAAGTAATTTGGTCTTAAAGCGCTTGGAATTCCCTATAAAATGCATTTCTTAAGAAGCTTCTAGCTTGGAAAATAGGGGAATTATCCTCGAAAAAACAATTGAATTTTATTTTATTTCGGAGCACGAATTTTGGAGCACGCGTACAAAGGCAGAAGCGAGCAACATCTGGCATACAGTGAAAGTATTATGGCAGTTTTCAAGGTGATTTTATGTAGGTAGATACTTTAAAAAAGGTCTTTTGAGCTTTCCTCAAAAATTTCACCATTTTCAAGTTATTGAAGGTTGAGTTTTCGATTTCATGGTTCTCGAAAAATAACCATCTTTCAACGAGCAATAACTCAGCCCTTATTGGGTTTATAGAGGTCATTCAAAAACTAATCTCTTCATTTGCTTATTAGCTACATTTTTGTTCTAAATGTTTTTTCCGATAAAATAAAAGGTTTTCAAGTTATTGGTGAAACATTCGTTTTTTCAATGAAAAATGTGTAGTTTTAATCGTGAATAACTCGAAAATATCAACTCTCCAAAGAAACTTTATACAACAAAAGTTGCTTAGAATTGGTCAGTCGATCGATTTCCATGTTTATTTTGATTAAAAATTTTTTTCCCTAGAAAAGGTGGCTTCCACCCCTAGGGAAAAAGCACACTTCGGCACAGGTCCAACTTAGAAGAAGGTTATAAATACTACCTAAATCCCAATTTTCAAAGATATCGACCTTGTTTCCCAAAATTCCACAGTTTGAAGGTTTTCCACCGCTGATTACTGGACAATTGGCAAAGACTTTGTGTTTTCGTCTGTCTACATTATCATGACAAACTTTGGAAAGCTGGACAACCTTCGGTCTTTTAGTACGGTTGATTTCTGAACCTCACAGCAGATGCCATAAGTCCATAGGTCCTATTGGCTTAAGACAGTTACCCCGAACCATGTGTAGAGGTCAGTTACTTAGAGAAGAAACACATTCATCAAATTCGCGCACGTATACGTCACACCATACAGCTATCTCTCTTTACCAGCATCAGTGGCGTATGTTTGAATTAATGGTTAGGGATCTAATAAATTCAAACAAATATACTTCAAGGTTTAAGCACTACACAATCCAAAATTGCGAACAATAATAAAACCAGCAAATAAAGCGAAAAATAACACTCCAAAATAATTACGCTACGCCACTTCGACAAACCGAATTATTAAACGAGCTTGAATGCCAAGTGATGAGGTTACGGTGAACGGTCGCTAGACAACCCCGGTAAACAAACTAAAATTCGTCTCTGCGCACCTCTGACGGTGTTTCTTCTCTAAGTAACCGACCTCTATCTCTTCTTAAGGGACTAGATATTTGCGCAAACCAATTCCCAATCTGAGTTTCCCCTCACTAAAACAGTAACGAACGGATCTCATCCCTTACCCAGCCTCTTGGATATCTCCGAGTTATGCATCTTGGGGTTCTCCTGCGCGATCTTCCTCCGTTGCAGCCTCGACCAGACCATGAAGGCGTTCATCGGCCTCTTGATGTGGTCGTCCTGCTTCTTCGGCTGTCCGGGGACGCCGCCGCCCGGCCCGCCGCCCTGCAAAGAGGGGACGCCGAGCGCCGCCGCCGCCGCCGCCGCGCCGCCCAGCGACGCCATGCGCGACAGGCCCTCGGCGCCTCCGAACGTCGCCGCGGCCGTGTCGCACATCTGGACCGACCTGCGAACCGTCCCCAAATTTCAGTACAAACTGCATAATCCATGGGTGTGTGTAATGGGAAATTAGAAATGAAAACGTTAAAGTTGTACGAATGCCAATGTAGCCAGCTTGAATGGAGCATAACACTTTGCTCTACTGGAACCGATGTGACAATGTAGCGTCTCCCCATCAAATGGTACCGAACACATTTTGCTACTTCTCACTTTTATTAAACTATTAATAGCCCAGTATAATAAGATGAAATGCTTATCGTAATTCAGAACAGGTTGACATGTGGAAAAATGTTTTGTATTGGTAACAAGTAATGGCTCTTTAAAGGATCCCATTTTGAAACGTGGCGTTATTTTTTAAACAATGTTTATTTATGCAAAAATAGGTAAACATTGAGTTTTTTTGAGTTATCTTTGAGGCAACATTAGATAGAGGATTTAAATTTTTACCATTTGTGAGTTGTTAAAAAACGGTTAATTTCAGCCCAGGTAGATTAAATTTGGTTAATAATTTGTTTAAATAATTGCAAAAAACGCGCAAAATTTTGCAAATTTTAACATATTTTTAATTTCGTGAAAAAAGCACATGGAAGCTTGAAACTTTCAGATTTTGTGTTCTTTAGTACCCTTAACTTACCATAAACTTACTTAGTATTAGGTATTACTTGTTTCACAATATACAATATTAAAATGTCAAATATTAGAATATATAACGCACAGGCGTCGATAATTTTTTTTTCTGGGAGGGGTAATACATTCCCATCATGTAAAAATTTTTTAAAGAAGTGATAATAATAAAAAATAACTTTAGTTTTTAGGGGGGTAATTACCCCCATTACCCCCCCCCCTTATCGACGCCCTTGATATAACGAAATATGTACATATTTTATAATTATTATTTATTCAATTATAGTAATAAAAGCTTGTCTATTACCATTTAATAATATAGGATATAAAATTTCGAAAATTTCAAAAATAATGCATAATAGTATTTGTTAAAATTTAAATAAAGGAATTATAAATGTTTACAAATTAAAAATATGGATTTTTCAAAAATGAACAACTTTTATGAAGAAATTTTTTGCGTGCAGCTCATAACTTTCCAAATATTTAAGAAAAATGTATTTTTGAAAAAATAATTGTTTATAACAAATTCTTGTATCGCAATGCGAATTTGAACTCACTCGATCAATGTTCCCCCTTGCGCGTGCTAGGACGACTTATATACTTGCGTGCCGAACTTACAGTCAGTAAAATATTTATTTTCACTCATATAAATTTGTTTCTTTCGATTGCAAATGATGTTATCATAAAGTTCAAGATCCTATTCCTTCCCTTATCAATTTTAATTCTTAATAATTATAAATAAACAATTGGTGAATTTAAAAAAATATCTGGGGTCCCAGTTGAGCTACAGAGACGGTTTTTTTATAATACGTGGGAAATTGCCAGCTTTTAAAAATTATCTTTGCAGATAAATATATTATGTTTTCCGCATAAATAATTGCAAAAAACCAATGTAAAAAAATTTACACATTTTCCGACGCCATTTTGGAGGTGAAAATTGAATACCTTCAATTTCAATATTGAAAATCTAACTCTTGATGAAGAAACTGAGTCGCGGATTAACCCTCTAGGCTGACGTAAAAAGGTTCAAATTGAATTTTACATTTAACACTTTTTTACAAAAAGTGTTTTTTCCCTAAACAAATTAGTATTTGTGCAAAAAAAATACGGTAAGTTAAGCATACTAAAAGACACAAAATCTGAAAGTTTCAAGCTTCTACGTGCTTTTTTCACGAAATTAAAAATATTTCAAAATTTGCAAAATTTTGAGACTTTTTTGTAATTATTTAAACAAATGGGCACGGGTCATCTCGTAACGATTTATCCCGGTCCGCATTTGACCTTCGCCGAAATCGGTCAGCTCGTAAGGATATGGTTCTCAGATCGGTCAACTCGTAAGAGTTGACGTGAAAAATCCCAAAAGGGGGATTATCGTATTCTTTGCGAGAGGGCAAGGAAAACCCTACGGAACCCGACCGTTATTAAAAACAAGCAAGTCTTTTCCGCGTTGACTTTTAATAAAATCCATAACTATCTCGGTGCTTGTCACCATTCAGTTGGAACGTAACAAACCACCCCCTTATATCATATTCTTAGTTTCAACAAATATTCGAACTACTTCGTTGCAATCATCATCCCCTCGATTATCTCTGAGAATCCCCTTACGAGTTGACTTATCCAAAACGACCCTTTAAAAATTTACCTGCCGGTTCGCTTACGAGATGACCGATCTTAGGGTGGGCCATTAAAATTCCTTACGAGCTGACCGCCGCCGAAACAAATTATTAACCAAATTTAATCTACCTGGTCTGAAATTAACCGTTTTTCAACAAGTCATAAATGGTAAAAATTTAAATCCTCTATTAGACCAGGGTCGATAATTTTTAAGACCAAAAAAAATTATAGTAGGATGAAACCCATTGGAAAAGGTAGAGAATATAACAAAAATGAAAGGAAAAATAAATTACGGGCGATCTGAGGTCGGGAAGGGG
This sequence comes from Cryptocephalus moraei, assembly GCA_946251905.1. Lineage (NCBI taxonomy): Eukaryota > Metazoa > Arthropoda > Insecta > Coleoptera > Chrysomelidae > Cryptocephalus > Cryptocephalus moraei. Next base: position 11,296,552 of record OX276456.1, on the reverse strand, counting down.
GCTGGGGTGAGTATTTAAGGGTAAAAAACGGTTTAGCTCGATTTCCGGCAAAACTGCAAGCCCTATGAAAAAAAGTTAAATGGCAGAGTTGTAGGTAATAGAAAGGTCTACAACTTTTGTATCAACACTTTTTTCACATAACCTCGAAGTTGTTGTGAAAAATTCAAATAACCACGCTTTTGGTTTTTTATTTTTAGCTTTTGCAATTTTTTTTATTTTTTCACGAAATTTGGTGAAAACTTCCCTTTTTATGTTCAAAATATACAGTAATTTTTCTGATTTTAAATATTCAGTATTTCACCTTATTTTGACTTTATATCGAAAAAGCACTCTAATTTTCAATCGAAAATTCTCACGTCAAAATATCTGCTTTTTTAAAAAAGTCTGTGTGTTTTTTGTTCGTTGAAATCTCTACTTTCTAATGGTAAAAAAAAATTATACATTACTATGGAAAATGTTCTCAGAAAATGCAAATAATGAAAAAAACTCGAATCCAAAAATTTTTTTAATCATTATGTATAACTTTGAGCTATTTATTAAAATTTACACTTTAATTACTCGAAAAACGTGAGATGTCATGTTACATTGATAAACGAAAAAAATGCTAATCGAAATATACTACTATAATTAACAACCAATTAACATTAACCAATTAACCATCTACAATATTTTGAGAAAGTTTTAGAATCTTCTTTAAATTATATGCGTATATACCTATTAATTGCTATTTTAAGATTACTTATATACCCGAGTGACCGGAAAATTTTAGCCCTTCAAAAGGTAGCTGCAGCCGAGGTGCGTCCCGCGGTCAAAACAGCCGGGCATACGACAACTGAGCCCCGCGGTCAGAAAAATCCATATATGGAAAATTCCAACGGTAACGCTAATCCCACCCTACGATTGAGCCCCGGTATACCCCAAGGCCAAGTGACAACTGAGCCCAGGATTAAAATTCCGAGTCCAGGATAAAAATAGTTAGGTATGGGAGTAAGAAAATTACGGGAAATCCCATTTTTTTCACGATAACATTAAGGGCAAGAGGGCAAGGAAAATCAGTCAAGGAACAAATATTATGCCTTCCTTTTTTTGAACCGCCGGACGCACCTGTTTTAGATTTTTTAGACGTGACATTTTTTAGATGAAATCCCCTTTAAATCCTATTTTTAATATTTAGAACAACTATTTTCGCATGTTTTTTGCAATCTTGATGTTTCATGGATTTGTAATTTTTTTGTTTATCAATGTAACATGACATCTCACGTTTTTCGAGTAATTAAAGTGTAAATTTTAATAAATAGCTCAAAGTTATACATAATGATTAAAAAAAATTTTTGGATTCGAGTTTTTTTCATTATTTGCATTTTCTGAGAACATTTTCCATAGTAATGTATAATTTTTTTTTTACCATCAGAAAGTAGAAATTTCAACGAACAAAAAACACAGACTTTTTAAAAAAGCAGATATTTTGACGTGAGAATTTTCGATTGAAAATTAGAGTGCTTTTTCGATATAAAGTCAAAATAAGGTGAAATACTGAATATTTAAAATCAAAAAAATTACTGTATATTTGGGACATAAAAAGGGAAGTTTTCACCAAATTTCGTGAAAAAATAAAAAAAAATTGCAAAAGCTAAAAATAAAAAACCAAAAACTTGGTTATTTGAATTTTTCACAACAATTTCAAGGTTATGTGAAAAAAGTGTTGATACAAAAGTTGTAGACCTTTCTATTACCTACAACTCTGCCATTTAACTTTTTTTCATAGGGCTTGCAGTTTTGCCGGAAATCGAGCTAAACCGTTTTTTACCCTTAAATACTCACCCCAGCCCCCTTCCCGACCTCAGATCGCCCGTAATTTATTTTTCCTTTCATTTTTGTTGTATTCTCTACCTTTTCCGATGGGTTTCATCCTACTATAATTTTTTTTTCACTTTTTACCGTTTTCAAAATTATCGACCCTGGTCTATATGTAAAATTGCCTTAAAAATAGCTAAAAAAAACTCAATTTTTACCTATTTTTGCATAAATAAACATTGTTTAAAAATGACGCCACGCTTCAAAATGGGATCCCCTTCAAAGAGCCATTGCTTATGACTTATGACCAATACAAAACATTTCTCCACATGCCAACCTGTTATAAATTTTAAGCCTTTTTCATCTAATTCTACTGGGCTATAATAAGATTCATTTAAATTATCTGGTTCCAAATGGGAAATGTTGCTTAAGGTGGTTACTGACTTTAACATTGGTAGGAGTCAATTATTATGTGTATTTTCGTAGCGGCTCATACAAAATGAGGATATACTCCTTACGGTCGCTTATTGGCGCACTCTTCAGATACAACCGAAATTCTGACATACCGAGAATATTCAAAAAGTGATTTTTGCCCTATACCAAAGCACATTAGTATTTACCTTACTTGGTAAAACCGACCCTCGTACAATTTGGTGCAAACATATGCACTGGTATAATCAAGAAAAAACGCATAGATGTATCTTCCATTAGAGTCGGGTTAACGATAAGGAGCGCAAGTCATAAAGACAGGGGATGAAAATATTTTGTTTCATTAGATTCTACCATATTTAATATATTAATAATATTTCCAATAATATTGCCTTCAGCAAAATTATATAAAAGATGTATTAACTAGTTAATGAATTAAAAAATAAAACATTAATTAAAGTTAAACATTAAAAGTAGGTTATTTGTAAATATTTGGAATAACATCTCTATGAATTAGTTTAAAAGTTCTCTTTTCACATTAATAATCATCTTACATGCAGATAGTAGTATAGAAAAAAGTTTCAACCCAAAGGAATTATAAAGTAAATATATCTACAAAGTGGTATAAAAAGTGTAGTACTCACGTGCAATGACTATTACCCACCCAAATAGTTACGGCCCTCGCCGTATATACTTCATGGGTAATAATCGTCATTATACACAAATTGAAATATATATTGCTGTTGATATATTCGATATGGGATTCAATCCGAGCATCTTTCAATCAAGAGTGCAAAACTTCGTTTATTGAGCTAATAGCCACAGGCTACGAAGGTTATTGGATGTTTCGATTTAACCTGTTCGACACGTCATTCGTCACACGTTACCTGCGTATATTGGATATTTGAATACGGGCGCTTGCTTTCAGTTGAATTTTTATTTAAAATGATGTGAAATAATGTTAATTTCGAATGGTAAATATTATCATTATGTGTTGTGAATTCACTACGTACTTTCTGCTTGCTGGCGTCAACTTAAATGAAATACTTATTGGTAATGGGCCTATTTGGGTGTAATTTAATAATTATTTGATTAATTTTGATTTTAATTACTTTTTTAGGTGTGACTTGGACAACGGCTACATGTGAAATACAGGTACAATTACATATCTTATTCTATAATCAATAAAAAATTAAAATGGAATGAATACATTACACCTGCGCGGATAAAAATCTATCTTCTCAGCAATAAACCCTTTGCAAAATTGAAAAATGTGGTAACAAATTAAAAAACGACTTGAAAATTGATTTACAGAAGTATTCGCACATTGATTCCAATGAAAACTTAGTTGAACCTATGTCAATCTACTAATCAATATTAATAAATAATAAATATTATACATTTCCGTTTTATATAATATTATATTATCCTTATAATATATTTATGCAGCTCTTCTTTCAATGTGTTAAGGGTGTACCTCTGTCAGTGATTTGAGTAGTTTTAATGTCTTGTAAATGAAACCTCCCAGTGAAAACTAAATGTCCTTCCCAGCAGTCATAACGTCATTGAGCAGTATAACTATAATATTTCCGTCGCCATGCTCGACAGTAAAACTAAATTTTTTCCCAGGTTTACTTTACACAAAATTTTAGCTTGACCATCGGAAGCGAAAATGTTGTACCTACCTACTTGCTTGTATTAGCCCTTTCCAAAAGTCGGCATTTCTTTAAATGTGGGTGTTGTTTGGAGAAATCTGTCCTCTTATTAAAAGATATATCAATTCCTCAAATATAAACAGTACAGTGTAAACTCTCTATAGCGAAACTCAAGGGACTTAGTAATTTCTTACGTTATAGGGAGTTTACGTTACAAGGAGCGAGAGAAAAATTAAACAATGCAGATATAAACCAAACACAGCTAAACATTGTTTACTGCATAGAGTTTTTCGTTATAGAGAGTTTTGTTATAGACAGTTTACACTAATATGAGTATTATATTTGAATAGATGGAGAAATGGTATAAATCCGGTGTCTACGAAGAGTACAACGCGGCGAAGAGTATAACTTTTATTAAACGCAGCGAAAACTATTATTTTTCATTATGCCAGCGAAAAGTATAACGCTTAATAATGCGTCGGGTGAATAGAATTACTCTTTGACGTATGTCAGCGAATAAAGTCATTTCAACGAAAATAGTTACTTCCGATTCTTAGTCCGCGAAGAGTATAACCCCTTATAATACACGGCGATGAAAAAAATAGCTTAATAAGTGTCGACAAAGAACGATATTTCTGTTTGGGCGTCCGCGAAGAGTATAACTACTCATAATAAGCGTCGAAAAAAAAAATTACTCCCTAATGAATGACGGCGAAGAAAACTATTTCTGTTTGGGCGTCCGCGAAGACTTTAACTCACAATAATCCGTGGCGAAAACAATAACTCCTTGAAAAATTAAAGGTGAAAAGGCGGACAGGAAAAAATTAAAGGCGACATATAATTTTTGAAATTTTACTAAAAATAAATTAACCTTTATGTCAATTTTTTTTTTAATAATAACGAGTAATTTCGATTATGGAAGTGCATATCAGGACTGTTATTATGATTTTTTTAAAGAGGTTTATTAATATTTTCGGACTAGAATAAAGATTTTGTAAAGGACAGTGTGAAAAAAGTAGGGTTTGATTCGAACAATAAAATATCACAAATTCTATCTATTGTTTATTAAGATATACACATATCTTTGATTTAAAAAGATCAGAAAATTTGTTCAAAAAATCAAAATGAAGATCTGAAATTAGTATTGCATAATCTTTGATGATGGATATTTTCACTTGAATACCTAGTAGATATATTTGATATTAATAACGTCTAGTCAATAGAAAAGAGATTTTCTTACTATAATACTTTATTCACAATTTTATTGCTATTATTACGCAATTTAAAAGCACAAACTTTTAATAAAAAACGTTTATTCTAAAATTTAAACCTATGCAAAAATAGTTTTTCTGTTCACAAATCGTTTAGGAGTTATCTTCACATGTATGGAAATAAAAACGATTTTTTTTCGTCGAAAATGTATTTGTAGTTGTACTTTTCGCGGACACGCCAATGGAAATAATTTTTTCGCCGACTCTTATCAGAGTTATTTTTTTCGCCTACAATAGGCATGATGACAGTAACAAAGAGTTATACTGAAATAATGATATTATAATATATTAAATAATGAAATAATTCTAAAAAAATATATGTCAATATTTTAAGCGGGATAAACTGTATTTTATTAAAATAAAAACATAAAATATAGCAACCCGCCATGCAAAGTGAAACGTCGAATGACGTCACTTCTATGTAAACATCATTTTGTTTCATTCGAATTTCTTGTGTTAGCGCTTTTACCGATTATTTCTGTTCGGCATTTATTATTATTATACTGAACACTGAAGTCACTTAACATTGACATGCACTTTTGAAGCTGAGGTCGATGTATTTACACAGGCGTGACGTCACGCCTATGTAAAGCGACGCCATGACACCTACGAGTGTTATGGCACAAAATTTTAAAGTGATCATAAAAGTCTCATTTAAGCTACTAATCATTTGTATTATACAGAGATTAGTAATTTTTTTTGGGAACAGTACATACTTAAGAACACAACACGGTAGTTTTTTAAAATCAGTCATCATGCCTATTTTTGGGAGTTATACTCTTCGTGGCGAGTGAAAATTAATTTTTTTGACGATAATTTTTTCGTAGGTTTCACTCTTCGCGGGCGTACAGAGAAAAATATATTTTTGCTAACAATTTTTTAGGAGTTATACTTTTCGCGGGCATACAGAGAAAAATAATTTTTTTCGCCGATAATTTTTTGGGAGTTATACTCTTCGATGGGCATGTAGAGAAAAATAATTTATTTCGACGACTCTTATCCGAAAGTTATTTTTTCGTTGACAATTTATACTCTTCTTAGGCACCGGGGATATGTCAACGAATGGGCCAGAATTAATGACATTTCTTGTTATTAAAAATCTCTCGGCTGGCTTGTAGTCTCGAGGTTTTGGGAAACTTTAAGGAATAAATTGAAATATTAATAACCACTATATCTTTTATCCAACGCACATTCCAAATTGGTAATTTTTTATACGAACGATAATCATTATGTGAAAGTAACTACAGGTATTCCTATTTTAGATTCAACGCTTTAAATTTCTATTTTTCTTACATAAAAAAAATAAGTACGAAACTGTAAATAGTCCAGTAAATGAAAGCCGATAAACTCCCATACCTGGCATAAATTCTGCAAAAGGATGAAACTGGGGGCAATTGTAGGTCTCAACTGGGTCTTTCGAAATACGGAAAGTTGCAGATTCTCCGGGTCCCGGAACATGCTAAAAAATGGGCCTCAAGTTCCAAAAATCCGTTTTCAGCCAATATCTCTGAGAATATGGCATGTAGAGAATTTTTGTTTAGATACAAAAGAAAGATCAGTTCATTAGCTACAAAAATGCTTCTTATGACTTTTTCCCAAAAACTCGACAGTTTTCGAGATAACGGCCCTGAAACAGCCGATAACAGCCCTTTACGTGTTGCTCTTGCTCTGAATCCATGAGAGCAAATTCGAAAAATGGAGACAAAAGCGGCCGGACAAATTGCCCAATAACTCGAGTAAAAATGGATATTTTTTGATGATTCAAAATTCACGTGAAAGAGAAAACCGATAGGTATGGTATCCTGGGTCTCGGGCCTCACTTTTATTTTTCTTGAATGTTGGAAACCCAGGCTAAATTTTTTCTTCTTCGATATTTCTCGACTTTTAGAAAATTCATTCATATTTTAATAAATAATAGTAATTTAGTCGGGCCTTTCTTGATAATGGGTATCCAAAACCAATCGAAGGAGCCCATAAAAGTTGTTTCATCTTCTTTCTTTTGCATCCCAATAAAAAGTATCTTCGAATATGTTGATTTTTTGACATTTCCGGAGTTTTGAAAGTTTGTTGGCAAGAATGTTGAAGGTGGCACAAAAAACGAAGATACCATTGAAAAGGGGACATTTCAAGCATTCCAGTGGTGTGCATTGCGAACTGATACGATGATTTATAATTTTTTAATACTCGATTGATACCACAAATGTCAAAAATTCAACTTATTCAAAGGTACTTTTTATTGGGATGCAAAAGAAAGAAAATGAAACAACCTTTATGGTCTCCTTCGATAGGTTTTGGAGACCCATTATCAAGAAAGATCCGACTAAATTACTATTATTTCTTAAAATATGGATCAATTTTCTAAAAGTCGAGAAATATCAAAGAATAAAAAAATTAGCCTAGGTTTCCAACATTCAAGAAAAATAAAAATGAGGCCCGAGACCCAAGATACCATAGCTATGGGTTTTCTCTTTCACATGAATCTTGAATCATCAAAAAATATCCATTTTTACTCGAGTTATTGGGCAATTTGTCCGCCCGCTTATGTATCCATTTCTCGAATTTGATCTCCTTGACTGAGAACAGGTGCAACAAGTAATGGGCTCGTTTCGGGGCCGTTATCTCGAAAACTGTCGAGTTTTCGGAAAAAGTCATAAGGACCATTTTTGTAGCTAATGAACTGATCTTCCTTTTTATATCTAAACAAAAATTCTCTAAATGCCATATTCTCGGAGATATTGGCTGAAAACGGATTTTTGGAGCTTGAGGACATTTTTTACCATGTTCCGGGACCCGGAGAATCTACAACTTTCCGTATTTCGAGAGACCCAGTTGAGACCTACAATTGCCCCCGGTTTCATCCCTTTGCAGAATTTAACCTAGGTTTTTTCCTTCATTTACTGGACTAAAACTTTAATGTGCAATAGCAACCACCGAATTACATAATATACATTCCAGTCGCACACAGGTTTCTTAATTAAGTTGTGGTGTAGACGAAACAGGAATTTACGTGTATGTTAAGAAATAGGTTTTTATAAAAATTGATAGGGATTATTCCAGATTTTCGTTTTTCGAGTTATTCGATCTAGTATTTCGATCCACATTTCTTAATCCACTCGAGTCCTCTCCGGATCGAAACCGTTTCGAAATAAACGTAGCGACCGTCCGGCGATTTGTCCGGGCCAATCTCCGCCATAAAACTGCGATAAACTACCCTCGTAAAAACCTATTGTAGAATGATAAAAATCCAACGGGACCCCCTCGTAAAGCTCTTCCTCGGAGGGCATTCCGGGCGCTCCCAGGTATCCGAGGTCGTCCCAAATTAACCGAGGAGCGTGCAGCGATAGCCGAGCTCCCGACGGGTCAATGAGTATCGCCCGACGAGGGATGAACGTCCCCTCAGGACAACGCGGCGGTCCATCTGGACCGTACATCGTTTCCGATTCGGGCGCGGAACGGCTTCCTCGTCCGCAACGGGGTCGGAAAAATCACAACGGAGATTTGGATTTATTAGAGGCTGTTGTGGACCTGTTGAATGGGGCAGCTTTCGGGAAGAGAGAGAAAGAGGGAGTGAGACAGGGGGTGAAGGGTTAATTAATGCATGGCAAGGGGTAGAGAGCCAAAAATGGCGATGTGTTCATCGGACTACTTTCCCATATTTTGTTACAAATATTCGATTGTAGAATAAGTATCTAATTTTTAAAAATAATACTTTAGATGGATTTCGAGAAAATTTCGAAAAACAAAATCGACAAGTATAAATTTCCCTTCAGAAATGATTTAAACAAAAATATTATTAAACTTTATTATATAAATTCGATAGTAGAATAGACATTCAAACTTTAGAAAAAATATTGGAGTAGATTTTGAGAACCGACATGAACTATATTTAAACAATGTGGGAGCTATAGCACATCCTTGACGTAAACTCTTAGTAACGAGAAATTTTTAGGATAATTGAGATCCCACCTTTACTTGACTGCTCATATTTTCATACATGGATTTAACAAATTGTCAATACATGAACGTCCTGCGCGAAAACCATTTTGTTCCTCCAAGTCTATAATTTGGTTTTCTATTCTGTATTTTATGATCTTGCCATACGATCTAGAGATGGATTTAGTTACGCTAAGACCTCTAAAATTTGAGCATTTATTCATATCACCTTCTTTATTATATGTTTATTATATGTGCAATTAACTATTCATCAGGAATTTCTTGTCTACTAAGGAAACAATTAAAAACGAAAGTCAGCAGTTCTAGAAGCAGTTCTGTTCCATGTTTTATAAGCTGTATTAGGGAATCCTTCTAGTTCTCAATTTCCAAAAACCGAAAAATGTCAAGAGTAAAGTGAATTTAGAGGTGATTCAGGCTGAAATGTTATTAAACCTTATTATACATATTCAACAGTAGAAAAGTGTTTAAAATTTAGACGAAAATGTTAGAGGAGATTTTGAGAGGATTTCCAAAACCGAAAAATGACAAATATAAAGTAAATCTCATAAATTTTTTATACACGTTTGATAGTAAAATAAATCCTCACAATTTGGAAAAAATAATAATGAATTTTGAAAAAATTTCCAAAATTAAAAATTCGAAAAATGACAAGAGTGAAGTGCCCTCCAGAGAAGATTTTGCCAAAATGGTTATTAAACTTTGTTATATATATTTATCAGTGGAATAAACATTCCTGTTGTTTAAAAAAATGCTTGAAACAAATTGTAAGAAAATTTCTAGAAACCGAAAAATCACAAGAGTGATACACATTTTATCCGGACAGGTAGAGGAAGACGTAGCACAGACACCTTTTCTAAAACTTTTTTTATTCAGGAGACCAAAACATCTAGAAATGCTAATAACTCAAATTCGAAAAATCGACCCAATTACAATAATCATATACGAGTGCCTAATATGAGTAACAAAAAATGGAGGTTTTGGCGAATCTAAAGATAGACATACTCTTATGGCTCTGTAAGAAAACTAAGGACAATTAAAAATTTTCACTCAGAGCAAAATTTACAAAATTTAAGGTGATTACAATTAAGGTGGAAAGTTGAGAGAGAGAGACGAATATACACTCACGAGGGATTATGTATTAAAAAGAAAATCAGTAAGTGTCATAATGGCAGCATCTAATTTTCTCTCTCTGACTATTAATTAAACACATACCAACGTGTATAAGTGGGTACTAGATTTCAAAACTACTCACGGAAAATTAAAAACAAGTTAGAAATTAAGGGGTGTACGACAGAGAGTTTCTATTTTCATCAACGGAACATGATTTGCACATCTTCTACAAAGTGAGAAAGACTTATTGAGTGTCGATAGTCCACCTAAGGGTACGAACATACCGAAGATACCTCGATGTCGCGGTCGATGTCGCGGTCGATGTCGCGGTCGATGTCGATGTGAGGGTGAACATACCGAAGATGCTTTTCCTTTCAGTGTTCCTTGCAGTCTACTCGGGGAACGACGGGAACGTTGTTTATTGATTTGTCTATTTATTAAAAAGTAGTGAAATAATGTACAACAGCGATAGTAGTGACAGTGATTATGACATGTCTTCAAGTGCAAAGTGGTGGATTCTCTGTAATTCATTAAATCGCCAATTTAATGTTCATCCCATAAACCAGAAAAGACAATATTTAGGTGAATATCACCATCTCTTCAATGAGTTAAAACACCATCCAGATAAATTTTTTGCGTACATGAGAATGACTCTTGATACGTTCCAGTATATCTATGACAATGTAAAAACAAGAATTGAACTTCGCACATATAACAACTACCATACAAACCCTATTCTTGGCGAAGAAAAACTAGTAGTAACATTTTGCCGCAATCCTTTTCCACTCCCTCGCCAGAACATGTCTATTATGATGCTGTTTGTGCCGCTTATCCCAAACAGCAGGAGTACTGTATACCAAATCTATTAGTTCGTCTTTCATTATCTAGATTATCTAGTAACACCAATCCAAAAGTCTCAATACGTCGCAATGAGAAGGAATACGGAAATTCGCCCGTCTTCAGTAAATAAAATTACCTTCCGTATCTCCCTCCAGCTAAATGTCACGTGGTTTGAAGAGCACCAATGAACGTGCGAGTTACATCGCGATCAACAGCTCGATCGCGATGTAAAACAAACTATTTTGATCTGGCATCGACCTCGCTGTAAACCGCCATGATAGGCGGCGAGGGTGAATGGGTGAAACATCTTTGGTATGTACGCTTTCATAAGAAAATAAAGGTTTGTTTCGACATCGACCGCGACATCGACCGCGACATCTTCGGTATGTTCGTACCGTTAGAATGAATTTATGAAATTCCAAACGGATTGTGGTACACCTAATTACACCCTTTGAATGTACATAGATTCACATAGTTAATTTTTTTTTTATTAATTCTTTCGGAGAAGCATAATGTAAGAACATGAAAGTGGAATTGATGCAACGTAGAGGACAAAAGATCCATACGTCAAGCAAAACCTAAAGGTTATCGGTATTCATAGAATAGATGGAAGTTCTCGAATGAAATCATAGGTATATGTACAAATGTAAGAGATATTTGAAAAAGGTGTTTGTAGCTCAGCCGGGATATGAACCTTTTTCAAATATCTCTTACATTTGTACATATACCTATGATTTCATTCGAGAACTTCCATCTATTCATACATTTGCATAATGAGAACACGTAAGAGATCACAATATTAACGTGAGAGGAGGTGTGGTGTGTTGCGTACAACCCATTCGTCCTCCGCATCATCCTCTCAATAGCGTTTAACAGGAATATCAAAAATGAAATTGGTACGTGGCTCGGTAGTTCAGTTGGCCAGAACACCTGACGCAAAATTGGGAGACCCGGGTTCAAATCCCGGCTGAGCTACAAACACCTTTTTCAAATATCTCTTACATTTGTACAGTTATCGGTATTCGTGTAACTTCAACAACAACAAAATTGAAACGTATATAACAACACTTGAAGGTATTGAGACACATGGGTATGCAGAATTGTGGGAGATGAACACAGAAACATAGCCAGACTTTAACTTACGAAAAATACCCAAACACCCAAAAAGCCCTCATCCTTTTTATGGGGCATGATAGTATGCGTAGACAAATCAGTCGAAATAACTATTATATATAATAGAAGATAGAAGGCAAAGGGATCTATGCATGAGTACAGATAACATGAACAGCGTCGAATTTGATACATACCGGTAAAATGCATGGGGAAAGAGGACACTTGCCAAAATTTGCCTGAAGTACCTACCAGAATTTACTCGCCGACAAATATTCATTCTCAACATTCATTTTCAAGGTTCAGTCTTACTTGAAATAAAATTACGCGTACACAGGGTTATAGAGACAATTTTCTTTTAAAATGCACCAACATAAACAAACTTTATTTTTAAGAATTAAAAAAAAATAAAACCTGTTTGGAATTACGTGGAATTTTATAGCATTTCCATCAAGAGTGCTTGATAATGGTAAATTAGGCAATAGCGCTAATATCTCAATATTACATCATGAGAGATTTACTTTTAAGCTCTTTAACGTACCTGTCACACATTAGCATATATAAGAGTATCTAAGTGATCAAAAATTATTATTGTAGAGAAGAAGGTATTTTTATAGTAAAAACCTATTTATAAACATAATACCTACTGAAGTTTAATATGAGTAGGTATAGTATTTAAGATACTTGATAAAATGTAAACATTGTCACAGGAACTTTGTCAGGGAGGCATCAACTATAATGTAGGTACATTTTGTCACCTTTTGACCTTTCATTTTTCTATTCCATTCCATTTTTTTAGTTTCAAACAAACAAATGTTTTTCATATGCAAATTTTGCTATTTGAAAAAATATTTTTCAATTAGTTTAGAACTAAGAGGGTAAAAACGGTAATTTAAAATTTAATAAGACACTGTCACCTTTTGCCCTAAACTCTGTCCCTTTGTAAATTAGTAAAATTAAAACAATTTAACAATGTAAACATTGGCTCAAGTGGCAAGGGCAATTCACCTATGATAATAATTTTTAATGTTGGAATTTACAAAACTGACAAGGGTAAATTCTGTCTGAATTTGGTCATATTTACACAACGACAACTAAGCCATGAAATGTAGGGAAAATTACAAAGTAATGTAAAACGGGAAAATTACATCTGTATTCTTAAAGCCCATCAAATCGTGTTTATTCATAGGTGTCTTTTCTACTTATTAGAAGAAAAGGAAAGAAGAAGGAAAGAAGATCTCGCTAAGGGAGAAGGATATAGTTTGGTAGAATACTGAAAAGTTCACAATAAAACGTATGATTAGTGTTTTTAAACCCAAAGTATGCAAGTAAATTAAATGCATAGGTAGGTTAAATTGGCTACTTTTCACATGCAAATATGGACTAGGCATACATTTTGTACATAACAATTTTGATATACAACATAACAATTTTTTAAATCAAATCGTAAAATCTATTAATATTTTTCCAGAACAACTTATGCAACAATCTTAAATTGACATGAAAATGGTGCACGCAGTTGAAATTTGGATCAATTTATGAGATGAGAAATTTTATTTGGAAGTAAAACAGTCAGGTTACACAATGGAAATACTATGAGGCGCGGGTGAAGAAACAGAAAGTGGAACAACCATAACTCTACAAACATAACGTAAAATAATGAAAAGGACGAATTCAGCAAAAATAAATTGATTTGGTCCCAAGTAAAGTTTAAAATGAAATTAATACCAGAGGGTAACGATGATTGTGTCGTCAGTGTGGCGGACACAAGCTCTCATATAGTTAAAATATGGTGTTAAAGTTATAACTTTTAAAGAAGACAGACTGGAAAAGTTTGATATTTAAATTATTGGAAATATCTGACCGTTACACTATCATGCTGATCTATCTGCCCAGAGTTGTTTGATAACCAAACTTTAATTGAATTGTTATCTTTGCCAATAAGATTTTCTGAACGCACAGACAATGCCACTTGGTGTATAACCTTAAACTGACTAATACCAATAGTGGGGAGGGCAAAAAATCAGGTATACAGAATAGTTTATTTTATTTAGGTCCATCTACTTCCACATGTGCAAGAAAAAATAATACCCAACGACATAGATGATACCGAAGGTGGAATAAGTTAAGGAATCATAATAACTCTTATTATTTAATGACTATTATTAATTTGAACTGTAGAAGTTATTTCCATTTTTGTATTTTCTCAAAAATTTCCCATTGCTGTGCCACAAAATTCATTAAGACGTGTGCACATTTTGGTTGCGTTAGTAGTTGTTTTAGTCCATTAATCAATGCTGTTAAGAAAAATATAGTCCAAAAATCTTACGTCTTTTCAAATTAGTGAGCCGATGAGAAGCGACGGATGTAAATAGTGACAATTAATAAAAGGATTTCTGCGGTACGGATTGGGTGTGTTACAACCTGGTGTAATTTCGAATTTCAAGTACCTATATGTCGATTGCAGAGACAATATAAAACATTCAGCTTACGCAAGTCTCACATTATTTTAATTAGGTATTATTTAGTAACATTTTCGAGGCGTTTTAATGGTTTCTTGAACATTAATTGAAATTTTTTACCTGTAGATCATCAAGCTCATTTGTTTGTAGTGCATGTATTACAAGAATTTACTTTATAAGTCACTTAGTGCGTATAATTATGAGGAGGATAAGTATATTACTTTCTTAAATTCGTTTAATGAAACATTCCATATTGATCATTCATTTATCATTAAAAAACATATTTTTACAAACTACGGTGTTAAAGAAATGAAAATGTCTCAGAGAATAATTTATTCATATATAGTTTCAAAAATAAATGAAACGATGATGATCAAATAATATTAAAAACATTTTGTTTCGCAATTACCTAAATATATGTAGATATAAGTATTTGAACCTACTAATCTCATTCGATATTCTGGTAAGTAGATAAAACTCCAACAGAATTCCAAACCTTCGTCAGTAAATGTTTTTCTGACAAATACCGGTGTGAATATAACAAATTAACAAACGAATGGTGAAAAAGGTTTGATCAAATCCCACTCATTGTTATTGTTAATTGTTACTACAAACGGGAAAAATATGGTTTGCTCAGAACGAACTACATAGCACGTGATTTTTTTTTAATAGTAGAAGATGATCATGTTGATAACTTAACAAAACCGTCTTCTTTACCTAATTATATTCAAAAAATGAACATTCAAATGAGTTGTTTAAATAATATTTTGCCCATAATAACTCTAAGCCTAATTATAATAATTATAGCTTTGATAATAATTTCAGTGCAAACTAAATGAAAGACAGCATTTCGATGAGTGGATAATAACTAAGGTATTCATTTCGTACACATTCTTGATAACTAGGTATTTAAATACCTGCAAGACAGGCATTGCCTGCTCTATGGATAAATGTATTTTTTATGTAAATTTTTTAATTTAAGACTTGTTTTTTTAAATTTTTTTAAAAAAAATTAGATGACATGATGTGCAAATAGTTACGTGAATAGCAGATTAATTATTAAATTAATTTATTGATTAAGAATACATGCAAATCAAAATAAGTAATTGTTATAGTATAATTATCTATCATATTATTTATTCAGAAAAGTACAAATTTCATTTGCTGTATTAATTGTTGTTCAAATGTTTTGCTTTAAATTTTTACAGCTTTAAAAGTCATTTGTAGTAACCAATAAACAATATTAATCTGAAATAATAATAATTAGTTGCATTTTTCAATAGCATTATATATATGAATACATGTAATACACAATAAAAATATAAGTACCTACTGCAAAATTATTTAAGCAGAAATCTATTAAATAATAGTTAAGAAAAGAGTAGCTTATTTGTTTGTTGTTTATTTTATTTAAGAATGGTGTAATTACCTATATCCTCGTCAAATTAAAATTAATATTTATGGAAGAAGATACTATTTAAAAATTATAGAAAATACTGGTCTTTAAACAATTTTTGGAAAAGAATAGTTGATACTATGGAAAAACTCAAGGGCAATAAGTAATTGTAGTCAATGGTCAAATCACCAAAAGTGTACTTAGAAGAGTTAACAGGAATACCAAAGAAAATGTCTTGCTTGTTTTAATGCTGGAAAATATTTTATTTCATGTTTCATATTAATATTTTTTTGGAAAATCGTATTTGTTTCTACAATATGCCTATGTGAACTACAAAAATGTTAATATGACATAATTTTAGATCGAACTTTGTATTGTCTTTAATTTGTCCTATACTAAAGCTCAGTATTCATGTAAGAGACTTCATGCGACCGACCCTCGTATATTTTGGTAAGAAGCCACCACAGTCACACATGCAGCAATAAGTGTGGCATATATGGCGTTCACTTTTAGAGTCGGGCTACTACAGTCGTAAAAACATAAACAGCGCAAATGGCAGCTTCTTGGCCGTCGAACTGAGTTTTGAAGAATTGACTCGCATTTCAGAACCGTCGCAGTCTAAAATATTCCTGTTTTCCAGAAGGCGAATCCGACCAATTATATATACAAACGTATATCCAACAAAAATTCACCAATAATGCAATACGAATCTTCAAAATATCATATCCAGTAGGTACAGCAATGAATTTTTGAAATATAGTTTGCAGCTTGAACGGTCTCTTACAGAGATTGTTCTTAACAGAACAATCTCTGCCCTGCGTCATAAAATCCACTAAAACCCACACATTTTATCTCGACTGGCGATTAATAGTGTAAAGTACATTTCTCGGTTTAGGTTCTGAACAGGAACACGGGACTTAGGTATAAAATAGTAATGTTAACGACAATAACTTCTAGTATTTATAATTGACATATTACATTTCTAGCTTAAAAACTCCCTGCATATCACCAAGTAAGTACACATATTTTTGATCACGGATTATGTTTCAATGTTGTGCCTATACTTTGAAGTTCTGTGGAAATTCGTATAATGTGTTGTGTATAATGTATAGTGTGATTAAAAAACATCTGTCATTGGTGCGATATGAAATATAAAAAGTGCATTTTAGCTTATATATTTGTTAATTCTGTCATATTTACTCTCAAATTTGTGATCGTTAAATTACTCCTAATTTTAACATTTGAACGCTGAATGCATTTTAGAAATCTTACAAGAAATGACGAGCAGTGAGTTTATATTTAAGGAAGATTTCCAAGAAACTTCCCAAAAGCGACGGTTCATTTCGACAAATTTGGCTGAAAGGTATATCGCCTTGTGAATCTATAGGTACAGGTATACGGGGCGTGGGTAACATAAAGGAGGTAGCTTGAGTCGGAAGGTAAGAACTCAAAAAAAAAACTGATTGAAATAACATTAAGGAGAAAGAAAGAAAACAATAGGCGACCAAGGATGAGAAATAAAGAAAACATTAGTTGAAACTAGCCGAGGAGCCTTTTACTGTCCAGTAATAACATTTCATGATCCATGTCCGATCCGGCGGGTCAAATGGGGTAACCGAGTTGCGTCTCGCGGTTAGAACATTATGAGTACTCAATCCAAATTACAACACTGCCGGGTAGTGTTTAATGAAATTTTGAAGGAATAAAATAAACAGGAATTAATACTTACTTTAATTTTTGAAAAGCAAAGTTGCAATCAATTTAAAAAAATCCATGTTAGGTAAAACAAAACAAGTTGGCCGTGTCGCAATCTCAAAATTAATGCAACGAGGTTAGTTTGTTGGGTTTTTTATTTTTTATTAAATATTTCAAGGCACATTGGCTCAGTCGACATACATCTCTTGATTAGCTATTTAAGGTTGCTTTGTCAGATTTCTAATAGTAAGTACATGTGCAATTTTAAACGCTTCATACTGCTTATAATGTTTTATCTTGAATATCAAATACGAGGTTAGAAACAAAATATCAATAATTACCATTGATATCATATAGTAATAATGTAGATTGATAGTGGGTGGTATGCAGCTACATATCTACCATTCAGATTTAAGGAATTTATTTCAGTTGCTTAGGTACTTACTTTGCGTTTGGTAGCAATAAAGAAATTTCATGTAGCGGACGCACTTCTGTAGTAGCCATGATTCCAATTCTATATTCAGACACGCCGTAACTATGAATGAAAAGTTTTGAGAAAGGAAAATCCTATGAATGCTATAAGCATTAGGTATTAGGTACTATATCATTTTCAGGGTTACTAAGAGGAAGGTGCGCTGTACTTCCAAATATTGTACTTACTTAATTCAAAATGTTTGGTTTTAAAATACTGAGCGCAAAAGCACATTTAATGTACCAACATATTTGATAACATGGTAAGAAGCTACAGTCCGGAACGGCATATGTCCCTCAAAACTGCATTAGAGGCCAAACAAAATTTCTATGTGTAAGTCTTCTTACGAGTGTAGAAATTCATATTTATCTAGTGTACCTATGTACGTATTTTTAAATAAAAAGTAGGTTCCTAAATCGCGGGGTTAAATCTTTTGGGACACAAATTTTATTTCATGTGTTGTGTAGGGCATACCACAGATTAGGTGGAGCCAGCCGAGCCAGGAATAAGAGGTTATGAAATAGAATCAAAATAAAAGAAGCAAGTTTGATTAATTGTAGATATGCGCCTAAGTACCATTATAAATTGCCTAAGTTATAAACAACAATATCGTAGTGATATTATCGGCGAAAAAACAAATATCTATACCGCAGTTTTTTCTCAAAAATTAAAGCGAATTGTTACGAGAGGTATACCCTGCGACTATAATGGATGAGGTCAAATTACATTTTTTATTTAGGTAACTCATTCTGAAGTGCCTTTAAATGCTATTATTGTTTGTTTTAACATAACGTTTAAAAATAGAAAAAACATTGTCCGGTCCAGCGGCCACAGGCCACAGGACAGAACAGGGGGAATTTGGACGGCGCCAAGGTCACCCGATATTGACATGTCAATAAACGTAACCAACCGGACAAGAGGACAGACAATTATGCTAATTAACGCGGTCTCCGCTCGCACAACGCACACAGATTTACGATTTGTTTACAATGCCGCTTCACCTACCTCATGAAGTGGCCATTCGAGGCCTGCCTCTGCAAATCCAGATCAATTTTGAGGCAGTTCTGTCACCACTAGCGGAAACGGTATCGCACTGATAATAATTCACTCGGTGGAACACAAGGGTACCGTTCTGCGGGGCAGCCTCAAGTATTATTATAATTTTCTCTCTTATGTCTCTTCTATTCACTGGAATAATAATATAATCAGAGGCTGCGTGTGTACATCTATTCAACTCCACGGCACTTCTATGCACCGAGTCCGGCCACGTAAAGGTGAGACTGTATTGGGCATGCGCGGGCGCGGTCCGACCCTACCGACCAACCAGCGGCGGAGGGCGGGGCCGCCGGCATTATCTCCACACGTTATGCTCGAAAAACAGAACGGGACTCGCCCACCTATTGTTATGTTAATTTTTTGTCTCTTATTCCATTGTACAGGTGTTTCTGGATTGTGTGAAGTATACAGGAGTTTTTTTCCTTTTGTAGCCACTCCATGGGATGAAATAGGCTCTCTTCTTGGGACTGAATAGGGCTACAAAGCGGGTTTATTGTGTAATTTAATTAAAGGTACGTTTTTCGAGAATCCTCTCGTTATCTGGGAACGTCGCCTTCGGCGGACTGGAGAAAGGGGTAATTTTTCGGCCGGTTAATTAAAATTTAACGGGGTCGTCACGCGGAAGCAATTCCTGAACTCAAGGCAAAATATTGAGAACTATCAGATCCCCTTAATTACTACTAAAAAAATCCCCACTCCATTTCCCACATTAGGTACGCCCAATTCCTGGATAAGCAGAAACTCGCCAGAGACTGGAAGCTTTCCCTAAGTACCTAATAGTAAGAAAAGGTAAGAATTTTTGGCCGGAACTTTAAAGGTTCCGTCACGCACTTATGGAACCTGGGGCTCGATTTTTGAAACTACAGGAACACGTTTCGTATGCGAAATACTGCTGAATTCGATTAAAACGAACAAAACTGAATTTTTCAACCGCAGGTTTGCGATCGTGTAGGTACAATTTTTCGTTTATTTACATTCGAGTGGCTCTCCAACATCCGAAATAGGAATTCGTACGCCAATATGTGGCAAAATGAAATTTAGGGCCGAACGATTTAGTGTTTAATATTTTAAATATAGGTAGCGGAGGGTAATACACCGGCTAATATGGAATACCTACCATATAATTGGCTAAACTTATGCTGCCAGCTACAAGGAGGTAGCAAAAATATGCTCATAGTAAGTTAAGTGTAGATTTATACCTAAACACGCGCGTAACCCTGTAATCGTTCGTTAAATAGTTAGGTATTCGTTAACACCTGTTTTTCAGTCATGCAGATTTTTTGTTGAATTCCGTGAAAATTTAGTTTATTATTATTTAGTTATTTTTATTATTATTTTTTATTCATATTCTCATCAGAGAGCAGGTACTAAGTACTGTAGATTAATATAAGATGTAGTTATTGCGGGTCTGTACTCGTCTAGACATCTTTAAAAAATCCTAACCTCAACACAACTAAATGCGGCCAATATGGAATACTATTCCATATTACCCGCAAAAGTTTGCCCCATAAAAGTGCCATCTAAAAATTAATTTATTTTGTTTCAGAAGTCTTATTCGAGCACCAGGGTATCAATAATGCCTAAAACTAGGAACGTGGATAAAAACTGGAATGAGGAAAATATGAGGAAAGCAGTGATAGCAGTCAGGTCCAAACAAATGAGTTATTTGAAGGTATGTAAAACATACAATGTTCCTCGAGCTACACTTTACAGGCTGTACAAAAAGAACATGGAGCCGTTATGGAGGAGTTATGTGCCGTACCAACTTAGGCCGTAAGCCAGTTTTACCAGATTTTTTGGAAAAAGAATTAGTTAACCACTGTCTAGAGATGGAGAAATCGTTCTTTGGCTTGACGCGTCGCGATGTTTGTAATGTTGCTTTTCAATTAGCAATAAAATCAATCATCCAATGACGACGAAGAATTTCCTGTTTATGATCGTCCATCTGAAGAGGCTGAATGTTTGTTTTGTTCGGGACTATATTTGGCTGACACAAGGGGAGAAATCTGGATTCAGTGCGCAAGATGGGAACTTTGGGCTCATGAGTTATGCGCCGACACTCCAAAGGATGATTACATTTGTGATTTTTGTCCCTACAATTTCTCTATAAGCATATATTTTGTAGTTCATTTAGTATTTCATATAACGCCATAGTGTTATTTCATATTACCCGACCCGACCCGACCATTTTTTTGTAATGTCAGAATGTACATATTTAATTTAGTCTTATTTATTTTTTAAATTCATATAAAGTTTTTGAAATACCAGTCTTTTATTTGCTTAGTTGGATAGTTATTACAATATTTAATGACTTTTCTAATGCACTGTACTGCACCTAGAACAATTTATCACTATAATATAAAACAGTATTCCATATTACCCTCCGCTACCTACTATAAATATACTATAATATACTTTTAATATATAAATTTAAAAAATTATATTAATGTAATTATTCATATGATACTTATATGAATTGAATATTTCGTAGGTTGTAGATACATTGCGATTTTGTAATATAAATACATTTTGATCAGGTCTTTATAAAGTCTGTACATACCTAGGTAGGTACGTGTTTGGGTTTTAATAATCTTTTTATTTGATTCATTAAAATTTTTTCTTTACAATTTGACACACTTTAATTTAGGTACCTGCATCCATGCAGTGCAATTGAACAACGCCTAATGCATAATATGTGAAACGCAAAAGCAATTAATTTTTCATTAAAAAAAATGTAAAGAAGGTACCTGTCGTACAGAGAGCGTATTGTGTAAACCTTTTTAGAGCCAGTCCTCAATTTGTATTCCAGGTCACCCAATGAAAAATGACCAAGGTAATTCAGTCACATAATTTTTATTGCACCTACAGTAAGCGCTAACATAACCTTCTGCTCCTTCTTTATTCCGGCGGGCGAACTTTCGACGGCAAATATTGAGGTAGCTGCTAATCGAAGGGTCAAATAATCTTACAAGACATTTCGACATCGGCTTAAGACAGGTAGGTAGGAAGTGTATCGGTAGGAACGGTTCAAGTTCGAACCCTTTTAATATTTTCGTGATAAAGATGGGATTTCCCGTAATTTGCGTATTCCCTTGCCCTTACCCATTTTCCTTGCCTTTTGATATTTTCGTGATAAAGATGTTATTTCCCGTAGATTTTCCTTGCCCTCTTGTCCTGTAGTAACAAGAAATTTGTTTTGACGTATCTATATATCCGCTTATTTTCATTCCTAATTCAACCATCGGGCGGAAGAAGTTTCGACGGGATCAGGTGTTTTAACGATGGGTTGATGCGAATTTTCGACGGCATAATGGCAAAGGTGGTTATATTGTACGGGTATTTTTCTACTGTAAAGAAATTTAATAAGCCCGCGTATTGTAGGTGGAATTAGGAATGTAAATAAAGGGATACACACGTTAAAACAGTTTATTTGTTACTACAGGTCAAGAGGGCAAGGAAAATCTACGGTAAATCCCATCTTTATCACGAAAATACACAAAGGGCAAGGAAAATGGGTAAAGGCAAGGGAATACAAAAATTACGGGAAATCCCATCTTTATCACGAAAATATTAAAAGGGCTTGAATTTGAACCGTTCCTACCGATATACACTTCCTACCCACCTGCCTTAAGCCGACCGTCGAAATTTCTTGTAAGATTATTTAACCCTTCGATTAAAGCAGGTATACTCTCAATATTTGCCGTCGAAATTTCGCCCGCCCCAACCATCAATACGCGGGTTTATTAAATTTCTTTACAGTCGAAAATATCTGTACAATAAAACTACCTTTTCGGTCATGCCGTCGAAAATTCGCATCAACCCATCGTAAAACACCTGGTCCCGTCGAAACGTCTTCCGCCCCTTTATTCTTGTGCGGTTTTACTACACCGCAACTACACCGTCCGAAATTACTTGTAAACAAATTTTCAAAAAAACAATTTTGACACACTTATGATTTATTATATTTAGTCTTATTATTTTTCATATTTGCTCACTCGTAAGTGTTATTATCAATCGTGTGTTCAATTTTAACACAATAAGACGAAATATGGTTCTAATATAGTTTTATCATGGAATAGAACGAATACCATAAAATATGGAAGTAAACACTCGGTGTATTCGAACATGCGACATTGTCAAATGAAAGCGTTCGAATTTTATGCGCATGCGAAATGTGAATTCGAATATTACTCAAAAATCAGGCTTACTGGTCGTATACGAATGTTTATTCGAGCCCCTGAATATGAAACCTGTCTCGATCCCTTGTCAGAAGATCTGTCAAGCTTCTGCTTAGACGTTCTCTAATAATAGACGTTTGATTAACTGTTTGATTACGCTCTTATCACGCGTTTTTGTTAGTAGGAACTGGCTGGACTTAACATAAAATAAATATCAAAAATACATATTTAATTTACTGACAAATACTTGAACATGCAATAGTTACAAAAATATTTGTCCTACAGGCCTCCCTTTATATACTTATCTACCGTTATCAAAATAGATTTCATCCGGTAAGTGATTATTTGTAGTCATTCACACATTATTCCGTTTAATACCCCCATACCTACCATATATTACCTACAGGGTGTGTTTTAAAATTAAGCCAAAAATCCAAGGAGTAGTGATTCCTTCAATTAACAGTCTTATACAAGTTTTTATAAACACATGGACGCCTTATTATAGAGGAAGAAACAGGGCATTACATTGAACCCAACCATTCATTTTGTAGTAATTTATCCCTTATTTTGCACTATGTCTATTGATCGCATTGGAGCTCATCATTTAATTTTAGAGCTGTATCCATGGGCCACCTGTATCCATAGGGTTAGTCTTTAGATTTTTCACAACAATAACGTCTAGTATTTTCCGATTTTTATTATTGTTTTGTAGCACCTAAAGGGTTGTAGCCCATAAGGATTCAATTGTTATGTGCGCTTTTTTTTAATTATTTCTTAATTTTCATGTAATTAAAATGGAGGTATTATGATCCAACTGAGTTTGATAAAATTGTATTACAGTTGAATTTTGAGTTTGTATCAAAAACTTTGGGATATTTGAAACGATGTGAATGATTACTTATACAATAGAAACTAATATCAGTACAGTACTTAGATGGGTATGGGTACCCATCTAGTAGATATGGGTACATGGGTACCATGTGAAAATGTTTATACAACTGTAGGTAGGGGAGACTGGGTACGGTTGTAACGGGGTACGGTTGTAACAACTCGAATATTATCGAAACTATACACGGTAGGTGCGAGGTACAAAAGTGCTGTACGCAGGCAGCAAGTCCCGCCATGACTCCAGGGTTGTTTCGTCTGTCTTGCAGTAAGTGCGTTTACAAGGAGGCCTATTGTCTATTGCCAACCAAAAGTAAGTATTTTTGGCGAGTTTATTTATGATATAGCTTAAGTATTAATATTATTATTGTATTTCAAAATATATTTACGCAATCGTCGTATTTTAAAGATTATAATACGCTAATTCGTTTTTGTATAGGTTGTGTTATCTCATTACTATGACAGCCGTATTACCAAAATGGGGGGGTGAGGACGGTTGTAACGATTTTGCATGGGGACGGTTGTAACAGTAATTTTATAATATTTTTTATTGCAGATGCCTAGAAAACGTATACGATAGACTACGAGAGGTGAAAGTGACATGCTGCCGTGTAAGTACGCCTACGATAATGTCAAATTAGGGACTTCATTAAGACTAGCTGCTGTACAGTACGGCGTTAATTATGTCTCTCTCATGAGATATAAGCGAAAGAGGGATGCCGCGAATGAAGATGACCATGAACTTGTACAAAATGTTAGCATGGGATATGCAAACGAAACATTTATTGATAGTCAAATTCCTACACCACTTGAAATCGCCGAGCTCCAAACAACAAAAACGCCGCTTAAACCAACACTTCCAGAAGTTAACCAAGAGTCAAAAGCCTACATCCAACCTAGAACCAGGCATCTCTCCTCGCGATGCTGTTTCGCGTCAGCAACCAGAACCTCTTCCGTCTACAAGCAGTCTAATTATTAAACTACTCGAGTGATACACTCCAAAGAACGAATATTATTTCTGTTGACTTGTTTTAGTTCAATTTTAACAATTTTCTACTTAAACATGCCTTAAATATTTTTAATATTTTCTAAGTATATTTCAGTATTTTTCAGTAATAAAAATCGTTTTAAATGCCTGATTTATGTATTATTTTTGAGTGTTACAACCGTCCCCCATTGGTGTTACAACCGCCCCTCCTATGGGGACGGTTGTAACAATCGCACACATTCATTAAAATTACATATTCCTGCCAAACTGTTATACTTGAGCTATTGGTTTCGACATTATTTTAAAGATAAATGATTTTTCTTTCATCAAAATTGCTTTAATCCCTGCTTATAGCTGTAATAGCTGTGCTGTGGACATTTCAAGGAAAATTGTTACAACCGTACCCAGTCTCCCCTACTAAATAAGCGAAATAATTCGTTCCAATAATGTACTATCACAGAATGTCTTATCAAAAGAGATTAGAATAAAAACGTGTTAAAAATATTGTGTGAATTTTTAAAAATGCAAAAACACTTTAAATTAACATATAATAAAATCTAGTTCTACTTATAACGTGGGTGATTGCAATGTGTTAAGTTAGGTTAATATGTCGATAAATGATGTTCCACTTTAATCATGTTTGTGAATACTTACGTCGAGAATTATGCAGACGATACATTTTAATTTTTTAAGAATTTTCAGCCCTTCTTGTAATGGGTACCTCTACCTCGGCACTTTTCTCTGTCTGAAAGATTGTAACTTTAAATCGGCCAACTCGGTACCACAGAAATAAGCTAATTTTAAATAAAACTCCAACAAATAAGCCGTCTCTGTATAACATATCATTTTACATCTTTCGGTAAACTGGCATTTGTTACTAACGCTCTTTATTACTTCACCAAGACGGTTAAATGAAGTGCTTACATTTTTAATTCATATAAATACAATGTGTTTTTAATTTCATAAATTTTTGGTAGGTATATACTTTTACTATTTAATGTCAGACTTAGGAGGGGTGTATTGCTAACAAATATACTGCCGGAACGCTTGCCATTTTAGCAGTTCAAAAAAAACGGTACAAGTGGAATTGTCAAAAATTTAATCAAAAAAGTGTTAATAATAATGTAAAATATTACAATAATGTAAAAAGAAACAATATAATTATGGTAGAAAAGGTATCAAGTGACAAATACAATACAGAAAATAATTTTACAGATTCAAGTAGAGAAATAGCTCCGGAACGCGTTCCGGTTACTCAAAAAAGTCCCGGAACGGCGTACCGGTGCGTTCAGGCCCCAATACACCCCTGCTTAGGTATAGGTTAGGTTAGGCAATTATACGAGTATTTTGGTTAAATAATTGTTTGGATTTTATACTTGAAAAATTATTAAGAATCAAGCTGGTTTTTTTTATAGATTTGCTCAACACAAAATGTTACAATGAGATGGTGACTTTCTCCAGTAAATCTTATTATGTTATTATCATTACTCGCCGTCGATAAAATTCGAAAAGCTTTGTTTTTGATATCTGGAAAATAAATGTACACTCTACGAAATGAAAATTGCTAAAATCGCTCATTTCTCACAAACCAAAATTTTTACAACAGTTTCAAAATTGTTGCTACAATAGGTACTACCTCTTAAAAATTTTCAAATTAAAATTTTTTGAGAGAAACTTTTGTTGAAGTAATAGCTATATTTTAACGTCAGTGAGATACTTGCGTAAGTTACAAAAATATTTTTCCTGCTACAACTAACTTTCTCAAATATACAGGGTGGTCTTGATATAACTTTACAAAAAAATTCTGGGTCATTAGGAGGATCCAACAATTCAGAAAAACTCATCTTTGGTAGGTCCAAAATGATGAAGAAAAATTAACCCCTATCCACACTCATTTGACGCCACTGACCACAAAAATAAATACATACATATTTAACCAAAATTTAATTGTTAGTTACCTAGTTACAATAAATTGACAATTTGCTTTCAAATTTGTTAGACGTTTTCTTTTGCCAGTGATTTACTTGTCAGTTTGCATATGTCAGTTGTCATTTATATGTCGTCGCCTTTCTTGTTTTCAATGTATTTTTTCTCTTATAATCATTTTTATACAATAAGTCTATAAAACCAGTCTTTTTCAAGACTTCACTTGCGTTTGTGTTTGTAGTTTGTAAGTAAATAGCAAATTTGATGGGTCAAGACGCTAACGGATAATCATGATTGTGGTTTTAGGTTAGAATCTGCCGATAAACACAATATTCAACAAAGAACAACGAGCTCAACTTTGAACGGCAAAGGCAACATCAAGTTTATAAATCGGCTTTAATAAATAACAAAAGAAAATCAGTGGTTTTTTTGCATATTCTTGATTTGTAAATTTCATTTCTACCGCAAATTCAAAATTATTGAATTTGACAAAAAATGTCATTCAGTTTACTAGTTGGTACAGGTACCAATTATCGTTACTAGACAACCAAAATCACATTTTTTATTCTGATTAACTCATTGACGTACAGCAAGTTTTGTATAAATTTTCAATTATTTTTTCTCGAAAACGAAAAGACTTACTAGATTTTTTTTTGTATATGAGTTCTACTCATCGTCACCTATTACCAGTTTTTTTTGTAAGGTTATATCACCACCACCCTGTATATAGTGTCATTATACCAACTTTTTAAAAATTTATTACGGTTTTGTTTATTGATTGTAATAAACATAACCAACGAGATTTCAAACGGGAAAAATTAAGCTTATATCCCTACATTTGTTTATCGTGAAATAATTCTCAAAGTTTGTAAAAATGTAATCACCAAGCGCAGATTATAAAAATTTCAGACGGGTGAATATCTTCACCAATCCTTTCCACAATCTACAACAGCGGAGGAAGTTTCGGCCGCGACTAGGTGGGTACGATGGGCTGATGGGAATTTTCGGCGGCATGACCGAAAAGGTGATTTTATTGTACAGGTATTTTCGGCGGTAAAGAAATTTAAACCTGGCGCATTGATGTTTGAAATCACGAAAATATCTTTACCACGAGTGTATTAAAGGGCAAGTAAAATGGATAAGAGGGCAAGGGAATACGCAAATTACGTGAAATCCCATCTAAAATGGCAAGGGAAATCCTCGCTGACCGTTCGTACCGATACACTTCCTACCTACCTACCTGTCTTAAGCCGCTGCCGAAATTTCTTGTAAGTACAAGTATAGGAAAAAAATATAAGTACTTCTTTAGCACAGTTGCATGATTAAAATAATTTTCAAAAGTTATTATTTAAAATTGAACATTGTTAAGTAGGTATATTAGACGTAGTAGACGTTCAGACATGTAGTCTAAATTTGATCGAGATTCTATGGCACCACTCCATGTATAGCTAGTTGAGTTTAGCTTTGGAGTGTATTGTTGTTACCTCAACAATACAATAATTTACTTTTTACAAACATTTGCGAGTGAACAAGTGAAATTTTGTTATATTATATCCTTTATCATAGTTGTTGACTTCGCGTTAGTTGTACATTGTGTAGGTTCTAAGCTCTTTTATTTTCTTGATGATAAAGATATGTTCATCACTGATGTTTAAACCTTTAACTTTATAGTACTGGGCTCAGTTGCAGCGAAGACAATATAATAAAAACTGGTATAATGTATTTTAACGCACATTTCTTGAATTTCCACTGTTTTCAATTGGAGTTGTGTCTTGGCATTTTGACATTATATTCATATAATTAAACTTTTCATTTAAGTCATTTTAACTTAATCATAATTGGTTCTCTTACAGTAGTCCTCAAATGGTTGTTATTAACGCTGTTATTTTCATTCACAGTTTGGTACTTGCCTTTTCGATATCTTATAACGCTTTCCTGTCATAATATGACAAATTAATGGGTATATAAGTAGGCACTAACATCTATCACATGTCTTACTGCAATTAATTTGTTAGACTCCATTATTGAATAATTAATTACAGAAAACACCATTATATAAATACCTAATTGAGGCAGATAAGGGTTTAAGTGTAGTTGGAGGTTGTGAAAATTAAAAAAGTATGTTATGATCAAAATGTAAATGTAATGTATGTAAATGTCAGGTTGTTTAATAGGTTTTAATTTTATTTTGCACTGCACCTTGTATATTAATTAAACAGATGTAGGTAGAAATTTAAACATTTTTATTTGAGTATCTACCATAAGGCATGTAAATAAAAGGAATTTCAATTAGTACCCACATGCGTGTAATGTTCTTATTTATACCACGCCGTATTAAGAGCCACGTCAATCATACATGACTTGATAAATAATATAAATTAGTATCTGCCTAGTAATAACAAGTCGTTATTAGATATATTATTTATGAAGAAATGATCATATGCATATCTTCTTTATAATTAAAAAAAAATGTGGTTGATTGCTAAGGTACTTACATACATTTAGGTACATGCCTATTTTTCATCAGGAAAGTGCAATTTCAATGTTCTTCAATTTGGGAATATTTTAATGGGAATCGCAGCTTTTATCAGTTTTGTGTATGAAACCATTTTAAGATTTCTAAGAACCTGAGAGCATCGAGAGAACAACTATTTGAATTACTCTATTTATGTCCCTGACAATGTGTGCACGTTCGAAAAGCTCATAATAATGTGGCCGCAGCGATCCATCGAATCCAGCAATAATACCAATTCTTTCGGACGATAAACTCTTGGATTACGTTCCCTATGACGGATCGCTCATCTGTCACATAATCTGGTCCGGTTATAATGAAACCAATAAGATGGTCGTGAAAGCCTCACTAGGTCGACTCAATGATCTTCTGGGTACTTATTTTGTCCAGGTGTATGTTTAACGTCCTCTCCGTGGAATCCGACAATGGCGGATATTAAGGAGTGTGTGATTTTTCTGTCACGCAAGCCGAGGAAGTCTGGTAGTTGAGGTTTGATTTTTATCTCCGTCGGTATACAGTGGGATCGATGAAGTGTGAAAGAGGGGTTTATTAGGAATTATTTCCTTGGGAGGGCTCTTGTTTGCGCCGCACATTAACATTTGGAATTGTTCAAAATGTCGTCAATGTGAAACAACCAGAATCGAGTGGTTGTACTGGTAACATATTCTAATTTATATTATTTCTGTGGGTGTATTAAGAGTGCAGTGTGGCTTATAAAAATAGCCACCAGCAAATCGGATTTATTCAGTGTCCAAATTACACAATATGTTTAAGAATATTATTGGTTGGAACTGAAGGCATGTTCTTACAATTACCATAAAACTTGTGAAAACAAAATTATCATGTTCAATGACCGGTTTCGACTACTTAACAGTCATCATCAGGCTCTCGAACAAAAGTTTTTAGGACTCTGGGTATGCGACATGTGAGACGTCAAACGGTAAAACAACGTGGACAAATACAGTTAAAATTAACACATATCCAAACACGAACTACAAGTGTATATAGGAAACCCTAGGATGTTAACGTCATACAAAGGTTGATCGACAACTCATGACAACATCATGTTTAATGTTTCAAGTGATTGGTAACACGAGCATAAAACGAAGTTTGTATGCTTCCCTATTTAAATTAACCTAAAAATCCTACTTTTTCCTTCTAACTTTAATTATTCCAAAATTGTCCTAAGGGACAAACATTTAAACGTATAATTTAGCACCACAGATGATATATTTAATATACTACAATAATGGCTTTTGTACGTGTAATAGAAAACCGACCCACGTGATACACTTTCAAATTTTTTAATACCATTCAATTTGTTTTTTCAATATACCCACTATTCTCCTTTAACAATGGTATCGTATAAATAAACACAAACCCATTCCTTAGGAGTAAAATATGACATTATGCTGAACTATTTTTTTTAAATGCGTAGGTGAACATCATTAAATTTATTTAAACTAATAAATGTTATTTGGTTTTCGAGCTATTATCGCACACAATATAATTGAAAGTATAAATTAAAGTCGATGTCGATGTGTTAATAAAATTTTACATGAAATTTAAATGCCACAGAAATTGTTTGCGTTGATTTACAATCTAGTTGACAACACGAAATTATTTACAGAAAACTAACAAACGACTTTATTAACTTTTATAGCCTGCATACCTATTTGATTGAAGCTTTCTCTTATTGTATCGGTAATAAAAATTTAAATCCACCGCATTTTAATCATTCAACAATAAATCAAAAACTAATAGTAACACCGAACTCATTCATAACACCAACTTAACGTATGCAAATCCACTTTTACAAGAATATAATTCTCGAACAATGGCGAAACTTCTAATAAAAATGCAATAATCCATCCTTAAGGGGGAGAGGGTGAATTATTAATATTAGCACGGACAAAAATATTTCATAATTACCCTATAATTCCTTTTGTGATGTTAATGTTAACAACAACGCATCGCTATAATGGCCGCGACACGCTTATGGATTTTCACTACCAACAACTCTCACCATCCAGAGAGCTGCAAAGGGGTTGATAGGGGATCGAATTTTAAAGAAGGGTTAATGTTGTTTCTAAGCTGTACTTGTACTTGTATTTTATAGATATGATCCAGGATTAATGAATTCATTTTAAATACCTCACGTTCTAATCAAAGTCTAGTAGAAAGCTGTTTTCAAGATGGTGGATGTGTCAAGAATTGTAAAATCTAATTTTTTTGGGATGGTTAAAAACCGTTGCTTAAAAAGTTTGGAAATGTTTGAAATACTGCGTTATTTAAAGATCATCCCTAATAAATTCTAATGGCGAAGATGTAGGGTATTCTTTAAATAGAACTTCTACCCTGATTGTTCTACCCTTCTAGATTACGATGTTCTGATTAATAAAAGTTGATAAATACCTTTAGGACATAAACCAAGACAAATAATTTTCTATTACATGTTTGAGGTTTCTACTGTTGAAATACTTAATACCTAAAATGGCAGCACAGTTTATTAAATCATGGATGATGCTGATAATGCTTAATTCTCGATGGTGTACACACGTACAATAATACAATAATAATAAACAATAGTAATATAATAAATGGGTAGCAAAAACTAGATAATGTTGTCTATGGAAAATGTCTATGAAAAATGGTTATTAATACAGTATAAAAAAGCTATGTTCTTTTATTAATCATAATCATTAGTTCGATTAATCTTTATAACTCATTAAATAATTCATCAAATGTTAATCTCCAAATTCTTAATTCTTCAAAGTTAATACTGTAACGTTTATTTTCTAATTTATTTACACTAATACTAATTGTAAACTAGACACTAATTAATTTATATACACTATTACTAAACTAATTAATTTATATAACACACTTAACTATTTCCTACTAATTAATTTAGCTCACTCTTAATTATTAATTTATTTAAACGCTCTCGCTTTCGTTATTTCGCTTGTTTACTATTTACTCGCGCGGCTTCACGTCTAAAAGTAATCATCCTTCGTCCGCAGCGTTCACTTTTATAGCCCCCCATAATGTATTCCCGAATTTACTAGTATTTGCTTGATAATTCCAGGTCATTCCTTTCTCAAATTAATGTTTACTTAGATACGTCCAGAAGGTCATAAATCACTTTTCCTTAAATAAGAATCCGGGAACGCTCGGCACGGTTTTTAGTGCTCGCCGCTGCGCTTAATAAGCGTAGCCGCGTTCCTTTGAGGAAAGCCGCCGAGATCCGACAGGAGTAAACACATTTCGCTCTGCTGTTTACATTTCGCGTTACAATACCTTAAATTCCATTGTATCCTGTGTATAGGTACCAAATTTGTTAGTTGCGTCAAATTCAGTAATAAGTAAATGTAACTAGATAAATATTTTTAAGGCAAAGGTAAATTTTAAATGTATGAAATAGTTTTTTCTCAATCCCGTTGTTTATACCTTCTGTTTCATTAGAAAACATGGCTCTAGAACCTATACTATGGAAAACTAGAGTTTAGAAACTTAGCAAGAATTTCAAAGTAATTTTTGGAAACATCTGCAAGTCACAATACACTTCAATTTTTCTGAAAGTTTTGATTTTCGTTTAATTTATAAGGATTGCTTGGAGGACAATTCATTTGTTATACACTAGATCTTAACAACTACTGTCTTGACTTTAATATAAAATAATGTATTTTATTAAATTAAATCGTATCAAATTAATTGTCTAAATTGACAATTTATGTTACAAAATATGTAACATTTTACCTTCATTTGTAGATCCGACATCTCCATAATATATTTTTTTGATAATTCATTCAAAAATTATCATGCTGCAATTTGGTACCAATATTCTTCACCAAAATTTTTGCATTAACAATTCTATTACCATAGATACTTACAATTTGAAAATAAAGTGAATGTATTGTATGATTTATATCTAATAATATAATTTCCCCCTGGTCTTGTCGTTCTGCCTATTCACATTTCTCTGATTCAACCACCATCGAGTGACATCCTTGCATATGGTTACATGGAGTAGATATTTCAGCGAACGTTTTGGCAATTTGACAGATAATGGGTGGGACGAGATGGAAAGAAACAGAAGCCCTCTTTGTCACATGAAATATGGAAGTAAATGATTCGGTCATAATATACGCGTGGCGGTAATATCTTCCGCTAATCCCCTTTCTCGTCGTGTTAATTCACAAGGGAAAACTAGACGTATTTGTTGGGACATTTATTGAATCATCCTGGCTTCGAGAGGGCAATAAAGGAATAAATTTATTTTGTTTGTATGTTTAATGGTAGCTTGGGAAATGTAGGTTAGGTGCCCATTCGCTAGCTCGAGATGGTAAATTGGCTTTTAGCTGATTGCTGAAAGAACGTCTCCAGCGGTTTAAATCGATCTTTAATATCGTCGTCCCAATTTTATTTGAAAATCTTTTAAATCTCCAGAGCGAGCATTACGTTTATAACACTTTATACGGAGAATAAATTGAGTTATACTTACTCCCTTCCAATAATAAAATACAACTTTAGACTAATTAAAGTTTGAATAACTGAAGGCGATTTAAACTATTTATATGATAACTAATTTAACTAAGCTGTATTGGCACAGACTATATAATTTTTGAATCAAGAATTCTTTTTTCCAGAGGACGAATTTGTGATTTTTCATGTATTTGGAATATGGATATTGTAAATTGCATGTAAGGCACATTTATGAAGAGACTTATTGATTTCTCCGCTCATTACTCCAGTCAACCTATGCCAAATTCTACGATTTCACAGGGTAATCTTATACAGGTATTTTAAGCTTCTGAAAGTTATTTGGGGGGTACTAGATGACGAATCCATAAAACGTTTCCGTTACAATTTTAAGAAAAATACTTTGGATTAAAGTTGTAGCCCATTAAAAAGCCTTGAATTTGGCGTTCTATAAATGCAAATTGGTTAACAAATGCCTGAGATAATGGCAAAAAACGCTTATTTTGCACTAATTAATTAATGTTAATAAACTCCATATCAACATAACATTTAATATAACCTTTTGAAAATGAGGTATTTGATGAGTTTTTAAAGTATGCTAAATTTCAGCCAGATTGATCGAATAACTTATAAGTTATTCTAATTGTTTATCCCAGAAGGCAATTATCTAAAAACAATTGTGCTTGCAACATAACAACATTTAATATAACCTTTTGCAAATGCATTTGATGAATTTTTAAGGTGTGCTAAATTTCAGCCAGATTGATCAAATAATTTATAAGTTATTTTAATTGTTTTTCCCAGAAGGCAATTATCTAAAAACAATTGTGCTTGCCTAAATAATGATTCTAGGTAAATTTTGAGAGTTGACATAGATTTTTTGCGGCTTTAGCTTTAAGATATACCAAGAAAACTTTATATATTTTTTAAATTTATTAATAAAATATCGTCTGAAAAAGGTGTTACTTTTTAGCTAATAAACATTTAGAATAACTTTATTATTATTTATGGTACAATCTTGTGAGTGGCTGCATTGGATAGCTCGAGTCAAAACACACATTCTCAAAAAAACCTACGAGTAATAGGAACCGAGATAGCTTTTTTTTATAAAAAAAATCATGTCTCCATTTTTTATAAATGTTCAGAGCTGAAATTTTAACACATTATAAATGAATATCTTAGTTTTATGATTCCATTCTTAAATTTGGCATTCGCGCAACGTGTAAAAAGCTACAGCCCTAGTTAAAGTATTCGTGAGAAACTGCCATTTCTTAGGCAAGGACAATTGTTTCTTGTAAACCATTTGATCAATCTGGCTGAAATTATGGCTGAAAATAGCACATGTTAAAAACACATTAAATACCTCTTTTTTAATAAGTTATAATAAATATTGCTATGGTAATAAGTAATAACAAATTTATCAACATTTATAAATTAGTTCAGAAATAGGCGTTTTTCTCCATTATCTCAGGAATTTGTTAACCGATTTGAATTCATGAAACGCCCAATTGAGATTTTTTAATGGGCTACAACTTTTATCTGAAGTATTTTTCTTATAAATGCGAAGGAAACGCTGTATGAACAAAAACAATTTTTTTTGAAATTTTGACCATTGTTTAAAAAAAAATAACTAAGAAAAATTAGCTGTACGCTTCACGGATTCGTCATCTAGTACCCCCCAAATAACTTTTAGGACCTTAAAAGATCTGTATAAATTTTTTCCAGCCTTTTTTCTATCTACACTGGACTACATAGTGACTTACGGTTTTGAAAGATTCCAAATTTGTTTGTCGACATTTTTTGAAAATGTCTAAATGACATTTTTAACACTTCTGTGTCAATTTCTTTGTTTATCGCGCAAGTTTGAACATTTGTTGAACGTAACTTCAGAACACTTGTTTCATTGAACACTTGGCTCATAGAGAGAGTGAGAAAGAGAGAAAGGGAGGAGTGCTTTTATACTGCGGTTTTAATCGGTTTTTACTCGTTTTCTGAATAAGCTGCGGAGCATTTTATTCTTCTAATTGTATTGTTATAAAATCCGACGTGACCCCGCGAGCCCCATTTGGCATCCTCGAATTACTAATGCAATTATTCCGCTTATCGAACATCAAAAGCGGACTTTACCATTTACTCGAAATCCTAATATTTTCAGCGTATTAACCCTCAGCCCTTTCGGCTACCAGAGGATCATCCCCGTCGGCAATAAAGGGAATTCCGCAAAATCGCGAACGCACAAAAGGACGTCAAACATTGTAGCCGAAGGGAAGAAAGAGACGGCGAAAGTGAAAGAGGAAGAGAGAAAGAGATGGCCCGCCTAAGACGACGCATGCAGATTTTCAAATCCAGAGATTTAGCGTGCAACGTTGATCGGTTACCTAGCAACGACGGTTCAATTGTTCTCCGTGCAGGTGTCCAATCAATAGCACCTGGTGCTGTGACGGCCGTAAAGTAGAGAATTTTTGGGGAATGCCGACCTTCTCGGGCCCAGACTACGTGTCGCCGAATATTCATTATTTTATTGTGTCTATTCTCTGTGGCATCGCACGCCGCTCTTCGTATAACCTACCTGCCTGCGTGTTTCCTTGTTGGTCAGATGGACCAAAACCGTTATAATACCGACAGACCAGTCGTTTGTTATCGATGTCATCCATTACAAATATTAAGCTCACCTTGCTTTAAAAATCAGAACAAAATTACTAATGGCGAAATTCATATCAAATTAAAAGAAACCCTTGCGTTAAATAAAGGCTAATTACTCTAAAGAATCCTTTACGTACACTGTAATGTGGAGGGATACGTAGCATTAACAGGATGAATTTAAATGGTCGTTCTAACTTACACCATTTTTAAGGTTAAATTCTTAAGCCACTTAAATCCAGTTTCAGTTTTCTGAAAATAATTTTTGTTAATAAAAAGCAAAATTAGACATCAGAAGAGAGCATTGCTGGAAAATATCTTTGGTAGTAATAAGTCTGTAAAGCGCGGTCAAAACCGACGTTTAAATTTGGATGAAATGAAAATGAGAAGATTCGTGCACGGAAGATAAACGAAGACTAACGCTTACTAACAACTCGCTAAAATCCATTGATCTGATTCACTATTGAGTATCACTGTTAATATATGTCGGATTCAAAATCAAATTCGTTGGAGAGAAGAAATAATAGTTATGACGTAAATGTAATATAATTAATGAAAATATATATACCAACTCTTACCAATTTCGAAATGTAGAATATATTGTCAAGGTCCTAATGGCCTAGGGCCCAGTGGAGTGCTCTGGTTGTTGGTGGTAACTCAGAAACAAAACATTGGATTTTCTCCTTAACACTTTTTATTTTGAAATCCAGTCCCATATCCTTGATTGCTGAACCACAGCTTTAAGATGGTAATTAAGACAAGACAATGATTAATGAACTATTAATGAATGAAATCAATTCCACTCCACAATAGCGCTTTATTAACAGTGTCTAATTCCTTTTTCAATTTACCTATGTGGGTATTACCCACATCGAACATTTTATTTATTTAGGGTAGGGCTTACATGGATATGTATATGCTTAGACAGTTACAGGCAAATATGAAAACGAAAAACCAATAAAATATCACACTGTCTATGGACAGGCAAATACAAACAAAAACAAGAATTTATATTCTAATATCGAGGCCATGAATCCAGTCTAGAACGGGTTCGCAGCCTGTATGAAGTCGATCGTGTCTCCAGGGTATGCTGTTAAAGGAGAGGCAGCTACAATATGTTCAACAGTCTAACAATGGGCAATCCCCATTTATGAAATGCATCTGGGCAGACACCGTGAAAGGTTCTAATTCTATAAAGTATCTTCAATTTCTGACGTGCAATTTCATATCCAGCATACCTCTAGTGGGGTCAATGGTATGGGCCATTTGAGCTGGCATCTTAGATTCCCAGTATTTTCTCCAATTGTCGCGTACATTCATGTTTTCTGCAATGAGTTGTTCTGCTAAGACGAGTGAAGGAGACCTACATTTTAGTCTCTGTATGGCAATGTCAGGGAGATCTTCATGTACTGGCGGAAGGTGATTTGACAGTATTTTTTGGTATTCTCTCAGAAGGTTCTCTTGTCTGCGAATGTGAGAGGGAGCAATATGACTCAGGACTCAGCCATGGAACACGAGTGCTTTTTAGATAACCTTAACCTTTCATTACCTGACAATTGTTTCGTCAATCTAGAGAGCAGTATTCAGCAACGGAGTGTAACAAACAGCGCTGAAGTTCTAAGTGTGGATGTGTTTGCACCCCAAGTGGTGCTACATAACTTATGGATTATGTTCTTTCTGGTGTTAATTTTGGCTGTCGTATTCCTTAGGTCTCTTTTATATGACAGCGTTCTATCTAGCGTAATACCCAGGTATTTCAAGTAGGCATTATGTCATTGCTTGAAGTCATCGGAGCAATGTGATAGCCAGGAGATCAAACGGTCGAAGACCAAAATCTAAGATCAAAGATATTGTCTGGCTTCCAAAGAGCGTTCTAGCTCATTTGGCGTTACCCAGGGAGCACGTGAGGCATTCTGATACGGGCACAAACTAGTTTTGCCCTTACATCGAACAATTTTATACTAAAAACTGAGACTGGAAAAAATGTAATGTAAGTTTCTACATAAATTTTCCTATTGCCACACATGTGACACATAACAGAGAGATCTCTGATGTTTCCTCGCTCTCTCTCCTTTACTTGGATCCTTACATTTCCAATCGTTCTCTTATTCCTCGGATACAAGTCTTTATCCAGCATCTCCAAATTTAAACATCTGATGCATTTATGGAAACGCTATAGGTATGGCATGTTTAAATCAGATTTAAAAAAATTAAAATAAATAAGTATTTTATGTTTATTTACCAACAGCTGCACCTTTCTTCGGGGTCGATTTAACCTCATCCCTAATTTCCAACCCATCAGAAAATGAGCTTTGGGGTACCAGGGCACTCGGAGAGCCTAAGCTATATCCGTACCGACTTAAAGGTTATAAGTGGTCGCAAATACCTCGCAATAAAAACTACAAAATTTTATCCTATTAATCACCCCTCGAAGAGTGAAATTTTAGATTTTTGGATCTCTTCGAACCTAATGTATAACGGTAACAAGTTAGTACCTATTTCTAGTTATTTAGTAGCTATTGCATGAATTTTAACCTCTAAAAAGTTTTAATACGAAGACATCCCATCTTAAACTATAAAAGGCAAAAGGCGGCATATCTGCCACAGAACTTTATCGAATCGAAACTTATTGTATTCTATCCGTCTCAAATTAATATATAAGTTCGAAATTGCATCCGTTTCTCTCCATTTAGCGAGCGCAATTGTAAACCAACCAATATCTTGGTATCCAGGTGGAATTTCGTTTTTTTTTAAATTCTTATGTCTGTTAGAATTTATATTTCGATATTTGTGGCACACTAACAGATATTTACTATTTTTGTAGTAGATATGACATAATACCGAGCATATATAATTAAATTACTATTAGTAGAAATTGACACATTTCTGAAATACTGAATCGTTTAGTTTAAAGTTTTTCTAAATTGAACTTACTTTTCTAGGAATGTATCACTACTTTACAACACAAATAGCATGGAACGTCAGATTTGTGCATCATGTATAACAAAAAGATCCTTTTGATCGAGCGGACTGCCAAGTGTCGTTTCTGAAATTGATATTGTATGCCTAACTACTTTTCCAGGATTCAAAAAACTTTTTCACCTTAATAGAGTAAACACCTGCATACATTTTCAAAAATACCCTTATTCATGAAGTGACACCAATTACAGAGAAGATTGCACCTGCTAATGATAAATTCCAGATGGATTCAGTAAATGCACCACATTCTAACTAAAGAAGCATTAAGTTTTAAACCTTAAACGCATCAAAAGTGCATTTAAACACATATTTACCTAAGAAATTTTGGGATATTGATGACTCGAATTTTGTAACACCATCTTCAACTTATAAAAAAAACAGTAATCAATGTACGCAATTTCAAGTTGTTTTTATTTAACAAGAGTTCAAAAATTGCACTATTTATTACTTTTTTGGTAACCTTCTTTTCAGTACTACTGTATATTTTATACAGCCACTCCTCTTGAGACATTTTTTTGTAACTGTAATCGTTAAAAAAATCTATTAAAGGATGCTGCACAAACAACCATTTTACACGCTCACTGAGGCGAGTGCCCAACTATTTTTTTCATAATTTAATTTCGTCGAGATCTGTTAAATCCGCGTAAAATCTCATTAGCCCATACCGTCCGAATATCATACCGATACAAGCGATTTCTCCGCTCATCGATCTTTTATTTATTTTCGATTAAACTTCAAAGGCCTCCTCGGAGGTTTCGATAGATTATCGTGCTTTATTTCGCCCGAGATCTGATAAGCAATAACAGATCAAGGGTCCATAGTATTGGGTATAAAAAAAAAGAAATACGCCACATTGTCGATTTCGAGCCGAACATTTCCGGGATTAGGATGCGTACAGAAAAGTGACCCATGTCTTGATTCGTGTCATTGATAAAAAGGCAGGCTCGGAGAACAATTGGGCGTATTGAATTCAGGTTGTGTTTCTTTCTTTTTTAAAGTTTAACGGTTTCCTTTTGTCCGGGATTCGGACTGAACGTTCGACTCTGGTCTATGAGAAAATATTCAGTTAGAATCCCCCAAAACAATTGTACATGCTACATGCTAATGGTGTTCCTTTGTTAATTAACTCCAAAAAGTTAACAACATCCTCTTCTATTTACCGAACACACTTAGTAAACTTCCTTGGTGTAGGTACATTTTTCTGATGGGAATTAAGTCAATAAGTGGGTTTAGACAAATCGCTCATTCCAACACATATATAACAACATATTTATAACGTAATGAACAAATTCGATGTAAAAAAGGGTATAATTAATTTTTTTTAAG
Source organism: Cryptocephalus moraei (assembly GCA_946251905.1). Classification (NCBI taxonomy): domain Eukaryota; kingdom Metazoa; phylum Arthropoda; class Insecta; order Coleoptera; family Chrysomelidae; genus Cryptocephalus; species Cryptocephalus moraei. Next base: position 11,255,392 of record OX276456.1, on the reverse strand, counting down.
CACTCCAGTTTGGAATTTAACCTACTTTACTAACAGACAATTTTGGGTCGTTGGTTTGTCAGTAATAAAGTTACATTTTGTTTGTAGATTTGGATGGAATACACCTAATTACTACATTTTAACAATATTTATCTAATAACAATTTACAGTAGCAGTTCTAGGGATATTTATTTCTGATAATGGGAACAGAGCAGCAGTAGATATGACATACTACCTACCCCTATAATCAAAAAAATATTTTTCTACCTAGTACGAGGTTGACAACAAAAATATAAATTTAACCGCGAAGACCAGTTCATATCGCCGAATAGAAAGGTTCATTTTACATGACTAGCTGTAAATTACTGACTGAAAACAGCTAATGTCATTTCTAAGTTAATTTGACTTAAACACAGGTTTAACAAACGGTTCATCAGCAGTGAAGTGGTTAAATTGTTTGATGTGTGGAGTAGACGTAAATTTATTTTTCCTTATTTTTACTTATTAAAATAAAATGTACTTCTTTTCAAGGCAATTTCTATTGCTCGTCTGTCTCCAACGTCGACTTATCCATTATCTTCTTTGGCACGATATCTAGCTACTAGCCATTCCTTTTCAGAATTCCTTTGACTTCATTAGGCCGACGCCCGTACAGATTATTTACCAAAGACGCCCAAAAACTAATATAAAATATACATCATGAAAAATAATTAAACAAGTAATTAGAGGTTGCTGTCGAAGTTCTAGAAGAATTAGAAGTTGAACTGACCGATATTTCTGTTAAAAATCATCGCTCAAAGTTAACAGTTGAAAAAGTTAACGAAAACTGTGTTAAATTGAAAGATTTTTCTGTAAATCACATAAAAATTTTTAGTTTTATATGACAACAATGATGAGTCGTCGCCATCATTTGTCGTTGAGTGCTTGAGGTGTCTTGAATGAGGTGCTTGAGGTAGCTCGTCGCACATTTGATTGACTTCGACGACCTAAGTCAGGTCGTCTTCTTCTTGGCAGTTTAAAATCAATAAAGTTCTCGCGCAGTGACAAACTGATGACGGATTTTAATAATCGTCTTGATCTTTATTTATTTGACAACAAACTGACACTATACTTTCATTTGTTTGATTACAAATGTCAAATTACAAAATGTACCTTTTTTAGTATTTCCGTTACTTATTATTTATGTTTCTCCCGCTTAAACCTTCCCTGAACATCCACAAATATTTCAAGATAAAAATTAGCAAAATCGGTTCAGCCATTCTCGAGTTTAAGCGAGACAAACGAAATAGAGATTCTAAAAATTTGTAGTCCCAAGCATTTGATAACTTTGCAGATCGTTGTTGAGTAGAGTGACTTGAAAAATTATCCCAGACTCCCATGGAAAAATTTTGTGACTTTTGCAGCTAAACAATTGTATTTTTTAATATTTAACTCACGTGCAATAACAATAACCACGATGATGTAATTGCGCCCTAAGGCGAAAGCTGTATTAATCGTCATTATACGATAGTTAGATAATACTGATAAAACAGCTTGATAGTTTTTATCTATAATGTGAAATTCGGGGTATTAATTGTTATTATATGGGAGAAAATTTTATCATAAGCTTCTTTTAAAAAGTTTTTAAATACGCAAAAGGTGGCCATCCACATGTTACGAATTTTATTTGGTTAGTTAATAGGCATGCTTAAATGTTTTCCTGACTGGACTTTTGTGTGTTTTGCGATTTACCTATCTACTATAATTTCGACAGAAGAAAAAGCAAAAATGTGCCTACATTATCAAGGATTGTTTCTAATGTCAATGCCATTCAATGTATAAATTTAATTTGACAAGTCATCTCCTCAATAAGACTAATAATTCTTAATATATGATCAGGATGCTATATTCTAATGCGGCAATGTTATAGGTATTTGGTTTTTGTCATGATAATAGTAGAGAAGTTGTAAGAGTCTATAACACAAAGGTTTCATCATTGACGTTTACTGAACCATTAAACCTTCGCTGCCATTGAAAAATTTCTTCGTGAAACTAGTGCATTAAATCCTATAACGAGGTAATGTCTAAAGAGCACCAACGGCAAATTAGAATTCCGGAAATCGTGGAAGAAATTCTGTACCGAATTGCAGATTACCTAAAATTAAGCAGCAGATATTTAAGTCTAGAAGTGTAAATATCGAAGTGTACTATAAAGAGAGTTATAACCGAGCAGTTAGGAACTTTATCCGTAATATTTCTATTTGGTATAGAATCTTTTTTCACTGGATGCGAATAAAAGGCTTAATTTCTGCAGGTTTATTAACCAAAAGGGAGGTGAGACCATACATTGTGTCAAAAGTATTTTGTTCACCGATAAAGCATGTTTTATAAGAAAAGGAAAATACAATTTGCACGAAGAACATGTTTATCCTGAAATAAATTCTCATGTACATGAAAGTTCAAGCTTTCAACATGAATCTAGAATAAATGTGTAGACTGGAATCTTCTGGAAATTTAAACTAGGACCAATTTTTGTCACTACTTTGAACCCAGATAATTATGCCTCGTTCGAAATTCATCTAGAAATCAATTAAATGATTTACCTATATCATTACGCAGAAATATGAGGTTCATGCATGATGTGGCACATCCGCATTGGTAGTTGAATATTGGATTCTACCCGAACCAACAAATTCCTGATAAATTGATTAGCAAACTTGAAAAATGGCCACCATGTTCTCCAAATATTACACCAATGGATTTTTTTATGGGGAACAGTAAAGCAAAAAATTTATTCTATGCCCATAGAAACACAAGTGGAGACCGCGAGACGATGCATTTCTCAGCAGAAGAAGACCACAAATCCAATGGTCGGACGATATAAATCCATTCCAACTGGATGAACGCAGCTCGGGAGAGAAAGGGATGGAAATTACTACAGGAGGCTTATGTTCAGCAGTGGACGAGAATAGCGTATTGATGATGATGTTAATAGAAACACAACAATTGTTCCGACATAAGTATTACGAAACTTATCAAAAGATGCAGTTTTTACATATAGTTTCTTTCGCAGGATTGATCCTTCTTGACATACCAATAGTGCTCATATTGTACATTTGATATGAGATTTTTCGTTATTTTTGTTGTTGCTAGTGTTTTGTATTTGTTTAGTTTTGATAACTATGCATTTTCTTAATAATAGTATATTAATAAATCATTAAATCTGTTTTATTCAATCTTGCCATATAAACTGACGTTTATTGACATCAAATCGAACTTATAAAGTCATTGTTTATTTTGTTTATTTAGGCAGCGGATTAATAGTTATTTATTCAATTTTGCCGTATAAAGTGACGTTTTACATGTATAAAATTGGTTTGGTCGTTGTCAAGGTTGCGGCACTGAAGTTGTCATCTTGTCAAATTCTCTCTTCAAAATTGGACTTACTCCGCTAAACGTGAGTTAATATATAGCAAAATTGAATAAAACGTTGTAATACACTCGCGGATACAATGAACGTTTAACTCGCGACATTAACGCGCTTGCGGCTGCGCCGCGCGCGTTTAAACATATCGCTCGTTAAACGTTCATTTTATCCGCTTGTATAATAAATAACTATTAATGTATCTTATATATTACATTTAATTACATATTAAGTAAGACAAGAAATCGATAGCATTGCCTTTAAGATTCGTAGGAAAAGATATTAAAATTAATCGGACAAATTATTGAAATCAACTGAAAATGATCCGTTTGAAAATCTCCACTAGGCCTTGACATAGTTTTAACTACTTTTTTCTACCCAAAATGTAGCAAAATCGTATAAGTATGTTTTATATTAAATTCAATTACATATTAGGTAAGACAAGAAATCGATAGCATTGCTTTAAGATTTGTAGAAAAAGATACTATTGAAATTAATTGGAGAAATTATTGGAATCAATTGACAACGATCCCTTTGAAAATCTCCACGAGGCCTTATTTTGATTGAAATATATAGTTTCGATTTTTTTTCCAGCCAAAATATAGCGAAACCTCAGAATCGACAAAATATGTCTAAAATATAATTATATACAATTAGAAAAAAATTCAAAAATATTTATTAACATGTTAAAAAATACGAGTTTCCTTAGGTAAAGTTGGCCGCGTTTTTGGTATTTTCAAACCCTTGTTTTTATAAAAGCCTATGTTAAAATGATATATACTAATAGGAAAACTAATACTTCAAATTGAATATCGATAGATAACAGCAGTCAATATTTATTGGTGAAACATTATTTCAACCTAAATCTTTCTCGTCGAATAGCGGCGTATCGTTGTACTTTTGGGGACCTTTTTATTAATATTCTTTCATTTCCTTATTCGTCCAATCATTTCATAATAGTTGTATTCGCCTTATTTCACTCATTCCTGCATTGAAATTCATTTTTTTCAATCGATTCTGGTAAGAAAACACGTCGCATAGAAAGTTCGCAATCCCACTCCCTTCACACCTTCACATCCCTTTTCATTATCCTTATTAAAGGCGAATATTTCGTAGTCGTCGCGAGGACATTCTGCATCGGTTAAAATCTAACCAGGGCTGATGGATTTTCCTCCCCCAATCCTCAAGAGTGGAGGGTGTGTGTACTCAGCGAAACCATTGGGGTGTCTAATGGTGTCGTTTTACGACGATTTAATCAATTGCAGACACTTTTAATTAAAAGGATTGAATGGCAAACTTGGTTGGGGACGAGGGCGATATAAGTGGGTTTCGATATTATTTCTCTCTTATTGGTTTCGATTATTCAACCGGGCATTTTCCGTTTGCTAACGTATTTAATAATTATTAATATAGTTTATAATGGTAGCAACGAATACGGCTTCAACGTGATCAAAATCTAATTAAGCAGACATTCTACCTAACATATTACCTAAACACGAGCCTACAATCTGCATCCTGTTAATACTTTTCGGTAAAATAAAATTCCAAAATAACGATCACTTCGGAGTGGACATGTCAAGTAGTTAAACTGGTGTAGAAGGGATAACACTGCTTATATTTCTTCGTTCAATTTACATTCCAAAGGAGCTGCATTGACTCTAATGGTGGATATGTTACATTCTCGAAAGCCCACTTGAATGAAATAAGTGTGTCCTGGCCGTAAGAATTCAGTGGCGGAGAAAAGGATGAAATCGTGATCTGCTCACTTTGATATAACCCAACGTAATTACGCACTTATTTCTGAAATATTACGCGTCACGTTACACGTAGCGTGACACAGCTGTAGTTGTTGTGAGTCTATGGTGATGACGTAATAAATTTGTAACCTGTCAATTCTAATTAAAAACAAAATTTAATTCGTAACACTATTAAGCTAAGTTGGAACAAAGGGCATAACTCTGTTAAACGTTATAACAGTCATATAACAGAGAGTATGGAACCGTAATTAAATTGAAAATTTTAATTCATTTCACTCCAATGGTCACTCCTCGTATTTAGTACACCAGAGTAGGTATGTTATTCATTGTTAATTCATAGGGTCCATCAATGACGTTACAGTATTTTTACAATTGTTTCAGTTCATTTGTATACTTTCAAAGTAGGCAAGATACAATATAACGTCCAACAATTACGCTACAGCATTTTAACAGACGATTGGTCCTTTGAGCATTGTCGTTTCTGCACCTCTGACCGAACTATCCTTAACCGTCTTGATATAGTGGTTTTGATTCTATTCAACATTCGTATTTATGGCTCGCCGTAATTTCAGGATTTTCATTCGTTTAAATGTTTTTTGACAGCGGCCATAATGGAGTGAATCCGTGCCCGAGGAACCAATATTAATATCGTTGGGACGCTATTTATTTTGTATCATTTATGTGCGCCTAGTCATTAGTTGATTTGTTTATGCAGTCGCATGGAGAAAGAGCTTAAGGTGTGATATCTTTAGTGGGTTTAACGGGCGGCAAGGAGAAATTTATTTTTGAAATATTTGTGAGAGCTCGCTTTGAAGCCGGGCACGGCTACGTGGAAAAATTTGGGTACGTAACGTAAGCATATTTAATTTTAGAAATTGGGTATTTTCACATTTTTTGAAAATTGGCTAAATGAGAGATTATATGCCTATAAATCTTAGGTTAATATCAAAAATAAATAAATCAAACATATTTAAGCAAAAAAGTTATTTGAAATTCAAACGCTAGAAATTGGCGCCAAAATTAGCTTTCTGAAGGTTATAGCCCTCTGACGTCACATCGCGTGTAAACATTGTTTTAACCTAACCTATTTCAGTCCTATTGTAATTTTTTTAACCTGGGGTAATCTGTGCTTTTATTTACGTGGCTACAAACAAAAGCTTGCATAAAAGCAGTTTAGGACAGCCTTTTCAAGTTTTTGAAGGACTACAAGGTAAATAAATGGCAGTAAATAGCCTCACAACAAGTGCTGTTTTGTACCCTGTTGTACAAGCACATCTGTAAGTACACCAAACAAAATATTTGTTCGTGTACCTCGAGATTATGGGCGTAACAAACTGTGATTTTCAGCAGGAAGACGTGATATGCCCAAATCCAAAAGTGAATTTTTCTGTTGTGAAGACCATTTTAAAGTAAGTTAAAAGTAAGGTTATGTTATGTTATCTTATACAAAAGTAATAATTTTTTTTTATTAAGTTGGAAGAAGACATGGAAAATTATGTACGTTTTAAACTGATGGGTGGAAAAATAATAATGAAACAGGACGTAGTTCCACATATTATTGAGTGCCAACGAGCTAGGAAAAGAACTGGGACTAACGTTCTCCCACGTTCTTTGCCTATGAAGAGAGAACGAAAACGTTTAGTAGCAGAAGCTACTATCAATAGCTGTGTTAATTTTTATTGTTAGCAACAATAATTAAAATCTTAAACGCCAACCAGCATGATATAGATTTGGCTTTGTTCTGAACTGTTCTTATAATTTATTTATAACAATGGTCACATTGTCTTTTACTGAATGCATATTTTACACATATATACTTAACATTGCTGCTTTAACACCTCTGATTTCAGCTGAATTAAAACATGCCTCCTTTTTATGTTATCCATTACCATAAACATATCCACAGATGGTAAATTGTTTGTGGAAGCTTTGACAAATCCTACAGCGGCCATAACTAACTAAATAACTAATCAAAAACACTATTTTACGACGCGAATAATACAAATTACTAGATTTGGTCGCAATTTAACTCCTAACAGTCCAGCGGAAACAACAAGGAAGTCCAAAATACTCGAAAACACAGATTACCTAGGTTAGGATTCAAAAAATCTATTTGTGGACTGCAGAACGCACCCGTGTTTACACGCGAAGTGACGTCACGACCAATGAGCGGCCGTTTCGCTGTTCCTTTAATTTATAGCACATTTACTTGGTACTGGTATTTACTTGGTATTTACTTGAAATACTTGGTACTGGGTCTATTACATGATTTTTTAAGATAATAAAATTTGTCTGAGGGTTCGTCCCTATGAATTTAGATATATTTCGTTTAATTTAAAATATATGGCAAATACCCAATTGTTACATCAAAAATTCTAAACGTACAGTAATGGCTCGTTACTAGTCTATACCAAACTAACATATTCTATGGATAATTTATGAAAAGAATTTAAACTTTCCTGAATTTAATTGGAATGTAATATCTTTATTATCTGTACTATTTGTAGTATTTATATCTTAATTATTTTGTACTAAAAGGAACTTTTAAAATTATAATTGTGTTTGAATCAAAAATACAAATTTGACCACCGTTTAATACCCTAATCTCTCCTTAAAGGCTTAACAATAACAATAATTCCTTAGAGAATGAATTCCCAATACCGAATCAATTTAAAAATCTCATCCCCCGTACCGGCGTTTCAAAAGCTCGCACCTATACCTGCCGAAAAATGTCTCGCTTCCTTTCATAACCCCGAAAAATAAATACAAATAGTTCACACACTGATTATTCTCAAAAGAATACATTAATTCTTTTAAGTCACGATCGAGCAGAAAAGGCACAAAAAATAGCACAGCTTGTCATCCCGATGTCGTGCTGGGCGATATTTGTTCCAGACCAGAACCACCTTAGGATGTGTGCCACTGGAATCTACCGAGGTTGCCGGATTTATCCAGAAAACTAAGACGAAAAGTCGATGTATTCGTTCCGTCAGTTTAGGTTAGTTTCGTTAAAGTAGGACCGCTGCTTGCAATTCATAATTAATGAAACGGAATACGTTAAAGTTAGAATTTGAAAATTATCCCTTCAATCGCAAGACTAAATAGAATAGTTGAGCTTGTCAATTTGAAAAATAGATGGTAGTATCATATGTAATACTTTTGAATATATCTGACAACAGTGCACTGCGGGATGCTGAGAAGTTTAATTCGTTACGATTTAGAGGAGGGAAAAAGGGGATGAACTATGGACCGATAATTTCACCATTGTACCGATCAGGTAAATATTAAATCTAGTATAAGGGTTACGGGAGTTTTTTCGCTTTTTATTCCGTAATTAAAAGGTGTTTCAACTCCAAGGGACGGATTTTGGACGGTAGTCAAACGTGAACGAAGGATGACATAATGCGATGGAACTGGATTCATAACGTTTTACGGTTGTCAAAGTTTTTATGGATTGTATCCTTTGGTATGTAGCGGATCTATTGTGGAGATACGTAAGGGACGTCCTGTTCGATTTGACCTACGGTTATTGTTTGGAAGAGAAAGAGGAAGAGATAGTTGAGCTTTTTCTTAAAATTATGTTTACCTGCTGTGAAATGGTAAGGGATTTTTTTTAGTTTGATTGAATCACACTTTTGAAGAAACAGTTCCGAGGATTTCTGCAAATGAGTGTTTACATGTGAACTATAGTAGCAAAAGCACATTGAAAGGCCTCACCTCTTGAATTTCAAAACTAATTTGACAATCTCCTTTAAGTCCTCAATTCATAGAATTTTCTTTCGTTTTTATCATTCTAAAAGTCACGTTGTTCACCCCAATAAAAAATTTTTTATTACCATTAATCCCTGAAATATATCGTCTTCCTCTATTCCTCCATAATCCCATATGTTCTTCCCCGCCCGATCGGTATACATACTTTATCGTTTTTTCGGTTGTTTGAGACGGTTCATGGCCACTAAAAGGTATTTTCTTACCGGTTAGTCTCTCAGCAGGGCGTCCAGGGACATTCTCAGGTGTTCCAAGTGGGAGCCAACAGTCGCCACCGAGTCTGTAGTGGATGGCCACTTGACCGCGTGCGTTTTTATGTATGTGTGTGTGTGTATGCTTTTTTTCAAGGTTCCTCTTCGGCCCCCATTCATTTAACCCGAGAACGCCTTCCAAATAGCTGAGTAATGGTAATAATAACGACAAGGAACGACCCACCATAAGAGCTTTCTAAAGGTCGTACTTAGAAGGACGCGAGAAGTCGAAAATTGAGATGAAGTACTTTTAGAAGTCCCTGATTCCAGGAATTCCAGGAAAATTACCCCGTAATTATGATTATATGACTGTTTCTAAATTCAGTAACTGTTTATTACCATCGCTATTTAGAAATAATTATCCTGTAATTTCCCGCTTTAGCGGGAAGATACCCTTCTATTAACACAACATACTTAGAAAATTAACATTGCTGCGTACCATTTCTATCAAAGAAAAAGATCTTTTCAAAAGGAAAACACGTGAATTACAAATGACAATCTCTGTACCGTCAAACATGACCAAATATCTACAATCATATTCATTAGGTCGCAGTGAACTGAATATATTAAGGGTTAATGGGTTATTGATTTGAACCCCTATTAACTGTTGAGTTAACCTGGATCAAGTCCGAAAAGTTCCAGTTTATAATGTTTTAATATGTGACCTATTTCTTGCGCCAAATGTTAAACTGATTCTTGGAGAGCCAAAGTTTGTAAAAAATTTGGATGTCATGCATAATTTCTACAAAAGTAGACTTTTGCCACAACAAAAGGATATGTGTTCTGTTTTTAATCATTCGTTATAATATAAGTAAATTTTTAAAATAGTATTTAAAATAAATATAAGTACGTACATTTGAGTAGAAAACAATAAAATTGAACGGCAAAGTTGAAGAACTGTTTGATTAGTGTTTATACAATTAGTAATAATCATTGTGTCTGTTACATTAATTTGATAATAATAATATTATTTGTTTTGTTTCAATTTTGATTAAATATGTTTTTTCTTAATTACTTCGAATTGTTATTGAATACATTTGTTACATTTCTTGCATAAACATGCCCATACTTTTGGTATTTTTTCTTGTATAACTCCATTTTTATATTTGTGCTTGAAATTAGACGGAAAAAGTGGAATTTAAACGAAACCCATAACGCAGTTCGTAAGGTATAGACCTATCAAATATCACCCATTTATATTACACTCCTCTGCCCCAATAAGGGGCAAATTTATAAACGTCCCTACACTTAATTTGTGCCTTAATTTTAAGTGGCCACGCCCATTTCCCTCAAAACGGAATTTATAAACGTCACTAACCCTAGAATCGTCCTAGAAATGTAGGAAAATTGTAGTGGCCATTAATGGTCCCTTCAATTTGTGTAGTGTCAAAACATAACCTATATTTCTTGTCTGGTCTTATTAAGTTAACGTCGCTTTTTCGCTGCTGTGGCCAATTTGGACGGGACCTACAGTTTAACGTGGGCTCCGAACCACGGTCCTCGAGCACGGTTGTACCCCCTTAGGCTCTCACCCCAGTTGATCCACTCCGTGCTCTACCGACTCAGGGTGTGTGTATCCTAGTCCCGCCCTCCTACAGGATATCCGATCCTATCCGGCCTGGTTACCGGCGTGAATAAACCTATATTTCGATTCGTTTTGTTTGAAGTCGCTCCAATTAACGTGTGTTTCGATTTGTGTATATTTTACCTATGGTGGATGAGGATTTTGATGAATTTGTGCAATACATTCAAGACGAAGTATATTTAGCAGTTCCACGGTAAGGAGATTAATCGATTAATGTAATTATAACATGGAAACGTTGAAGTTAGTGTAATAATTACATTATTGTATGATAGTACAAACAAACATGTAATTAAAATATATTACATTGCAGTAACTACCTGAGGGATAGAAACAATCCATTAGAAAGGTTGACTAACGATGAAATGAAACAAAGGTTTCGATTCGATGGAGACATTATTAGAAATGTGATATTTCCAATGGTTTATGGAAATAATGTGGATAGAGATTACCGAGGACTACCAATCCCACCAATACTTAAATTATGCGCTGCTCTTAGATTTTACGCATCAGGCAGTTTTCAGGTTGGTAGAGAAATAGGTATGTGTTGTTATTACATATTATACATCATGTATTATTAATCTTTAGAGAACATTGGGTGACATAGAAGACATAAGTCAGGCTACAATGTGCAAAATCGTATGGGAAGTCATAACAAAGATAAATAGACATTTCAATACATATATTAAATTCCCGTCAACTCGTAACAAAATCCTCGAAAGCAAAGCACAATTTTATAGAATTGCTCAATTTCCTGGTGTAATAGGATGCATAGATGGGACACATATAGAAATTTGTAATCCTGGTGGTAATAAAGCCGAAACATTTCGGAATAGAAAAGGGTGGATGTCCTTAAATGTGCAAGTAGTGGCCGGGGCCAACAATCAAATTTTAGATGTAGTAATTCGCTGGCCAGGTTCTACCCATGACAGTAGAATTTTTAACAGTAGTGCTGTTAAAATGAAATTAGAAAGAGGGCAACTGCAAGGACTGTTATTGGGAGACAGCGCGTATGCTCAATCAGATTTTTTGTATGTTCCTGTTCCTAACCCTACAACGAAGGAGGAAGAAAGATATAATCGTGCTCACATACTTACTCGGAATGTGGTTGAGCGAACCTTTGGCATTTGGAAAAGCCGTTTTAGGTGCCTTTCAATACCGCTTAGAACTAAACTGAACAGAACTACAAGAATTATTGCTGCAACTGAAATTCTCCATAACATTGCTATTCAATATAGGAGTGAGGATGTCGAGACCCAACCAACACAAGAAATGCCTGAAGAACAACCAATACCTGTCAACAATACAGGCAATGTAATACGGAATGCTTTTATAGCAAGACATTTCAGAAATTGACACTGAAATAATTGTTACCTTTCCTGTATATAATTTTAATGATACTTAAATATTTAAGCAAAGTAATGTATTTGAAATAAATGAACTACTTGTGTTTGTTACTACAAGAAAGCATAATTATAGTTATATACTTTTCAATCATTACTAAAAATATGAAGAAAAAAAAGTTTACAGAAATAACAACTATTGAACAATATAATTATTTATTATTGTCATTCTCCCACTGCTGTAATTGTTTTTTTTATTAATTCAATGTGACATTTTTCGCGTTGAATGCTCAATTTTTCTTTTTCTATTTTCAATTTCATCTCTTCGAGCCTTAGTTGATGCAGTTCCGCTTCCTGCTCCTCCAGTTTCCTCGTTCTTGCCATCCTTATGGCTAATTCTCTCTCGATGACAGTTCCTCTAGACATTGCCCTTCGGCGACGGCTTGTCGCTGGCGTTGTTGGCTCATTTCCTATATCAAAATAATACAATAACTTCACATTGTTCACCTTTCTTACAATCCTTTACCTTTATTCTCCTCAATACTTCGCAGCAGGTGATACGGCGTGGAAGGCCCTGCTTGCGAGCACATATTTTCTACGAACGTAGAGTCACTATCTAACACATCCTCCAATTCCGTATTTACATTTAATATGCAATCGACAGGATTGTTATCTGGAGGTGATATGAATGTACTACCTCCTGTAGTCATTCTCTCCCGCTTTTCATCCTTCCTCCTTCCTTCCTTCTTTTCACCTTGGCATTTTCCCACACTTTGCCAAGTTGCATGGGCGTTTTCTACGAAAAATAAGATGAATATTTCATTGTTAACTACCTCTTATTTGTTAACTTACGGGATTATTGTCGGGGTCTGCGTTGAATTCCTCAGCTATGGACACCCATGCTCTTTTTTTCTCCGCGGCACTAACACAATTCGTCTTTTTGTTTTCGACTATGTCCTTTTTCTTTTCGATTAAGTCGAACAACATCGTCTTTTCCTTGGGGGTTATATACTTCTTGGCACCTTTCTCCATTTCGGCAAACAAACGATGAAATTTCTATCTAACAAGTATGCTACTGCTACGACTAACGCGACGTAACCAAGTATAATGTATAATAGAAATTATAAAACATTAAAAATAAGGATTGCCACAGTAGTTGTCAGTTGTCAGCCTACAACTATGGTGGAACACGTGAATACACAGAACCGTGAATAGAAACACAAAATTGTTTAGAGCTCCCTTCAATTTGCGGTGTTGCCACAAGTTTCTTCCCTACAATTCTAGGAGGACGATTTATGCATTTTAAAATACCACATTGTAGGGTTAGTGTCGATTACCCTACAATCTAGGAAAATTGTAGTGTAGGAGGATTGTAGTGTAGGGACGTTTATGCATTTGCCCCTAAGTCATCAAATTTTATACGAAGCAGAAGTAAATGTTTAGCAAAAATTGAAGGTGGTTATTAATTACTTCTTAATTTCCTATTTTATTATTACTTTCATATTGCAGAAATAATTTACGGAACTTTACCAAATTTTTTATTTTTGAATTCTTGTAGTTTATGTGCAACAAAGTTTCATTATTTAATAGAGATAAATAAGTAGGACAACAAAATTGTGTAGCAACTTCACGATTTTAAACAAAATACCAAGGATCTGTTTTGTACTTAAAGAAAGCATTCACTTGGTATATTCAGCGCTAATGAATGCGCTGAATAGGATTGTAATTAATCGTCCCATAATAAATAAATAAATCAATCGTTATATCTCAGAAACTGTAAGATTTTTAAAGCATTCTGTCATCTCAGTAAAAACATTTTAGATTAAGAGCTAGAGCCTAATTTTCGTCGTGATCAGTAATATGGAACCTTCTTTCTGCAATGCGCTCATTCGGTTATTGCAGTTCACGCGCAGACGGACATCCTATTTGGTAGAGGGGGTAACTAAAGGTAGCTTTCTTCTGGAAGTTGAGTGTATCAGTAATACTCTTGCAAACTTGTCCATCCAAAAGTCTAAACAGAATTGAAGAAAATCCCAAATGGCGGATACCTGGGAGGATGTAAAGAAGGTGGCTGCCAGGGGTAAAGGACGCAAATATTTTGATAAAAAAATTGTTACTGGTAATACATCCACCGTTTTTACCAGGTGAGATAATTGGACCCTTAAATAGTCTAAATCCAACTGGGACGACAGTTAGGTGGATACAATAGGAGGTGTAAAACGAGATCAAATGTATAGCCCTTATTTCGTATGTGGACTCTGCTCTCGTATCTCGATGGCCACTAAATTGATAGTATGGTGTACTTTTTTTGTTTTTACATACTGATTTAAAAATCTGTGAAGCATATTAGAAACTAAAAATTGATATATTCGAACTCTCTAAATTTGAAAAAGAAATAAAATCGTGGAATTTGTGATAATATCGATTTTTGTCGATAACATTTTAACAGATTTTAAATCAATATGTACAAACAAACAAAAAAGAGATCATATGAGTTAAAGTCGATCGAGTTGGTCATTAAGATTCGAGGCGAGTCCACATCGATAAGCGATCCAGATAAGTACCTACATTTGACCTAGTTCTACAGCCCTGAGTATCCACCCATCTGTCCGCCCTTTTGGATTTAGACTCTTTAAGAGTCCTGGTAAAGATGGCGGAGATATTACCGTTAACAAGTCTTTTGCTCAAATTCTGGCCTCCTTTACCCGTGTCCGCCACCGCCTTAGTATTATCGTCCCAGGTGTCCCCCTTTGGGATTTTATTCAATTATACTAAGACCTTTAACTGGGCAAATTTTCAGGCATATTAACGATACCAACCATTTCCCGGAAGAATACGTCATTTTCACCCTTTATAGCTACCCCCTGCATCCACTAGTGTGTCCGCCTGCTAGGTAAATGTAACAATTCGTATTGAATGAATACTTTGCAAAATAGAAATTCTGTTTTACTGTTCATAAAGTACTACCCTACTATTGGCACTGCAAGCGTGTAAACATCAACGAATTGTAAAACATGTCATACAAATGGGTAATACATATTTATTGACAATTTTCTAATCAATAAGTCAAATTGAAAAATAAATAGTAGATAACGATTCTAATGACCAAACTGAAATAATTATCATCAGAATAACTTTATGAGTGCGTCGTTGATGTAACATCGAAACTACACGGTTTAAATAATTTTTGCTTGAAAGATTCAGTTAATGTTGGTTTGGACCTTCATTCGGTAATTGTCTTCAAATATTTGTACCACATTTAATAAACAAACGCATTTAATAACCTACTTTTGCAATGAGTTGAGAAATTAATATGTTTTACCTATATAGAGTGTAGGTATCTATTATTGTCATTCTTCACGAACGGTATTTGGATGTGTTTGACCAAGTATGTCATAATACTTTTCTAGAGAGACAATCGTATGGTTTAAGTGGATTACATTATGTTGTTGAAATTAAAGGTTTTTAAACTTTTAAAAAACTTTGTGAAATGTAATAAAAGATATTCATGTGTAACATGATTAGCAAATGGGTGGAAGCAATTTAGTACCTAATTGTTTTTAACAAATTTGAGTTTCCAGATTGAGTGGAAGTTATGCATTTCAAGTCATAGTAGGAAAACTAATGCCAGTTTTAAAATTTAGCATTTTGGCAGTTTAAGATCATGTTTAAATGTACCTATGGAAAAAGTAAAAGAAGTTACGATGCAGTTGATATATATATCCAAATACCAAATACAAATATATATACCTACCAAATGTAGCTAGTGGTAGGTATACAACTGATATGTGAAGATTCAAATTGGCGGCCTATTTTATGTTCGCAAAATTGCGTGATGTTGTCTTCCCGTCTGAGATTGAGTCACATTCACAGATTAGCTAATTACGTTTACTTTTTGGTTCGTCGATTTTAACTCTGTAGTTTGTGTTAAATACAATCGGAAAATCTATAACGTTTACCAACTGTTTTCTAAAAAACATATTTGTGAATTACCTGTGGACTGATTACGGAATACATGTGAATTTATTTCCATGTGAAAAGTATGGTTACGGTTATTTATATGTGATCTCATTATTATGGAAACTTTGGCCAAGTGTCTGTCTCCTCCTTGATGACGTGCGTTGAAACTTGGTTTACTTGACCTATATATTTCTGTTACAACTACAGTACCTATAATACCAGAAGTAGGTTCTTCTTTTTGCTAATATCTTGTTTGGTACTGTAAAAACATATTAAACGTCATATTTTTGTAAATATTAAAATAATATCGTGATTAGTGAGAAGTAAAAGATATCGAGTTTCATATCTTTGTAACAATGAAAACAATGTACTGCATGTTTCATTACAAAGTTCATTAGTTCTGGACAAGCCGAATTGTCAAATTTACCCTTTCTACCTTTTCAATTTACTTAAAGAAGCACATATGAAGTGAAAAATATTTTACATACCTACTAAATATATGTTGAAAAAATAAATTCAATAATTTTAAGCATTTTAATGACCATTTTCTTTACTTACCACTTTCATCCATTTTTATCTCTATTTCGTCCAAATATTTTTCTATGTTTTCTAATATTTTTATAATGATGGTAGGTATATTCTAAATAGTATAGAATTGGTGATTTTTAACCAATTTCGTTATCTTCTCCGTGAATGACATTGCAAGTGCTGCTATTTTAAATGGAACAGAACAGCCGTGCGAATGATTGTGCATGCAATAAGTTACTAGTTACTACCCCGTTGATATGGGGATCCTTTATATTTTTGAGTCCCTTTGGAGAAGTGACGAAGATACGTTTGTCTTTTTACGTTTACTGTCGTCTGTCTTGCACCTTATCCATATAAATGGAGTAGCGTTACCAAAGTAAGACACAGCGTAAATTTCTCCCTTTTCCAACTCACCCCCAATAATTTAAAGTCTGGATTGTACCGTGTATCCTTTCGTTGTTTACATTGACCTTGATGTGATGTTTGCGTGCCAAAATAAATGATTCGTAAGGAGTCCCAATTGAAAGCCTTCGCATTCAATCGGTTTTAATAAAACATTTAGGAGAGAGGGTGGCCGCTCTCTCGAAGTTGGCACATACGCTTCTCCTTATCCACTCAACGTAATCAAAATCTCGGCGACAATAAAACGAAAACAAACACCTAAACAAGCGGAGCTGCTGCAGCTTCGTCGCCACCCCAGAGACTTAATCTCTTTACATCGGCGGAGGCAAAGTGAGGAGACAACAGCCGCCCCCGGATCTCTGGATAAATCCACTTGTAGGCACTCGGAAAAATGCCCATTATACGGTGGAAGATGTAAATAGACTGTGCAAGTGACGCTCTGTATAATGTGCGTATGTGTGATCGTTAGCGATGGAAACCCCACGGAGAAGAAACCACATTGCAGTGACATGTTGTGTTTGCATGCGTGCAAGCTCTGTTATTATTTGTTCCAAGCAAATAAAAGATTTTCATTTTAGGTGGAGACAAGGGCCCATTCATGCCTCGACAGTATGGCTGTCTATTTGCACTGAGTTTCAATGAGTCGTTGAATTAAAATCACTTCGGGTAATTACCATTATCTCAAAACGTTAGAATGATAACTGAGGACTTTGGAGAGGCTTGTCTGAATCGACCTGGCAGCGGAGGCTAACGAAACAGAACGAAGAAGAATAATCCTGAATAGGTTATGTTATGACACAAAGACGCACTTATGAGATCTCAAAATTTTAAGCTAACTGGTAAATAGATTTATTTTTTAAAAGCGAGTGCCGCATTTGCATAACATAATACTAATTGGAAACATACATACGCCTTTCTGAATTTCAACCTTTGAATCTTTCATAGACGTTCATTTCATAACGTACTTGTGTGATTAAACCTAGTGAAATATAATTTATTTCCAAAATTTTCTGAGATATTATGCGTCGACATGGCAGATCTATGAGTTCGAATAATAGATTTACTCCAGTACACTGATAATAGCCCCAACGAATTGATCAGATATACCAATAAACCGTTTCGGATCGGAAAATCGGTCACAAATTGTAGGAAAAAAGTGTTACGGACGTTTTACGAAGAGATACGAGTAGTAGCACAGAGGCGTCCAGTTTCACTGAAATAAAATTAGAAGATAATGTTGAGAACATTTGCCTCTCAACATTTTTTTGATAATGTTGTTGACATTTTATTATTGTATCATTAATATCTTCTGTAAATTATCCTTGATATTTTAATTTGTTCCGTTATACCGGATTTTGTTAGAATTTTTACTAATTTTTAGGAATTCATTGAAAAAATCTGTTTTTTTTAATTACCAGTCAATCTACAATTAATTTGAAATTAAATATTGAGAATAGAAAGAAGAATTTGAAGCAAATACTCTCAACAAGGCAGCATTTCCGAGTCCATTGATTGCATGGCTGTGGCCAGTATTATTCGAGTTTTATGAGATTAAGTGCAGTAATTGCGTAACGGTGTTAATGGCAAGATGTGCTTTATTTTACCGGAAGGGACTTAACTAACTTTACGGAAGTTAACAAAACAATATGTGGGCAATTTTTGGATGAAAGTAAAAATGTATCTTTTTAAGGATGTATAATTTTTTTAAAGTGAAACATGGGCCAATTGAAACTAAACTAGACAAAGGGTGGTATTCAGAAACGTTCCTTAAATATTTCTTAACTTAAGTGGTTCCTTAAGTCCGAATTTGTATTCAGAAACCTTCCTTAGCAGAAAGAAATCTTAACTTAAAATAATTCCTAAGTATTTCTTAAGTAACGTCATTCTTCCACTTAATTCTATTCCTGAATCCTCCTTAGTAAAGTTTTGTCTTACATTTAAAAAATACTTAAGAAATATTTAAGGTAGCTCGATAGGTACCTTAAGTATTCCTTAGCCGAAACATTGAGGTTAGGTCGATTAAAGTAGAGGTTATTTCGTTATTTGTTTTGAAGATGTTTGAAATTGAGAACGACGCTTTCGATGACTTTCGGAGAATTGAGCGATATTATTATGAGAATGATGATTTCGATGAGTTTCTCGAAAGAAATCACCGCCCAGTACGTGCCCGAAGGTATATTAGGGAAACGCCTTTCTTTGAATTGGACGAATTCGAATTTAAAAAGCGCTATCAATTACGAAAGGGTGTGTGGTTAATGTTATCCTCCCTTTAATAACACAAATCTCAGAGGTACAAGATCAACGAGGAATGCCCCTTACTCCTTTAGAACAACTTTCGTCACAACAGAGTCCAGTCAGAGTCTGCAGTTACCACATCCGAACGTTTGCATTTAACAATGCTGCAATTCCTTGCCACTAGCTCCTTAAGCAACGCCTTCTCACTGAGGATGAAATTAATCCTTCTCTTCTCCATTTCAACGTCTTCTAACTTGAAGCGCACGATTAAAAATGAGTAGAAAAAGGCAGTGGGGCCTTTATACCTACTTAGAATTACCCACATCTCTACCCTCTAGAACTGGTACTGTTCTTTTAAATTTACTGAAATGACCATCGCTAGCATTTAACTCGTCTTTCCCCTATTATTCTAAAGTGGTCCTTTATGTGTATTTCTCTCTCGTTAATGTGATTTGAACACTACCTGTTTCCTAATACTTTTTACTTTTAAATATCTTTATTAAGCGTCATCTGCAACATGTGTGCATATGTTACAATATCATCTTGTGCTACATCTAATGGTCCTAGCATGCTGGTGAGGGGGAAGGCTGCGGCTTTCTCGATTCCTCCGGTGGTGGCTGCCAATTCTGGTTACGGTCACAGGAAACCACAAAAAACCGTGACTCAGCCATGTATGTAGGCCCGTTTCGTCCTGGTGGTCACGGGGCCATCGTCATCTTTGGGGACTGGGATCGGCAGCTGGGCTGCCTTGGGATCCGTTTGACGGTGTAGTGGGTAGTCGGCCTCGGGTGCTCCTTCTCGAGTTTGTCCTGCTAGGGGCTCCTGCTGGGCCCCTGCTCGCTCCCGGGAAGTTTCCTAACACCTTTACCACCTGTCCCTTAAATAACCATATTCCCTTCAATACACGCCCGACGTTTCCCTATTGTTTTCCAGGAATTCCAGGTATACCGTTTCAGGTACACAGTCACAACACTCCTCAATTTTAGGACCTTTAGGACTCAACAAATTAACAATTAACCAAATATCCCAAATGTAAACAATGAAAAATATAGGTTGTAGGTTATGTTTTAGACAGAGTTTGACACGAAACGAAAAAATAGCGACTTAAAAATTTCTCAGCCAAGATTTATTTAAGTGACGTTTCTGAATACAAATCGCTCCTTACCGTTAAGTTAAGAAAAAACTTAACTTACCTAAGGAACACTTAAGAAATATTTAAGTGCCGTTTCTGAATACCACCCAAAGGCATCTCAAGTTGCGATTAAGTAATATAAATTAAATATAAGTATTTAAAAGATGTAGATAATATAAATTCCTAGAATACGAACTATATCTGAGAAAACAATCATTTTTTTTAAATATTTCGTATTTATTATATGAAGTCAAGAGTGGTTTTGATTTCTTTCAAACGAGTGCTGTGAATCAGAATATGAGCGGGGATGTCAGCTCCGCCACCAGCTACCTGATCCCGTTACCCCTAACTCCGCCACGTACATTTCATGACGGGATTAAGTAAGTTAGATCATAGGATGTTATTTTGGAATTTCTGTTTGATATGCCTTGCCCTAAATATGCCTTCCGCTACAATAATTTTACTAATTCGAAATCTATTTCTATGTTTTTTTTACTGGTGAAGCATTGCATACCTAAGATTTTCCCGTCAGTTCGAGCTTGTAGTCCCTTTAAAGGTACTTAAAAGCAGTATCGTTGACGCGTGGCGGATTTTGTAGTCGCGTGTAAACCGACCCCACGCCCTCTAAGCACATAAACGAAGGTAACGTGGCGGAGCTTGTAGTCGCCTATGTCAACTGAAAGCATCTGCTAGATCTCAAAAACAGTTATCACTAGAGACTGGATTACACGCAACATAAATAATTAAAATAGGTATGAAAATTGTCAAAATATCCAATATTAAATTGTTAAAATGTAAGTAATTTTAATTTTTTTCCAAAATTAGCATATATTTAGTACATGTAGTATATACTCTAACCAGTAGCAATTGGAACACTGAATAAAATCTGATTTTACGGAGGACATTCGAAAAGAGCCCGTTATCTCTATACAAAACCATGGGACTTATGTCTTTGCTTATTCAGAAGTGCACTTATATATTTTAAAACGCAGGTGTTTCTTGTTCGTGCAGTCGTAAATTTTTTTTACGACAGCGGCGCTTCGTTTGTATCTTCTTCTTCTTCTATGGAGCAGGTGTTTCGGTTCTTCGGCACTTATACTCGAGAAAGCAGTGGTGTGTGTATGTATGTGCCATTTATTGATGCTATTTGAAAGTGAATTCATTGTTAGAGTTATTATCCGTAATGATACGCCCGTGGACGACCGGGCGGCACCATTTAAAAAGCCATTAAGTGTTTTTGTTGCCGTTCCAGTTGGGACTGGACGAAGTATAAGTTAATGAATAACATATCAAGGATAATCTACATTTATTTACCATTTTTTTACTCTTGCAAACGGATATACCCAGGTACTGTTTCAAATGTTCAGTAGTAAGATGGTGCCTTCAATCACTTAAAATATTTTTTTAAGAGGAAATGCTCACCTTTGCTATTGGCACAGACAATTCTGTCTGTGCTATTAGTAAAACTCAAAATTTGATAATAATATTGAAAACGTCGGTTATTGTTCAAAACGTTTTCAAACTTTGCTTTTATAAGGAATATCTCTGGCAATGCAGAGTTCAATTAGCGCATTTCATTAATTAACCACCGAAAGATATTATACATATACCAAAAATATGCATTATCCCCAGATCTTAGTTGAAATAAGCAATAACCAGTTGGAATGGGCTAAATATGTTAATGCATATAATCTGGTTTTGTCACAAAGCTTACCACAAATTAAATAAACTTAAAATAATTGTGAAAGAAATCTCCCACAATGAGAAAAGAAGGTTTATTTCGCCCTCAATAACATATGGTTATTAAGAAGTATAATTTAAATATTTATCGTTACTATTTGTTCAAACTGTGATGAGGTAAAATTCCAAGAAAACGTGTAGCTACCTTTGTCGGTATCCGACAACCGCGGGAGTATCAGCACCGTTAGAAAGTCATTGACGGCGCGGTCGTAGCACTTACCATATTAGCTTTTACGTGCATTCGACATTGACAATAATGTCGAAATTTTTAAGGCACGCCTTTGTCGCGGTATATTGTTACAGTAGTTCCGATAAGAAGGGGTTTATTGGCTTAGCAAGTTCTTGGAATTCTAGCTCATCAGATATCGTACGCGCTGTAGTTCATTTCATTTATTCAGTCTTGACATTTAGTAAATAAAATTTGTTTTGAGCACAGGCATTTTATAGGTTTATAGAAAACGTGTTGTATTACTGATCGTAATTCTTACTTGTACGAGCATATTTAGCTTGTGTTATCGATTACTGTAAAACCCTTGTATGAAGCAATACGGCAGAAAGGTAAGTCATAAAGTTCCCAGATTGACATCGTATACACTAATTAAGCCTTAAAGGGACATAGTAACAAGTTGTAACAAGTAACAAGTAACTTCAATTGAAAGGGTTCACAAATTCTTGTATTTGGGGACCATTATAACGGACCGACTAGACCCAGACATAGAAATTAAACGCAGAATATCAATGACGAAAACAACTTTTACAAGAATGAGAACATTTCTATGTAATGACCACCTTAACTTAGAATTAAGACCAAGAATGGCTAAGTGTTATGTTTGAACGGTTCTGTTGTACGGAGTGAAGGCATGGACCCTGAAATTGTCAACAATGAATCGCATAGAAGCACTAGAAATGTGGATACATAGACGAATGCTTAGAATACCTTGGACGGCACGCATAACCAACGAGGAAGTGCTAAGGAGAATCGATAAAGATAGGGGATTACTAAGGACTGTCAAACATAGGAAAATGTCTTATCTGGGTCATGTGTTAAGAGGAAGTCGTTATATGATCCTAAAACTGATTATGAGTGGAAAAATTGAAGGTAGAAGAGGTGTCGAAAGAAAACAAGTTTCCTGGCTAAAAAATATTAGAGATTGGGCTGGTATCCGAAATGCAGGACAACTCCTACAGAAGGCAGAAGACCGTGAAGCCTTCGCTATGGTGATCGCCAACGTCGGATAATACTGACAGGGCACATGAAGAAGAAGAAGTAACAAGTTAGGATAGATTTCTTGAAAAACTTAACAAATTTGGCCTGTACTCTATATTTTTCTTCAAATAGACTACAATGCTATGTTCATTATAATCCAAGTGGCAGCTTGGTAATGAAGATGTACTTATTTCAAGAAAAGTTGAAAGCGAAACTTGGGATTTTTATGAATTGAAACATTATTTGTTGGCTCATTGTGAACAATAAAGTCATTTTAAACTAGATTAAAGTTCCAT
The DNA here is from genome assembly GCA_946251905.1 of Cryptocephalus moraei. Classification (NCBI taxonomy): domain Eukaryota; kingdom Metazoa; phylum Arthropoda; class Insecta; order Coleoptera; family Chrysomelidae; genus Cryptocephalus; species Cryptocephalus moraei. Next base: position 11,231,809 of record OX276456.1, on the reverse strand, counting down.
TAGATTGATTTTAAAATTCGAAACTTATAGAAGTGCCTTAAGGTAAATTGAAAGAATCACTCTGAGTTATTCCAACAAATTGAGTTATTCCAACAAATTTAGTGATATTCGTGGAACCAAAATATGATAATTTAACGTAACTTGCCTCTATCCCACGTTGCATCCGTGTAGAGTTATGAACCTTTAAAATGGGGCTGCAAATTTGGGGAAAAATTAATACCTTTGCAATGCTTTAATTTAGGTGAGTTAATGTAATAGTATACTACATAACGTGTCATAATTCATGGGCGAGGAAATGCTCATTGAAATATTGTATGGGATTGATCGAGGGTGACACACCCTTAAAATGGTGGAAAGCTGTGTTATAGCTATTTAAATAATTTACAATTTAGTCTTATGAGGTAGCAGTGTTCTCGGGGCTGAAGCTTTCAAAAGCCGTAGGAACTCTCTTGTAGATCCCCAAACTTGTCCAGGAAAAGGATAAAAAAAACAGCAATGTATTCCTCACACATATGTTACACTAAATAAAAGAAAAAAAAATAATGCAAAGGAATTAGCCGAATATTGGGATTCTCAGTCACGGAGAGTACCTTTCAACCCAACACACATCAATAGGTTTGCTCACCATCGTTTAAATCAAGATCCGGCTCAACATAAAGTTTTTTCTATGTTGAACCTTGTTGGGATACTTTGTATATGGTCCGATTGAGTTTGGGTGGTTCCTGTGACGCCACCTTGTTGCACGCAAGGTCGTAGAATTTTTCTTTCATCTGAAATTATGTAAGTCAAGCCAACTATTACTTGTATTACTTAGCTGATGTTCTGGTTTCCTCTTGTTGCTACAACAGAGTCTAGAAAATGTCCAAAATCTATGGACGAAACGCCGACTAAATTAACATCACATTAAATTGGAAAAAAAAACACGGCAAGACATCCATGGGTGTTTTTTTTATCCTTTTCCTGGACAAGTTTGGGGATCTACAAGAGAGTTCATACGGCTTTAGTCTTATGAGGAATTTCCCTTTTAAACTGTTCCACTCTTTCCAAATTTTAAAAAAGGGAGTGGTTTCCAAGAAAAACTATATTAATTGAATGTAACTAACTAAAAGTGTCAATTGGAAAATTATCAAAAGGTCAATAGGTCATGGAAATTTTCCAATTTCCAAAATACTTTTCAATTCCTCCAGCCTTTCTTTCAAAACTGACAACGTTTCTCTACGTTAACCACTGATTAGAAAATTATCTTCCATATTCTTCTACATTTCTTCTGCAGTTTTCCCCACGAAAACCTAACTTTAACATGTCCACTTGTTTATAAAAAGAAAACTATTTTCAATTTCAATTCAATTTCTCTGGAAAACTATACGTTTTCCTGAAAGTTAATAAGAGGAACAGGTTGAGTTTGACATTAGTTTTCGTATACTAAGGTAGAAGTGTATGTTCTTTAAATAGACACATTGATAAAGATTTCCGTAACAATTTAATGGTGGGTCAACCCAGAATGATGTTACGATGTTTCAGTGTGCTTTCTCTCATCCAGCCATCTCATTCAAGTTGAATTAAATTATCATATTGTGATCTCCATTTTCGCCAACGAGCTTGTCGGTTCTTATGCGGGATACCCTGTATACAATTTTCTAAAGAAAAAATAACTTTCTCTGCGTTATTATCAAAAATTTTAACACACACAATACCTTTTCTGCTCCCTTCTGACGTTCCTGTTTTAGGATCGAATTTTACTCGCCCCCGAGATTTCCCGACCTACGCCGCAGAGGACGACGCATTAGTGATTGATCGCGATAAGCAATGGAGCGGTTGTATTTTTCGAAGTTGATATGTTTCAATCAAAGCGAGCCGTCGCAAACAATGATTAGTAAAAAAAAGCACTCAATCCTCTCTTCGGCCGATGGTCAATAATGGTCTCATATGGCCGCCATTCATCCGGGCCTCTAATGCACTTCGCTTACACTGATTTGGATGTTCGATGCACCTGCTGGTCCAGACGTTTTTCACGTGAAATCCCGATCGAGCTTTTTTTCCTCTTTCTGTTTTCATCGATGCCTGCATGAGACGGCATTTTTTTTTTTTCGAGAGAAGGGATGCAGCGGTTTTATCAACACAGATAGTATGACTGATTTTTGATAGGAAGGGCATGACTCAATAGTACTGCAGATTATACTACAGTAATGTACTGGGTGATCAAAAATGACTGTTTGAGTTGGAAATCCTACCTGGAGGATTTTTTTGTCTAAGGGTTTGCAACGCTACAACCAGATATGTTCATTTGACAAAAATTTCTCATAACAGTCATAGATAAGATTGTAGGTTATGTGAATAAAAATTAACACTAAAAAAATTAAACTCGAAATACAGAACAACGATTTAATTAAACAGCTAAAGGTGCTCAAAATGCCCTTCATTTTGGTCCAGACATAAATTAACTCTTCTTTTTAGGCTCTCGAAGATATTCACCAGCATATTGGGGGTAATGTTTGCCACTTCCTGAACTATTGCCTCTTGCAGCTCTTCTTTAGTATGCAATATGTTCCTAAAGACATTGTCCTTCAAGAGCCCAAATAACGAAAAATCTAATGGAGTGAGATCTGCTGACCTGTTTTGTCCCATGCCCTGACTATTTACTCTGTCGCCAAAATTCTCTCTTAAATATCCCATAGTAGCACGAGCCGTATGTGCCCTTGCAGAGTCTTGTTAGAAATATCCAATTTGACGCTTTTCGTCTGTTAATTGGTTTATAAAAGGCCTCAAAAGGTGTTGGATATATCTCCCCGAATTAACGGTAAAATTAAAAAATATCGGCCCATACACCCGCGTCCTTGAGACTGCCAACCAAACACCAACTTTAACCGAGTGCAAATGTGTCTCTCTAATAGCATAAGGATTTTAACCTGACCAGTCTATAATTTTGTTTATTCACAGCCATTGAGATGAAACCAGGCTTCGTCCGAAAAGAAGGTATTGTCAAGGATATCATTATTATTTAATATGTCATTGAACCAATTGCAAAATAAAACTCTCTGCGGGTGATCCGGAGGGTTTAATGACTGGACGATGGAAATTTTGTAAGGGTGGTCTTTAATTTCTTTTTAAGCACAGTGGAGCAACTTCCATATGATAAACCTGTAAAACCGTGAATTAGAACAACATGGAAAAGTGGAAGTCTTATGGGTAAGAATGAAAATTGGTTGAATAGGAGGCATAAGGACCAAACCTGTTTGAAGGGAGAGCTTTCTTAAGGGTTTGGGAGGACTTCTTTGCGTTCGAGTTCTGATATCCTCGACAACTTCCTAGTTTAGATTAGAAGGTATACCAGTTGATTTTTGTTTGCTTACGCTCCCTGAGGTTTAATTAACGTTCAACTACTCACATGCAATGTTGCAGAAAGACAGCAAAAGTGACCAAAGTCTCCGGAAACAACTCCTGAAATTGCTGGTATGTCGCTTCGAGAGAGTACTGCCAACCAGTAATTGGGTTATAAATCCCGCTTCGAAAGTACGCCATTTCAATGAAAATTTCGTGTTGTAACTTGAAAACCATTTTAAATAAATAAATTTGAAAAGAATACCAAAAATTTGAATTTGAAATAGCAAATTCAAATTACCAGTTGTACCATTTAAAAATGAAATTCACTATTGCCAACTCAAACAGCCATTCTTGATCACGTTGTATATGATGAAAACTCTATTCGCCTGAAACACGAAAGTTTTCAGTCTAACCCTCTGCTCAACTGATTTGCAATGATATTATTGAATCGCGATATGACTGTGTTTAAAGGTCGCTGCTTTAGGTAAAATTTTCCTGATATCGATGACGCTGTCGAAAACGTATTTAAGTAAAGAAACCCAATGAAATTAGGTGATTTCCTTGAAACTTCAAAGACTTGTGGCACAATGGCGAAAAGAACTCAAGCCATCATCAACACACCCTGAACTTCGGAAAATGGGAAGTTAATCGAGGAAATAAACATTCTATATATACCCGTACAACATTATGCCGCCGCACAATAACGTGAAATCCAAAAGTAGTTCCCATTGAATCCCTATTTCCTAAATAACCCTAACTTTGCACATTATTACTAAAGTATTACAAATTATAACAATATCAATAACAAGAGCTTTTCTATTCCACGGAATAAAGGTCTTCGAAAACCGAACATTGTGTCGAGGATTCGGCTACCAAAAGGGCTTTGTGTGTGTGGAAGTGGGCTTGAAAAATCGGATTTCGTCCGCCCTCGTACGAATGAGCAGTTGTTGTTGTGTAGTACAACTGGACTTAGGATTCAGTCGTATTGTGAGCGCTTTTCTTATATCAATGAATAACACGCCATTATGGAATTGTCAAATGCATGCTGGCATTTTCGAGGGGCAGGAATTATTAAAAAAAACCGTACCTTACCAGATCGATTTATAGCTGATGAAGTGAAAAATTGTTGCCGGCTCTTATCGGTAGATACCTAAATTGTCCGATGTCATTCAAATGACTTAAATCATAACTAAATGTAGAAATATTTACAAATATTTTCAAGAATTATCCTTATTGGCACACATTCGAAGCTACACGTTGACGTAGAAGCTTATATCTTGTGAAAAATCATAATTTTATTAATGGCGCATAGTTCTAAGAATTCAATACGCTCTTTGAAACGTAGCTGTCTCCTACAACTTTTTTTTTATATATATATGACACTATATGTTCTTAAAATAATTTTTCTCGAACATGTCTCCATTCCCACACGGTCACATGAAACGATTTATTCACTCACCTCTCCTGCGTAGCTTTTGTTATTCACGGTCATACTACGTTATCGTAAAATTTTGAATCCATAATTCTACATTGTTCCAACGTGTACCGCGTGTTGTGTGTCGCTCACAATACATTCGTTGGTACGTGCCTATCTTAATTCACACTAATTATTAGGGTGAGTTGTTTTCAAAGGCGATTTCACAGTTCATTTTATTTATTTTTACGATTGGAAAAAGGCAAGAAGTTTTCTTTTGTATGAAAATACTGTCGAGGATTCCAGAGTGTATAGTATTTGTATTTGGTATAAAATTAGACAATTAATTATATATATAGTGAGGTTTTACAGATTAAATCCGTTTCTCGCCTCTCATCCTCCACCTTCTCCTGTTTCTCCAATCCTCTTCCATAGCATTTCTTATTTCTCCTAGCCATTCTGATCTCGGTCTTCCTCTTTTTCTTCGTTGTACAGGTTGCCATTTAAAAGCATCTTTTGGTATTCAATTTTTCTCCATGTGTTGCGTTTAGCCATACCATAACAGTTTTTTTTCTTCCTATTAAGTTAAAAATGGTATTTTCTACATGCATATTTTGTCTAACTACCTCGTTTCGTATATGTTATATCCTTGATATGCACTTCTCCTCCAGAAATCCGTTTCAACAGCGAGAAGCCGGTCCTAAATGCTTTTGTTTATTACCCAAATTTCCGCACTATATAGGTCACACTGCTTTCGAATATCGCCTGATATATTTGTTTTTCGTTTTTGTTTTATACCTTTTCCCACGGGTAGGGATGTAGTTGTCTGATTATTGTTTTACCTTGCCTGATTATCATGCTAATATCTTTGACATCTTGCGCAGTCGTCACCCTAAAATATTTATATTATGTTGTATGTGTTATTGTATTTCCTGCCACGTCAGGCCTCTTCCTACTCACCCGGTGACCATATATTGTGTATTCTCTAAATTGATCTCTGGACCCCATTCCTTGTAATCGCCTACTTATTTACTGTAGTCCATTCCTCAAAGGTAAAATGCGGCGTAACTGTATAATTTTCTGTAACTGCACCGATTTGCATCAAAATTTGACTATAGGTTGTACTTACCCTCTACTTTAAAGCTGACCCTGTGCCATAGGGTGCTTTTTATTTTTTAGGGGTGAAAACTACCACTATTCGAAAATAATTATAACATTATCGATTGGAGCGTGTAATAGGTTGAAAGCATCGATAAATAAGTTGACTGAAACTTAGTTGATATTAAGCGTTATAACTCATGAATTGTTAAGCAGAATCAACCCCTAAAATCCACCACCTAGTATAGTTGTGTTCAAAAAAATATCTTCAAAACGTTCTGTAGCAACTTGGAATGTTTAAATATCTCCGATTTGCACCAACATTTGGATTCAAGTTCTGCTTACTCTCTACTATAATGTTAGCTCTGAGTCGGGGGTGGCTTTGTATTTTTTCTACACCTATTCAAAAATTATTATATAATTGCAGATTCGGGCTTGTAATAGGTTAAAATCATCTTTGATTAATTAAAAATTGTCAACCCTTAAAAACCACCCCCCATAACGGTAATAATTGAAAAATATTATTAAAAAATATTATTTATCAACTTATAATAAATTAATCATATAGTGATAAAAAATTTAGACATGTACAGTTTTAATTATTTATTGTTTATTCATAAATTTCAACCCTAATGAAAACAACCCCTTGCAAAGAAAAATTAACCATTATAGTTCAATATTATTTACAAAATATCTTTTTATTGATTGAAATTTAATGTATTACTTTGTCAAACACTGAAAAAACCCTACTGATCATATACGATTTTAAAAAATTAATAGGTTTTTAATCCATAACTCGATTGAGTTTAATGCTATCTAACTTTTCAAAAAACCATTTTGAAGCGTTTTTCAAGGGCTATAAGATTAAATTAGTTCAATATTTTTTTTGCCCTTATTTTTAAAAGGGTTTAAGCTGAAAAATCTCGAACAAATTGCTTTTTACTAACATGTGCAAGCTTTAACCGGCCGTATCTTACTTAATTTTAATTCCACAAAATAGTCTATAAAACCAAAATTTCCAAAAAAGCGAAACCTACAGCTTCGTATTGTGCGAAATTTTGCGTATCTCTAATAGTTTTCGATTTATTTTCAAAAAAAGGAACTTTTTGAAAATTACAAAATCTTCCTCTCACTTCAAGCTCAACTTTTTTCAAAACTAAGCATTATAAACTAGCCAAACTTCGAGAGCACACTACAAGTACTAAATAAAGTGAATTGTTAAGGGGTAACGATTTTTTTAGTTAGGGTGGTAATTAGGGGATGATTTTCCAAGTGGATAGAGGATAATGGTGGATAGGGTATAAAAAAATACCGACCAACTTTATTTTTGTCGTAATGCGCTTAGGATTGATGCTAGATACTTCTATAAAAAATATGAATAAAGGCTCTTTCAAGCACTACAAAAAAGGTTTAATGAGTTAACCCCGAAAAATTCATTGGTTTCTTCATATTTCACGTTGAAACTTTTAATTTTGGCTTTTGACAAAGAAGAATCAACTTTCAAGAAGCTATTTCTCCACTTATATTGGGCTTACAGACATAGCTAACCCACCATTCTTTTTGTTTTCCCATAACCTACATTTTTTATAAGAAAGATTTTTTTTGATAAAATACTTTTTCAGTGATTCGCAAAAAACCGTTTGAAAAAGTGTTTTTTAGTTAAAAATTTAACGTTTTCACTTGCGAATAAATAGAAAAGTATTGACTTTTAGAAAAAATGTATAGTACAAGAGATGTTTAAAATTGATTAATATATCCATTCTGGTATTATTTTTTAATGAAAAATTTTTCAGCCCCGAGATGGGATGGCATCCCCCCAGAGTTGAGGATTGGTAGAACTCAAATCCAAATTTTTGTGCAAATCGGTCAGTTTCAGCAAATTATGCGGGAAAATGGCCAGGGACTGGACTACTGATCATGTAGTTGGCGTCGCCTTCACCGTCTGGTAATATTACTTGATCATCGGTGAATAGCAATATGTTCGTGTTTGTATACTCTTACATTTTTTCATCCACTTACGTAAGGCTTCTTTCACATACACTTTGAATATAGTTGGGGAGATTGGACAACCTTGTCTTAACCCTTTGTCAGTTTTTGAATGGTTTTGATAACTGAGTTCCAATTTTTATTTGACTGATTGCATTATTATGTATTTGCGTTATATTTTGTATGATCTCTTTACTAATGCGAGTCTTCCCCATTGCGTCCCATAGTTTAGTTCTAGCTGATGAATCATAAGCTTTCCTCAGGTCAATAAATATCATATGTAATTCTTTCCCTCGAGCTATACATTTCCGAAATCTGCCTAAGAGTGGAAAGGTTGTCTAGACACATGATTTCCTTGGTCTGAATTCGCTTTGTTCCTCAGTTTCTACCATTTCTTCTTCCAGTTGTTTTTTGATAATGCGTCCATAAAGTCTCCCTATCAATTCTGAGTTCTGAGTCAAAACTCAGAATTGATAGAGAAAATCAAAAAGCAGAAATACCGCGACGAATAGGTCAGAGCTGGGCTGCATTCAAAAAACTAGGATTTATACTTAAGAACAGAGATGTCCCCATGAACCCAAAAAGGAAAACAAAAGGAAAGTGTATGATAGCTGCATAATTCCAGTAAATACTTACGGGTTGGAAACAATGAGCCTTACAAAAACAGTTTACATCGCCTACAATGCGCGCAACGAGCTATGGAGAGACAAATGCTGGGTGTCAGTTTGAGAGATCATATAAGGAACGAAGAGATCAGAGGAAGAACAGGGATAACCGAGAGAATAGCTAGATTGAAGTGGCAGTGGGCAGGACACGTGGCCAGGATGGATAGCAATAGATGGAGATCTATTAGATAGATAGATGGAGATGGAGTATTGAAATGGAGGCCCTGGGAAAACAAAGGAAGATTGGGTAGGCCAATGAAGCGATGGGCTGACGATATTAAAACCACAGCAGGAAGAAACTGGACACAAAAAGCGCAGGATAGAGATATCTGGAAAAAACTTGAAGAGACCTACCTTCAGCAGTGGAGGAATTACGGTTTATGAAGAAGAAGAAGAAGACAGTCTCCTTATTGAAGATGTCACAGCTATGCCCATGTAATTGTCATATATTTTTTGTTTCCTTTTTTGTGTGTTGGGCTTATAAAAATTTATTCCACTCTTCTGGTAATTAGTCTCCATTCATTTATTTATTAAATATTTTACATACCATTTCGATAGCTTGGTCAGGAGCATATTTTAATTAATTCACTAGGAACACCTCCAGGACCTGGACATTTATTGCTTTTTATCTTTCAGAGTGTTTGTTTAATCTCTCCTACTGTGATATCTTTCATTGATCTTTTCCGTCATCATTTTTAATGTCTCCTGTTGTTTGTCTCTTGAATTCAACTCTATTTTCAGTTAGAAGTGTCTTATAATACTGTAACGCTTATTCTAATTTATTTACACTGTCCTAATTACACACTACACTACCTAATTTATTTAAACTATTACTTAGCTAATTAATTTATATAACACACTTAACACTAGTCGGTTTATCGCACTGTTTTCACTAGTTGGCAGCTTCTCGTCAAATATCCTCAATAATGTATTCCGGAACCTTCTTTATAGTACTCGATGCTTCTTTTCCCTAATAATGTTTATTCTAGAAAGGCCCGGAACGTAATACATCATTCTTTCTCTAATTGAATATTCGCGATTATTCTCCAAGGGTTTTTATGGCCAAATTAAGCAGAGCGGCCTCCGCTGTGAAGTAGCTGCCTAGGTCCGATAAGGAGTACGCTTACGCTGCTTGTTTACATTTAGCGGTACAATACCTTTCTCATGTATTTATTCCTATTACATCCAGTCTTCGTTGTTCTTTGTTGGTTTTTCTAAGGTTATTTCACACATTTCTAGGCTTCTCGAAACGTAGAACTTCCCAGCAAGGAATTTATCTGGACACATTTTTGATCCAATTATTAATTATTAGTTCTGAGATTAATCTAAGATCTAAGTAGTTAATTCTAAAAATGAAAATTCTGTACCAAAAAATAATTGTAGTTAGGTAAAGCATAACATTTTTTAAAATAATCCTGCAGGAGTATTGCATTACCCGAATATTTAATTTTTTCAGATTGGCTTATAAATGAATTATATTCGAACGTTTATTTAAATTTAAGATTTCTTGTCTACTAAACTGTTCTGTTATTTTTCCAAATGTACGCATTCAGTGCACAGGTAAGAAATACTAAACAATGTTTGAACCGGATAAGGTACACCCGTGATCTATTTTATGTGCAAATGCCATACGAAACCGTAACGAATTTATTTATCAGTCCTACTTCGACATAAGTTACACCATGACATCTCCTCGCCTATCAGGTACAATAGAAGCGCAGGAGAAGAAAAAAAAGCGATGAATTTTAAATAAACATCTGTTACAGAATAAATATAATGCATTCACCGAAAATTAAACGCTTTTTTCAACAAAATGTAATCGATACTTTGAACGTAAAAGCGCATTGAACATGAATAGAGCCGAACATGTGCTGCATATCTGCATACATACATAAAAAATAATCCAGAAAGTCAAATTTAAATCGAATTAGGTGATAGGGAATTTCGCACACGCCCCTTCGACTATTTTTCATCCCTCAAACGGTTTGATCGGTTATTGATCACTGTTATGGTAATTTCTGATTTGCGACAAGACTGTTTATGGGAATCAACCCCAAAGGGGTCGCCGTATGCTCCCGTTCACCCCGGTGCCCCAAATGAATTCAGAATTGGAGCGCGGATCCTTACCCTTTTCAAAACTTACGACTTTATTCCGCTCACAATGGATTTTGATCATTCATGGGTTTTTTTAAATACTGTCACAAGGGCGTACATTTTTAATGTACGAGCTTTTTTTCTATTGTTGGCAAAATTTAAGATTTTTCGAATGTGGTGTTAATGGCCTGAAAGAGATGTTCTACGTCGGGAAAGGGATGAAATGGGCAGGAACTTTTTAGATCTATCGCTTGGAATTTGTATCTTTTTTGAAGAACCTTTGAGAAAAGTCGGGTGATACGTATTTGATTTATGGGGTGACGTGTATAAGCGGGCTAAACGTTATATGATACTTGTGTGTACCTTCGCCTAAGGAAATGCAAAATGAAGGGGTTCACATGCCCAAAATTGAAAATATATTATATCGTATTGCTCTACACAACGAGCGTTCTTACATTAAAATTTATATATCAAAATGGAAATAGTCTGATCTAAAATATTCAATTGTCTCAGAGTTCTGTTCCCAGGCTTTAAGTCAATACAACAATTTCTTTTCTTTTTGTTTAAATTTCGAATACATAGTTCTTAAGAGTCCACCACCCTGCGTTGCTGCGGGATAAAAGACAAGGACGAAGTAGCGGTAGGCGTGACTGTAATTCTCCATTCCACTACTTTTTAACTAGCTAGGACTAAGTTAATTTTCTCACTAAGTTTAAATTCCCAAATACATACGATGGCAGCACTTTACAGCGAGCTTTCTAGCAATTGTAAGGGTTTAGGGAAAACATGATCCTAGGGTAGTGTATTATCGTATCAAAACGAAATAGGGTTTAATGAAGAGATAAAGTTTCATTCTACGTCGGTCTAGTGACAGAATTTTGAGTTTTCTCTTATGTTGGTCAAATTTTGATCTGAAAATAGGACATAAAATAGGGCAACTTTAGGGGCGGCTTTAAACGGACAAAAAGAAAATATCAAAAATCCGTTACTAGACCGATGTGTATTTGAGTTTTTCTCTTCGAGTGGTTTTTATTTGAAAAGAGTATTTACCGTACCCGTACCTCTAAAACCGCCTTAAATTGAATCTGGTGATGGACTCTTAACTTATAAAGTCCCTTATTTAGTTTCTCACTAGCAAGCTTTAATATCTCTTTTCTCCGAAAATACTTGCAATTTGCTAACTTCGAATCAATTCTCTATGGATCCAGTTTCATTATTCCCAATTAATAAGACTTTTTGTACCTTGTACCTTTTCTGGTTTCGAGACTTGTTGGCGTATGGTCATGGAACGAATTGAGTACATTTGTTCCATTTTCTGCACTTCAAGTCATTATCTTTTGTTCTAAGCACTGATGATCTTTAAACCTTTATGTTGTAGTTCTGTCTTTTTGTTCCAAACAATATTTAAGGTATTTTCTTGTTGATCCCTTCCCCTTGTACGTCGTATTACCTTAGGCTAATTTTCTCAACAAAATGTGATTATTCATCGTTCCCGGGACTCATTGAACTAGAGCTGCAAGACTAAGGCACACTTGGAAACGTAGTGTAACGCGAAATGTAAACAGCAGCGCGAAATGTGTTTACTCTTTTCGGACGGCGGCTTTCCTCAGAGGAACGCCGCTACGCTTAATTGAGTCCCGGCAACATCTTATTAAGGAAGAATAATTTATTACCTTCTGGACGTTTCTACATAAAAAAGAAGGCTCGAGTTATTTCAGGAACTATCGCGAACACAATTGAGGTGTATATAAGCGGGCTTGCGGTCGAAAACTCATTTTTTGTTGTAAATCTTGTCGATATTATTATCAATTGTTAAAACCCTTTTCAATTTTCCATGACTTTTTAACTTAAATTATTAATTAAATTAAACCTAAAGTCAAAATTCTGAGAGTTACACAGTCATAATATTTTCATGTCTCCAACGGGACGATAATACACTACACCGAAAACCATTACCAGCTTATCGGATCAGGATAAGGAAGGGATGGTGTGATTCCTAATAGACCAAATCTAACCTACGGTTATTAAAACCTTAAAAATGTAGTAATAACTAGAGCAGTCTGTCATTTTAATTAAAGATAATACATGAAGCAAAATCGGCTCTTTGAACACATTAAAGCGTCACTTCACACAGCAAGCTTTAGAATTAATATTATATCTAGCAAATGAGATACAAAGCTAGCACTAGATTACTACTAAAATATAATTCGCTATATTCATTTGTTCAGTGGAGTAAAAAAAGATATACTTGCAAAACGAGATGTTTCACTTCTAATGAATAAAAAGCTAAAGAGAAGAATTAAGGATTGGGAGTACATCACCGAGAACATAATAAACGTAAGCCTTGAGATCTATGGGAGAAGAATCACGATACTTGGAGTTTCCGCACTATCGGACGATGAGCCTGTAGCAGAAGAAGGTGAATTTTTTGAAAAGCTTGATGAAGTGTTGTCAAACATTGGAAACACCAGAGACCTCATAATGCTAGGCGACTTCAATAACCGGACAGGTAAGAAGCTCAATGATAACGTAGTCGGTCCCTACGGTGAAGAAGCTATAAATGTTAACGGGACACGATTGATCAAACTCTACACGCAAAAGGAAGTAAGAATTATATACCTGGGAACAAACTAGAAAACTGAAGTTAATAATATGTAGATTATTTAATCATGAAACAGTCAACACTCTTACAAGTATAAGACGTTAGAGTTCAAAGAGGAGCCAGCCATATGTGGAACTAACCATTACTTGTTACGAGCTAAAATCTATATTCCAGAATAGACCACGACTGAAAAAAAATAAGACTAACCACCGTGAAATCGGAAATAGTTTGGTAAATTATCCGAAATACAAATTGGACAATCTCCTCAATGAAAGCACCAAGTATTTTTACCAAAAACGCCTAGATGAATACTTGAACCTGGCTGAGAATATGTGCCTTGAAGCAAGTTACAATAATATAATAGAAGGTACCCACAAAGCAGCGCAGGAAGCACTAGGAATTAAACAACAACAGCAAAAAGCACTAAACTATGGTGGTCAGATGAAGATGAAGAGCTAATAAACATAAATGAAAAACCTACCTGAAGTGGTTAAACACAATATCAATAGAAGGCAAAGAAGCAAACAACAGGGCTAAACAACAAACACGAAATAAAATAAATCACCAAAAAAGAAATGAGGTTTGTGATAGAAAATGCCAGGAAATAGATGGATGTATCGGCAGAAGAAAGTGTACAGAAGCATGGCGATTCATTAATAAAGTTAGATCAACGGAGACTGAAAAAGCATCCATTAAGAACATATCCGAAGAAACAGTGAATACAGCACTATAAAAACCTATTAACAGAAACAAGGAGGCAAGATATAATATCGGTTAACATTTAAGGAGAACAAATGCAAATAGAAGAAGAAATGGTAAAACAGCCATTACCAAACTAAAAAATGGAAAGTCATGTGGATCAGAAGGAGTGTACTCAGAATTATTAAAAAATGGCACACAGAAACTGAGAACAGTTTTAATACAAATTTTTAATAAACGACTGAATGGCCAGGAAGTTCCTAGTCAGTGGAAAGTGGCAGACATATCGTCAATCTACAAAAAGGGAAACACACTGACTGTCTTAATTACATTGGTATATCAGTTACAGGTACAATTAGCAGGTTATATGGAAAGATATTGGGAGATCAAATAGAAGCAGAACTTATAGAAGAAGAACAAGGTATTCCGGATTTAGAGCCGGAAGATCATGTACGGAAAACGTATTGTGTATGAAGCAGATAATAGAAGATGGGTCACTTAGAAACAGATATTCTATTTATTGATCTCTAAAAAGCTTATCATAATATACCCACTAACAAGCTATGGTAGATATTGCTAAACATTTCCATGAATCAAACCCTCATAAAGCTATAAAGTTCCTTTATAAAAATTCAACCTCGAAAATAAAAATAGGAAATAGACTGTCTAGCGAGTTCTACGCGATAATGGGTCTGGGCTGCTCTATATTGCCAAGACTTTTTAAAATTTATGTTAAAGAAGCGTTACTACTATCCTTAACTGCTAGAATAGTATTTATCGTATAGTTTGCAAACGATCAGGCAGTACTAGCGGAGGAAAAAGTAGAACTAGAATACTTGGCACGGCAACTAAAAGAAACCTACGAAGATTGGGGACGAACTATGAATGTTGAAAAAACCAAATACTTGTGCATATTACGAGAAAGTTGTAACCTACAATGGAAAACTCATAAGAAATAGTGGCCTATGGGAAGAGTATAAATACCTAGGGGTTACATTAAATAAAACGGATTCAGACTACAAAGAAATAAGAACAAGAGTGATACAGGCACGAGGAGCAATTAACTGTCTGAACTGAATCCTCTGGACTAAACTATAACGAAACGTAAGAAATGCAACCTTGCTCTGGGTATAATAAGGTCTGTATTGGTCAAACTTTTAGATTTCTTAAAGCTAGAATAATTTCTCAAAAGTGATTTTAGGCGAGGTGTTAACGCCCAGTTTCATAATGAAGTTAAAGTAGACTTTAATTTAAAGTTTACTTTGACTGTGATGCTTTCATGTCCCTTAACTATTTTCAACTTCACAGTCAAAGTCAACTTTAAATTAAAGTCGACTTCAACTTCATTATGAAACTGGGCGTAAGTCGTGTATCTAAGCAGAAATCGTTATCACTTTGAACCACCAAATGAAATATAGTGAAACCGCAGTTTTAAGAACTGAACTGAATTTCTTTAAACGCACCTTTTTGAAATGGTTCACATTTACAATACATCTGATTGTCTTAATAAAAATACTGATATTCAAAATTTAAGTTTAATTTACAACTACATTTTACAACTGTCTAGTAATAGAAACATAAATGACGATGTTACTTAATATTTCAACTAACATTCTGTTTGGGAAGTGAGTCGTAACTTCGTCATCACCAATTTCCATGTCTTGTTAAAGAAGTAGTTTATGTTACCCCTTGTGAAGACACTGTGACAGAGTTGTCACAGTGAGTGAGTGTATGGAGTAAGGCGAACGTATAAGGTGAAAATCCTTATCTATAGAGAAATTAGTAAAACTTGCGGTGCCGTCATCAATGACGTCACATTTATTGCCAATTGCCGTTGGTGTAACATAAAAATTTGCTTTAAACAGAGCACACTGTTATCCCAGTTAAAAAGAGATAGCACACTGTCGGATGTTAGCCGATAAAATATAAGTTGGTAGCCGTGGGCACTGTTGTCAGACCATTCACGAATTGACACGAAAGTTTTGTTATGATTTTGAGGTTATATACTTCGAAATATTTGCTCGCTTCGGTAAATT
The DNA here is from genome assembly GCA_946251905.1 of Cryptocephalus moraei. Lineage (NCBI taxonomy): Eukaryota > Metazoa > Arthropoda > Insecta > Coleoptera > Chrysomelidae > Cryptocephalus > Cryptocephalus moraei. The sequence goes on along the minus strand of OX276456.1, from coordinate 11,215,894 downwards.
GTAAATTAAATATGTGTTTGAGTGTTTTCGAGTGTAAGGAATTGCAATAAAATGCCTAAACCATTGAATAGTCGGTGTCAGCAGCTGGTCTCGTCTCTACTCAGTTACTTTGAACTGGAACGAAATAATGGGGGCACCTTACTCCCGCTAAACTGCGTTAGAAGAGGTAAAGTATTGATACTATTGGTTATTAAGCTTCTATGGCCCTTATTGGAAATATTTTTAGCGTGTTTCAGCTGTACTGAAGATCAGTGTGTGTACTGTGAGTAGAATCTCGCAAAAAGTGAAGTGATGTGGTGTTCGTCACTTCACTTCGCCGAAGAAAAACCGGAGGAACGGTCAGTTATTATTATGGACAACGCACCGTACCACAGTACGTAGATAAGGCTCCGACAAGTGGATCGACAAAGCCTGTTATAAAGGATTGGCTTACAAAACATAACTTTCAATTTGAACATACAATGTTGAAGAGTGAACTACTTCAAATTGTTAATCAGTAAGTAGAAATGAAATATAAACATTTGTGTTTATTTAATTATTTCTTTCTAGAAATAAACCAGAAAAGATATACCTAACGGATCAGATGGTTGAACAATATGGCCATAGAGTGTTACGTCTTCCTCCCTATCATTGTATATTCAATCCAATCGAGTTGATATGAGGCGTGGCGAAAAATTATTATAACCAACACGTAGGTCGAGATGGAAATGCAAACGATAACTGTTTGGACATGTGGAAAGAAGCATTGTCTACCATTACACCTGTGGTCTGGATAAACTCCATCAAGCATACAGAACAAGTAATTGAGAAATGGTGGATTCGTGAACGAATGTTTGATAGAATGGAAGTTAACAATTTAGTGATTGACTTGAACAGTGACTCAGAGAGTAATAGTGATTTTTAGGAAATATTTAACATCTACACGAACATGTCATCTATAGTGACTGTGAATCTAAAATCGAGCCTGATATGTCTGGTATCTCACTTTTACCTATATCAGGTTCTGACTAAACTAAATACATCTTACTCTAGGTATGTGCACATAATGTATTATTAGAGTATTATTATATTGTAACTGCAGTGCATGCATATTTATATAGTAAAACTTTTTTTAGGTGAACATAAAATGAAGGCTTGATGGACACATGTAAAGCTGCCAATAGAGAGTTGATAAGAGACAGTACTCCCGACGGGTTGACCGGGGTGTGTTTCCTTCCGCGACTTTCATAACTACAATATTCTGCTTGAATTCCAGATTCTATGCCGTTGGACATGCACCTCCCTACAATGTCTCTACGCTCCTCGATCCAATTACACCTGCCAATTTAGTGTACACTTTCTTGATCCAAATGTTGCAGATCAGTTATTATATCATACTTGTAGTTTGTAGCTTATCTTCAGAGCAGTGTTTCCATTTCATTTTCATAGGTGTAAATATTTCTTTTCTGTTTTGGATTTGTCATCTATTAATGTTATTTGTTTTCTTCTATTTGCTACTGTATTCCTTAATATTTTTGGTTCTATACTTATGGTTTTCACAACAATGTCAGTCTCGACCTCCATACTTCTCTATTTATTATAAAGAAAAATGCACCTTTAATCCCGAAAAATATATATTCTTTATAAAAAATCACTGAGATGTTAAACTGAGTTCAGGTGAGAGAAGTTAGGGGTATAATTCAATGTCGGTAGGGGTATTTGCCCTTGAAGTAGTTGTTTCCTCTAATTGCTCAAAAGTTCAGTTATATTTGAATTTTTCCATTTATTATTTTTAATTGTAGGCTTAATTTGGGTTTCTTTGTTTCAATTGATGACCACATATATTCTGGCAGCAGATACTTTACTTACTTTATTGTTGTTTGTTTCTCACATGTTAATTTGTTCTGTATTGCCCTCTATTCTTTCTCATCTGTATTTTTATTACCTAATATTACATTGTAGGTCATTTTGGTCAACAATTCAATTTCAATCTTGTATTTTCTGTGCTGTGCCAAGTCCATTCTCTACTGGGTTTCTCTTTATATGAAAGTGCACACTTCCTGTTCCACTCCTTTCCTGGCAAAGGATACTCACACCTCCCTGTGGTCTTTGGTGGACAGTGAGTTTTTATAACAAAGCAATGCATAAAGTCAAAGCACTTGCAGATATGTAATTCAATTAACAAGAATGCATAATGGCAAATTAGAAAAACTTATAAAATGACACTGACTAAATGAGTAAATTCCATATACCTTACTCATCCTAGAACACATGATCCTATTTGAATTGTAATTAGTGTATATAAATGTGTTTGTAATTAAGAATTTCATAATTTCTAATATAATTAATCTATTAATATCTATTTTCGTAAAGAATAGGAGAATGTTCTCGGGGAGCTAGATGAATTATGAAGTGTTCTTGGGGTTTGTCAAGAACACTTCATAATATCTATTTTGTTTGTAAATAATTGTATAATAGCATAATAGTGTATAATGTAATATGTATAGGTAATGTAAATGTATAATAATACTAATAAAATCACACTGACTAAATGAGTAAATTCCATGTACCTACTAACACATCCTAACACATTATGATTTTATTTCATTTCTAATTATTGGTGTATACTAATACCTATATATTTTTAATTATTTAAGAATTTCACAATAATCTCAGAGCAAAATTCATGAAAGACGAAGAAAATGTATACTTTTCAGTTATAAATTTACTAGCCAAACCAACAGTCATGTCAAGTAAAAATATTTGATGTGGCAACATGGCGACGTGCTGACGTCACAAATTTTGATGACGTGCACCGCAAGTTTCACTAATTTCTCTATACTCATGGTGGCGTGTATGGATGTCTTCCTTCATACATATGTTTCTCTTCAGATTATTATCTTACTTTTAACATAAGGCGTAGTCTCTAGATTCTGTAACACAGAGGTCTGGAATGGAGTATCACTGACTTTGATGGCTTTGTTGATGGGTTGTTTCCCTTGTTCTACGCTGTGGCGGGTGTAGATATCTTGTTAATTGTAAGGCATATTATAGTCTATATTACTAATAACATTACTGACTTATACCCGCTTGCACCAATTCTACTTAAATCAGTACATAGCAAAGTGATACTTAGGGGCAAATTCAGAAACGACACTCACACTCATTTCTACCTACACTCAATTGTATCTCAAAATGAGAGTGAGTGCGCCTTCTCCTCAATTTTGGAATTCAGAAACGTGTAAATCAAGTTACTCAAACACATCTCAATTTAACAATGATTTGAGGAAAGGCTGTTTGGCAATATCGCAAATCGTCGTGTTCGCTGCAGACTGTGTTAGTTCAATTTGGTGTTCTGTGCATATATCATGTGTTTTGTGGCAGCAACTGTCAGGCGCATGTCAAGCGTCACCTAATTTGGAATCGCGTTTTGCAAAGTCGTCCAAAAAAGTATATGTGTGCAAGGGAAACGGTCCAATTAAACGAGTCTCCACCTCTATGCCTGTCATATACCATTGGAAAAATCATATGTCGAATGGTGTCTCCACCAAATCTATACCGCTGTAAGATCTCCGAGTTGTTTAAGTGCTGAAGGGGATTGTTGTAATCTCTGATATAATTTCTGAAACAATTAATTGCCTTACTGAACAAATCATACTTTTCCCTCGGTACGCATTTCCATCTTAGGGTGCTACCTACAATTTTATCGTAGGTAGGAAATTAATCGCATCTATCTTTACCTACCGTGGCACTGGTAAATATCTTTCATCCTCAATATATTGTATGAACTCTACAAATTCATGAACTCATTAGCCATGATGCCCATGATATCCATATTGCTAACACCATCTAACATAAACAGAAATGCACAAAAAACTGTCACTAACGACGCTAATAACCATCTGCACGAAAGTCAAAACTCGTATGGTTGGAAATTATTTTAAGTGGTGAATTTCAACCACTCAAATCTCACTCAATGTGATACTCAATTTAAGGGACATTTCAATTGAGGAAAGTGTATGAATTCCAAATTGAGTGTAGTGAAGATTTTACTTAAAAATTGAGTGTAGGTGTAGGGTGAGTGGCGTTTCTGAATTTGGCCCTTAATGTTTAAACTCAGCTTAAAATTGTGTGACTTGCACTTAAAAAATACCTAGCTAAGGTACGGTGGAAGGTTGGTAGCACTTGGAACTATCATGTTTCGCGATTAAATTGTCAAGTGACAACTAGTCAGGTCGTGGTTTTGTGGTTATGTTTGTTAGTTGTTGTTAGTGTTGGTTACTGCAACCTCAAAAATGAGCGAGAATAAAAGAATGAGAAGTGCCATTATTGCACTATCCAAGAAAAGAACTCCTCCTGAATCTGGTCAATTAATGCCAACTAAACAATCAAGAAATATTTATTTTACATATTCTATAAGATACTTACAAATCACAAGGATATTCTAAATGTTCCTCAATTTCTTCCAACAACAAAAGTGTGTTTGCTTTCGAGATTCGAAACCTTTTATAATAGGTAACATCATCAAATGAATAAAAATATTCTTCTCTGATGTAGATTCTACATGGTACTTCAAATTCTATTAAATTAACTGCATTTAATTCAAAAATATCTTCATCATCTTCAAATATTTGCAACATTTCTTTGCTTCTCAAAATAAACAGCACAAAATCGTCAAAACCTCTATACACAACAAGAGGTTAAGTCAGAGTTAAACCGAGAATATTCTTGGCTTAGTTAAACCTCATACTAAGGTGAGCTTAATGGTGAAATGTCGCCATGTGCAAACCATTTTTTGAATTAAAGTGTTACTTAGGGTTAAGTGTAACTGATGCAAACGGGCATAAAGATTTTAAATGAGGTGTTTTAATTTCATCATTAATAATAATGTTAGTTTAGCCTGGAAGCTTCTAAAAGGAAACTTATTGAAATTTAGACTTGCATACCTTTTAAGTTTTTTGAGATATGAGTTCTTGTTAGATATAGAAATATAAATACAAGTTTACTACATTTCTACTCAACACAGGTCATCAGTAGTAATAGTCACAAAACTATAATTCATCTTTTTGTCAAGCGTGTAAGGTCTTAAGTTTGAACGCATCAGTTCCTTACAATACCAAACCATCGATTCGATGTAACGTTCACCTGTCTAGATTTCACGTAAAATTATAAATCATTTTTTTACTCGGCATCAATCAAATCGCTGCGCGTCGCCGGTGTCGTCGTCCCCTTGATCAATGATCCTTAACAAAACAAGCAACCCCTTCGGACGAGATTTGTCAACTCACATCCTTAATTACTTCGTCCCTGTCCTTCCTCGCCACGACCGATTTCACCCATTCTCGTCGTCGATACATCACGCCGAACTTACGCGGGGGTATGAATGAACTTTTCAAAGAGCGAGAGAGGGAAATTTTCCTTTCGGACACCTGTGTAGGTAGAAAAAACACACCGTGTAGGTGGGTGGTTCAAAGGGTCCGAGGGAATGACCAAGAGACGTCGGTAGACTGACTGGCACCCGAACAGGGACGGTCCTCGTAGATTTCGACGGGAGTCTAGTAAAATAAAATAATCTAGCAAATGTGGCTCAAATTGAATAATATGTAGAAAGGGAAATGTGGACTACGGGTGAATTACTAAACGTCAATTAGCATTGCGAACACAAGTAAACTCTGTTTTCTCTGATCAATGAACGATATTTAAAAATATTGCCATGTTGCGCTGAAACTCTGTTTCTCCAGCAAACGTGTTCCACTTTTGTTCTCACCAATAGATTGCAGAAAATCGTCGCGTTACAGAAAACCCCATGTGTATCTACTACTGGACAGAGCATGATTAGTAACCTAACATCACACTCATATTCACTTGAGTCGATGAGAATTGGTAAGAAATATTATTTAATATAAATATGTGTAAAATATGTAGATTCGGATTTGGCTGCCCGTTTAAGTGTTTCGTAGATGGAACGGAAATCACTCTTCAGGCCCGTCACCCCCATTCACAATGTGCTTTATTTCCCAACAAAAGGCATGAAACTAGACACGAAAGTACAAAGCTCGCCCTCCTCAAATGAAAGCACCTACAAATCTTAAAACTAACAGAATCAGTATCATTCTGAATGCGAGTTCTTACTAGCGACAAAAATATTCAATGGGCATTGTGAGCGTTCCGAAAAAAGAACATTCTGTATCAATAGCGACTCCCAATGGAATGTTACGGGGCAGGTAGGGGATATATTTTGTTTTCTGTGAAAAAGTGACCACACCTTTCGTAGCATCACTCGAATGGTTTCTCTTTCTCTCTCTCTCACACACACTCTCCTCTCACACATTTTAAGGGTTTCCGGTGTTTTGTTGTGTCCCATTCTCCTCCGACAACATTGTTACTTTCGATTGTTTAGCTTATAAATACCGACGCTTGGCCGTTTTCTTTGCGTCGCTAATGCGATTGCCGTGATTCAGCATACGATTTTTTTAAAGGTAATAAATTAGTTATTTTGGAGGTCTATTGGCCGATTATGCATGGATGCCAGTCAGCCTATTTTCCTCTTGATTAGACAATTAACTGACTTGTCTAGTTTCAGTTAGGAATCCGGTGAAAAGTCGATCGATGGATGAATCGCGATGATAAGATTACATTCTTGCTTTTGTAGAAATTATTTTAAGAAAAAACTTATACCTATCGCCTTCGTTGATATCATACAATGCTGTGTTTAGAAGGAAAAAAAAACGAATTAGGTGTTTTCGTTTAGAATTAAAGGAAACTGCCTACTAGAAAATACAGGACATATGGCTACAAAATGGGGCACGGGTCAACTCGTAAGGATTAATCCCGGTCAGCATTTTATCTTCGCCGAGATCGGTCAACTCGTAAGAATATGGTTGTCTAGAAGGCGAGTATACGATTTTAGATAGATGATATACAGATATAATATACACATATTCTCATATTAAATTTTCAGATTCAAGGAGAGAAATGTATTGTCACTTTGTCACACTTATCACAAATGTTTAGTTGGAACGTAACAATCCTCCCCCTTATTTCATATTCTTAGTCTTAACAAATATCCGAACGACTTCGTTACACTCATCATCCCCTTGATTATTTCTGAGAATCCTATTACGAGTTGATTCATCCAAAACTCCCCTTTAAAAATTTACCTGCCGGTTCGCATACGAGTTGACCGATCTTAGGGTTGGGGATTAAAATTTCTTACGAGTTGACCGCCGCCGCCAAAATGACATCCAAAGTCTTAAAACGTCTTCTACTTATAGTCGGTGTAACTAAAGACTTTCTTCATTCATTTCCCTTTCTCATTTCAACACGAATTTCGTGGTAAATATGATTATGTATATACCTTGCAAATATCCAACGCGTCACTTACTATTTGGAAAATTTTACTCTGAAATTTGTCTTTGATCTTTTAAAATCCATATTTACGTCGCGAAATGAAATGTTTCCCAAAAAAATGTTACACTGATCTGTCGTAATTGGGTAATACTAATTACTACAGATTACATTAACACGTAACACATGAGATTACCCAATTACTGTCCCAGACAGCACAAAGGTGTCTTTAAGACGTCTTATAGACGTCCCATTATAGCTGTACAAGACGTCTGTAAGACGTCCGTCTAGATGTCTTCTAGATGTCTTGAACACGTCTTTTACACGTCATTTGTTACAAAAACAGACGTCTTTACGCGGTCTTTAAGATGGCTTACAAGCTGTATATAAGACGTCTTTAAGATGTTTTACAAGCTGTATATAAGACGTCTTTAGGATGTCTTTCAACCTCTATATAAGAGGTCTTAAAGACATCTTGCAAGTTGTACGTAAGACGTCATTAAGACGTCTTTAGGACGCATTGCTAGCATAGGCCAAAATGAGAACACCTCAATTTTCAACCACATACATTTTATTACAACACATAAGTGCATACAACATAGGATAGACAACATAAGAGCAATAACTTGCTAAATATACTTTTTCGCCCTGAACCACTTGTTAAACAGTTGGTTAAAGTTAGAAATTCCTAATTAAATGTATAAAATTATTAAAAATTTGAGAATTAACTAGCTAAAATAAATTACTCTACTAATCACTTCTGCAAACAAATCTGCAAACAAATAATACCACCTTAAAGATTTCCTAATTAGACAGTCCAAAAGTTGTCTGAAAAAGGGTGTCTTTATTAATGAAGACCTGCCAAATTAAGACGTTTTTAATACGTCCATATGCGGAAGTATAAAGAGGAATTTTACTGGATAACAAACATCCAGACTTCAGTCAGACGTCTTAAAGACGTCCAAAACAAGACATCTTAAAGACGTTCAAAACAAGACATCTTAAAGACGTCTCTTTTAGGTCTTCAGACGTCCAGGCCACAATAAGACCTTTACAAGATGTCTTTAAGACGTCGTGTGTTGTCTGGGGTCATTATATGGTCACATCATGATTGGTTTATCAGCAAAAATTGAAGTTGTAATAAATACAGTGCCATGAACTCTAACTCTACAGGTTTTTACATGTTATCTACACAATATCACATGAAAAGTCACAATATTTTCTGTTTTAGTTAGTTCAACTAACGACTTTCCTCTTAGTATATTTCGCTTTCCCATTTCAACACGAATATCATGGAAAATATTATACGTAGCTTGCAAATGTGTAAGGCGTCACTTACTACTTAAAATATTTGCTATTGCAATGTATATTTGTGATCTTTCAATATCTATATCGACGTCCCACAATGAAAAGTTTCCCAAAAATATCATTAAAGTTACGTCTTCAGAAAATACACATTAATACTTAATACAACAGTTTACCCAATGAGTGTCATGATTATATCATGATTGGCTTATTAGGTACGAGGAATTGAAGTTGCAATAAATTCGCGAAGTTCCTGTACCAATAGATGGCGCTATACAGAGTTATATCTCAGTGAACAACAAAACAAAGTCACTTTATTGAGAGGTTAAGTTTTAAGTTATTTTACATTATGTTTAGTTTTTTGTAATGAATTGAGTGTTTTAGGACGTATTATTTATTTATAAGACATTGGTGTTTCATTCTGTGTATTCCTAATCGGCACTTCAACTACAAACTAGCATATATTTTGTCACCGGTTTTCCAATCTTGAGTACACTCTGCCAAGCTTTACATAACTTGGGATCTGATGGAAATTAATGCAAAGAAATATCCTTTGTCCAGTATGTAAGTACACTAAGATACACTACATATTTTTCTTGATTTTGTTGCGATTGTTTTATGGATAGACTGCATGGTTAATAGTTTTACCTACAAAAAATATTGCTTACTTATTTATTATTACTTCACATTAACGTCTAAAGAGTTGAATACAAAAGAAGGTATTCAACTTTTGCGCCGCTTACCTTAATAAACTGTATTGAATCCAAACAGTTTCAAATTATTACCTCTTCACTCTACTCAATTATTATCTCTGATGACAACGAATAACGATGATTTTAATTAACATTTACAGTACACAACAGCACAATTTATAACAAAAACTAAAAAAAAATTGCTAATATACTGTAAAAATTACAATTTTTAAAAAACATGCCTACGTTTAAAACAACCACGTGGCTTTGTTGTTCACTGAGTTTAGGGTGCCGAAGGTTGATCATAGATGTCGCACCATTCGGGGAACTTCGCGAATACAGAACCAAGAACTAAAACTCTGTAGGTTTTTATTCAGCAATTTTTTGATACAATTTATTTTGAAAAAAAAAGAATTTTTTTCAAAAAGTTTTGAAAACTATCCAGAGTCTTAATCAAGATTCTTAACACCTTGCTGGATCTTATAGGCATATAGGGATGACCGAAGGTTGTCCAGCTTCTCTAAGTTGGCCATGGCAATGTAAACCAAAGGAAAACACCAAGTCTTAACCAACTGCTTTATTCAAAGATGAGCGACCGGTTTCGGCTTCATGGAAGCCATTCTCAGGCTCGCAAACAAGTTGTTTTTAGGGCTCCTGTTGCTCGAAATAAGATACAACTATCTTGTTGATCTCCAACCTCTCTAGAATGAGGAAGCTCACACCTTTAGGGCTGTATCCATGTCCTGAAAGAATTTTATGTAGTTAACACTCTTGTTCGATGTGTGTTAATTTTTATTTGTTTTTTAACTGTGCGTGTATCGACGTAATTGTTTTGTATGTGTGACGCCGCACATTTCGAGCAACAGGAGCCCTAAAAACAACTTGTTTGCGAGCCTGAGGATGGCTTCCATGAAGCCGAAACCGGTCGCTCATCTTTGAATAAAGCAGTTGGTTAAGACTTGGTGTTTTCCTTTGGTTTACACTGGCGTAAAGGGATGTTCAAATTATAGAACACCTATTACAATTTGAAAATGGTACCACCAAGAGAGCCTTTTTCGGAATAAAAATTTGTTTATAAATAAATTCATTAGTGTGTAAAATTTGGGTAACGTTTTTTTAAAAGATATTAAATTTGGTCTAGTGGCTTCCTACAAGTAATATGTGCTTAATACATCATGAAAATAAGGCCAAAGTCGACAAATAGTAAATAAGTTCAGATTCCTGTTTCTCGTTCATTCGGGTACAACAAATTGTTTTATCAGAGTTAACATGCGGTACTTCACGCTTTATTTGCAGGTCCATTATTTTTCATTTAATTTACATGTGTTAAGAACTAGTTGAAGATGGACCGAAATACTCGATCCTCTTAAGTATTTCTTCTAATGGTTTGGTTTTCAAATTAAAAATTTTTAATACTCATTTATGGCTTAAAATTAAGTAAGTTAATTTGAGTAAATCATCGTCTTTGAAACCTATTAACTTTAACTATATTGTCTTGTGATAGAAAAACCAAAACAGATACACATGGTCATGTGTTGAACTTGTGCATTTTTTAAAAACATCTTTTTTGTGTATTTTTCATTTTGTGACGAAGTGATAAATTTTTAAGACTTATATAATAAATTTTAATACATAATTTCCTGAGTAACAAGTTATGTTCAACACAATTCTTAATTAGATGTCATATTTATCCCGGTATTCACTTTAACAAGGGAAGAAAGATAATCGAATCATAAGTTCTTAATTCTTGGATCTTCCATGAATTCAGCACTAAGTTTTTTAATGGCATAAATTTGAATTTTAGTGTATAAGTAATATTATTGCTGGCTAATCACAGAAAATACCTACATATATTTAAATTCAACAATAAAGTAAAAAATGCCATCAACATTGAGCGCCGTAGTTAGAAATATGGTCGTTATAAAATTACTTAAAGCATTACAGTTCACTTGACACAATTTCGTCAAATAGTGTAACTTCAAAATTTCTAAGTTTATTACAGACGAAAATGTTACTGTGACATGCCATACTACCCTTTGAAGGGGAATGAAATAATCGAAATGATGTACTATAGGGTCTATCAAACTTGGAAAAGTGTGTTGTAGCTTTTACTATTATTATTTATTATCTGTTGGCAAATAATTTATTATTAGATATAGCTTATTCCGATTGTTGTTGTTGCAATAGCAAAACACCTCAAAGAACAAGTTGTTTATTCCTTCTGGTTTTCCTACCTCTTTATGCAGGCTCCTCTTTTTTCCTTTCCTCTTGTCTCATAATATGTTCCCAATACCACGAGCAGTCTCTGCGTATATTCACGTCCAGACATTTATGGTTACGACTTACGTCAAATCACGAATTTGCAGCTATTGTTTGGCCTTTGTTCGGATTAAAGCCTTACTGTTGGCATTTACTACCCATCTAATGGTTATGGTTCCAGTTCCAGTGTGCGTCCTCTCAGAACCTATTGTATATTTTATCGTAGTAGGCGCTGGTGTGAGCTATAAATTATATTTCCGAAGCGAAAAAAAAAGTCGCTTGATGATTTTACACCTGGAATGTTGTTCTAAAACCACCACGGGATCGTTTATCGCCGACTGGTGGTTAATCTATTATAAATTCGTGTTTTAATCTATGTAGTGTAATAAAAATGGGAGATTATATAAGTTGGTTGCTTTATTGGGTTATTAATGCAGGCTCTAACTTAAGGTTCAAAAATAGACCTTTTGGATTAATCTGCGCCTCAATTTTCGTTCTAATCAGTGACAAAAAAATAGATTAGTTACGTGCAATCTAAAGTTGATTAAATTTTGGGGACAGACGACAGTTCTAGGATCATAAAAATCATACTACCAGACACGTTACTTTCAAATAAAACAATTTTTGTGAATCCAAGTTATTATCTTCATTATTCATTATATGTTCATTGTTAAGTTAGTAAAGTGAAATTTAAATGGGACTGTCAATAATTTTTCGCGCATTAGAAGTGGGATCATTTTTCTCGCGATGAAGGTAGGTGTTGCTGAGATAGTCGGTTTTGTTTATTTTTAGGTTAAGCTTACAAAATAAAATTACTATGGTAAACAATTTAAATTTAAAACTACTGAGAAACAAGTAACGACTCACTTTATCTCTAAAGAAATTAAGTCATCTTGTTTTCGTTAATTGGGAATAAGGAACAAACTATCCTTATCAAGAAAATGAATGAAATGAATGAAGAGCGCTAAGAAATGTACGAAAAACTTAATGGGCGAGTTACACATAACAATAAGCTCTAAAATATTTCTTCGCATTTATAAACAGATTCATTATGATTTTCATCACAAAAAAAAAGAAATATTCAATAACTTTTTTAAAAGTTCATCTACTTGACTTTCCATGAGTTATTAATTGCCTCTATATATGTTTCTAATTTTTATCACACGTTAATGGAATAACGATCAAGCTGTTTTTGTATAATCTGCAAAGTTTTGTTCTGCTAAATTCGTACACCAACTAATTGATGTGTAGCGTTACAAGAAGCTACCCAATTTTGTATACTATAATCCGGCGATTCCCATCTCGGCACAAGAAGCAGGTAAACGACAAAATTATACCCCAACTCGGCATAGGGTGCTGCCCATCTCGGCCCACATCTTACCAGGTACTCTGTTTTACAGAGCCCAGCTCGACACAGAAATTATTTGTGTATAACCCGATCACCTTCAGGTAGATTTTCTACACATTCTACAGAAAATTCTGATGATGCCTATTAAGCCTATTGAGTACGTTTGATCCTTGCCCCCTTGCGTTTCCAACGTACTTTCGAGCGTATCACATGACGTTCACTTGTATACGGTGTACTGCGTATACTAGGTTTCCCAAATATTATGAATTTTGCGTAACAGTGAATTACCTTTATTTTCGACAATACCGTATTATCACTATACCTCCCTAGATTTATGCCGAGTTGGGTTATTATTGTAGTGTTGTATAACCTGCTCGACCCGCCGGGCTACGCACCATCCGTTGTGCCGAGATGGGTAGGTATATTAGAAATGGACAGACTAGGTGTCGTAAAATTGACCGCAATAAAATGTGCCGAGATGGGATACACCCTGCCCACCCCTATAATCCATAACCTTTCCAATGGAATAAGCTCGGTATGCTAGAGAGGCAGTATTAATATTTCTATATGTATTAATTTTCTTTGCCCATGCATGTAAAGCTAGTAATAGTAGTAATGTATTCGGGAAATATTGTGTAAATCTTGTTTTTTTTTTAATTGTCTCGTACAACTCGATTTCAAATATTAATTTAAACTATTAATTTTTAATCTAAACTTACATTTATATTTTTGTCGCATTGTAGAAGTAAAGGCATCATCAGCTATTCTAGTATTACAGTTTTGAGTGATATATTAGATATTAATTTTTCCACTCAGTTATTAAATATTTTGACTGTCACCATTCACATCTTGGTGCTAGTTAACGTGCATGCTTCGAGAGCTAATTATCAGGAGTGTATTCGGTACAAGAGTAAACATCTAGACTAGAGCATTCACAATGATCAGCCTTGGTTAGACCTTATGTTAATCATCGGTCCATGAAAACAGTTGTGTATGATTTACACTGATGTAATCCCAGTTTACACATTTAATTAATACACACAGCAAATTAATAATGATAACGAAATTAATAAATAGTAATAAATTAATTATTAATAGATGATTGGACATATGACTCCCCATGGCATACTGATACGTCACATTCTCCCTCATTTTATTATATTTCTTCGGGTTTGTTGATGGGTTATAACTATGTTTTGGTTTTACTACGTGTTTTACTTATACGTGCTTCTACTAAAATGGGAAATCAAAACCAGCGACACTTGACACGGTAATGGCACTTATCGATGTGTGGAAAACTAAATTAGATGATGTGCGAAAACGGAACGCCCTCGTTAACATGGAAATAGACGAACATTTGAGAAAACCTTTAGCCTCGTGTGATGTACGTAAACGGACTGCATGTAAAGAAAAAAATTAGTATTTTGTCCCAAAAATGTAGGAAAGATTTTAGAAATAGAAGTGGTCCTTAATTTTTTGTTTAAAATGGAAAAAAATTGCATGGGCCACCCAAAGACTGTTTATTTATATAAGAATGGATGTTCATGAAGTTATAGGTGGACTACCTGCCAATGATTGTATATTGGTGCATGAAACTTTATATTGTAACGTTTATTTTCTAATTTATTTACACTAATACTAATTGTACACTAGACACTACTTAATTTATTTACACTATTACTAAACTAATTAATTTATATAACACACTTAACTATTTCCTAACAATAATTTATATCACTTTTAATTATTAATTTATTTATACGCTCTCGCTTTCGCTATTTCGCTTGTTTATTCTCGCGGCTTCCGTCTAATAATAGTCTCCTTCGTCCGCAGCGTTACTTTTATAGCCCCCCATAATGTATCCCCGAATTTACTAGTATTTGCTCGATGATTCGACAAAGCACTCGATCTATCTCGATAATAATGTTTACGTAGAAAATGTCCAGAAGGTCATAAATCACCTTTCCTTAAATAATAATCCGGGAGCTTTCTTCTTTAATAAGATGTTTTTATAGAATTCAATTAAGCGTCGCGGCAATTCTTTTGAGGTAAGCCGCCCAGGTCCGATACGAGTAAACACGTCTCGTGCTGTTGTTTACTTTTCGCATTACAATATATTACTAGTATATATTACTAATTACATATGTGATTGATGAAGAATATATGGTAAATCACTTAATGCCCTTAGTTCATTACAAATTACATTTTTTTTCTATATTCTCTGTAGGGTTCACATACGGCAATGGGGTAAAATATTATTAAATATTTAAGTCGTTTTTAATAAACAAATAGATTTTGATGTTAACTTCTAAATATTTGTTATGGAAATTCTTAAGGAAACTTTACGGTTATATGAGACATTTTTGATAAGATGCAAGAGCTTTTTTCTCAAAATAAAAAGGAAATTAAATTTTGATATCATTTTGTCGTTATTTAAACAAATAATTAACCAACTTAGATCAACAACAGCTCAAATTAGCCGTTTTTTATTACCTACCAAGTAGAAAAAAGAAGCGAATATTTCTGTTAAGAACAGCTTTACAGCAAATAAAAAAAATGGTTTTCCATAACTTCTGTACATTTAAACGCCGATTTAAAAATGTTTTCGATTTCCCAAATTCAATGGTTTGTTCCTTACTGATACCCATTAAACTATGTCGCGAATTAACTTCAATTTTTTTCTAATTCTGTGAACTTCCTAATCCATAGCATTACGTAGCTACAACATTTATGTTTACAGCAGTAATTAAGTATTGATATTTTCTTGAATTCTCATTCGGTCTATTTTAAATCTAACTTAAATTGTAACAGGGACGGCATCCGTTGTAGAAGTGGCCGGAACCATATTTAACAGAGTTTTGACTGGAAGTTGTTACTCCAAGATTCTGAAATTTGACTTGATTTTTGTGGTATGGGGTGCTATAACCATTTGAGTATCAGGACGTGGGCATAGATCTGAAATAAAGTAGTGGGTGGTGTATCCCATCTCGGCACATTTTATTGCGGTCGATTTTACGACACCTTTTCGGTCCATTTCTAATATACCCATCTCGGCACTACGGATGATGCCCAGCCCGGCAGGTCGAGCAGGTACACACTACAATACTAACCCAACTCGGCATTAATCTAAGAAGGTACTGTTGCGCAAAATTCATAATATTTGGGAGACCTAGTATACGCAGCACACCGTATACGAGTGAACACCATGTGACACGCTCGAAAGGACGTTGGAAACGCAAGGGGGCAAGGATCAAACATGTAGGGGGGGGCAAGGATCAAACATGTACTCACTAGGTCTAATAGGCATCATCAAAATTTTCTGTAGAATGTGTAGAAAATCTACCTGAAGGTGATCGGGTTATACACAAATAATTTCTGTGTCGAGCTGGGCTCTGTAAAACAGAGTACCTGGTAAGATGTGGGCCGAGATGGGCAGCACCCTATGCCGAGATTGGCACTGCTTCTTGTGCCGAGATGGGAATCGCCGAAAATAGTAACTTTCTCAAAGAAGTCACCTTTTCTGAAAAATGTCGGTTGTTTATTCTTACCCAAAATACGGGGTTAAAATTAACAACTCTGAGGTAAGTATTAACAGATGGGGCAACAATTAGCATTATGCGATTTTATTAATTGATATTAATAAAATCCTCATATGTGTGTTAAATGAATTTTAATTGATTAGGACAAGTTAAGCGCGATTCTCGTCAACTATGTTTCTATATTGGTCCGATTGAAGAAGGTAACTCTACTTAAACTGGTTGCTTTTGAGCTGAGAAATGATAAACTTGGAATTCGCTTAAAAAATTCGTGAACCAGTCATCATGCGCTATTTGCTAACGTTGCTATGATTTTACTATTTGTTTAATGTAGAAAATAGCACATCAATATGCTAGGCTCTTTACTTCGCTCTGTAAAAGTTTAAAAAAATACTAGGGCACCATAACAAGTTCCGTTTTAAGCTCCGAATTGATTACTAATGAGCTCTTTTTGTAGCCTAAGTCTTCTGGGATATCTACTTTTCTCTTTAGAAAGTTGATTGAGGTAACGTAGACAATTTACGTTTTTTTCTCCATTACTTCCAGTGCAGCTAACTTGAATGCCTCTAAAGATGTCAAACTTTGCCTAAATTTCAGTTGTATACCTATTCTAATGCTGAAATGAAGCTCTAGCATTACATACGTGGTAGGAATTAACAGGCTAATAGTTGCCCAGTCAGTTTGTTAATAATTATAACCCCAAATTTAACAAATCTGTCAAGAACTACGTTAAACATGCCTAAGGCAACATTATTAAGAAGGAATTTAACTTTTAAATAAAAATAATTAATTCTAATTCTGATTCGAAAAGTATTAAATTTATAAAAGTTTGTAACCTGTCCAAAAAAATACACACTTCACACAATTCACTCACATTACGCCTTGAGTGCAAACAACACGTCTTAAATGTACATGCAACGATCTAAAAGTCATATCAAATCTTGTGACGGTGTTTTAAAATGTATAGTTTTAAGAACATTTGCTTGTTAATACTTACGTCTTAATTGTAGCCCCGGCTTCCCCTAATAATTTTCCATCGTATATAGATTTTGTTTAGTGTTGATTTATAAATCATCTGATTTCTTGTGTTACCAATACACTGCACTTTGTTTACCTCAAATAATCGCCGGTCACCTAATGATCCTTTTTTGAAAGTTGTGTGCCTACTTAGTTAGGTAGATATTATTAAACCCGTTTTCTCCCTCGTTCACAAGTATCCCGCAGTGTCCCGCGCAGCAACCGTCTATCTTCTCTCCTTTTATTTCCTAAACATCTTCATCATCTAATTTTACCCAAGATTAATATCCCTTTCAATCAACAGGGTAATTTTTCAAACCGAAAATGAGAATCACAATCCATTTATGCAAAATACCACCCCCAGAGCGAGCTTGTCCTGGACGAATTTCAGCCCTTACGCCAGCATAGATAAAGGGCATATTGTTCAGGTAATATCTTTTCTGCGCGGATGTATTGTCGTCTCGGTAAAGGGAAATGTGGATATTACGGGGGACGAAATAAAAATATATTTTTGATTTGGATAAATCATTGCATTCTAACGAAGGCATCGCTAACTGAACTGTATATTCCCGCTTTTCAGAAACAAAGTCGCCTGAGACCAGCAAAATAGAATTCAACCAAAAGATACGTTCCATGCGACGAGCTGAAATGAAGCGGAACGTTTAAAAAGGGTTTTAATTTCAGTCCCTACAAATTATTCATTCCGACGAAGAAGGCACGCAAGATTCATCGGGGCTTAAGCGCGGGACAGTTAAGCTGAATGAAACGGAATTTCGCCAGAGAAATTTTCAGATTGCCTCGGTAAGTGTGCGCCACACACACAATCCCATTGTCACCTCAGAAAAAGACCATATGACAATATATTATATCAAGCATTGAATTTGCAGCACAGTTTTATTCTATTCAGGAACGCCAACAATGGTCTCCACCTAAAGTATACACGCGTTGGTAGTGCCGAAAAGACCCAAAAAGGTATTGTCGCTATTGTTGTGCAGTGTTGGGACCCATTCGAAGTGTTTTTGTCGAAAAAGGAAGTATGAAATAAAACGTCTAGATAGGATTTGATGGTTTTCCTGAAATTTTTCTGAATGGGACAATGCGGAGGTGTATATGCAGGTACTGTTTGGACATTGTGCACATAATTATATGGGCAAATGTCTGTACAATCGACGCGGTCTTCCTCTTTGAAAAGATACAATTGCAGTTTTGTACTTTGGAAATAAAGAGGGTATGGACAGTTTGTGTTTACGGTGTTTAGCACGCAATGGAACGTCATTGATTGACGTTGTTACTCGTATGCGCTTCTTTCAATTCCTTATAGAGAAATGCACTTGATATGTTGTGTCTCTACGTGAGAAAATGTTTTAATTCTACGAACAAATCAAACTAAAGGCTTTAATTGTAATGTTTTAAGAACATTACAAAAGTATAATTGAATTTTAATATATTTATGTATTTTTAAATTGATAAAAATTATTACGAAGTAATTCTCTATACGTACCTATACTAAGATGGTTAACTTAATGTTAGTTAATATTTCAGACATGTAGGCAACTATGACTGGATATTAATGTTAAAATATTTGAGTACCTATATATAGCCTATAGCCAAACAACGTTTATACGAACATTTTATTCGTTATAAATGGCAATTTATGAAACACGATCACGATTTCACGATCATGTAACATAGTCTATAAAACAACACTTGCAATACTCTCTCAACAGTCGACTATTTACAAATTACACTAATAAGACCGACCTGATCATTGCTTATATTTGTCTGAAAAAAAATTCATAAAATGGTTTAAAGAAATGCAATAAAAATAAATCTACGTGGAGACAACCATGAAATAAATTACGTATGCACCAGAATCATATTTCTATCCCTTTTGAATAGATACTTATATTTCTAACTTATATAATGTTGAAAATATATATTTAAAGTTTATTTTAACTTAAGATAGGTTTCGTAAGTTTCCTCCCCCTTAAGTGACGTATCGGTTTGAAGAGAAATGCAATGCAATTCTGGTGCATTCAGTTTATTTGATGACCAAGACCGTATTGATTATTGATTCTATTTTTAATGCGTTATTTAAACCAATTTATCACAATTTTTATTGAGAAATATAAAGACGATGGTCGATCGGCGATAGTGTAATATGTCAAAAAGTCAAATGTCTAAAACACTAACGGGTTACGGGTTATAGCCGCGATAAGAGTTGATAAGTATTATTTTAATAATATCTCTATTCATCAGATATTAATTATTATGTATCCGTCTTCATATCCATAACTTCAATATCTTTGTTTTTTATTTATTTATGTTCAGAGATCAACAAAGTACAATTTTATTAAAATCTGTATCACCAGTAGGTGCATAAAGATTTTTTTTTAAATTTTACGTACTTAAATATTTTATGTACGTTTTTACTATTCCCTTTTGTTAGAAACAAAAGTGGCTGACAACGAGACACAGTTAATAACTATTTAATATATTCAGACCCTCTCGTTCGTTCCTCTTGAAGAGCTCTACAAACAACCCGCCCTAAAAATCAAATAATATAACTCATAAATTCAAACAGCGGCCGGACAAAATGCGAGTTATAAATAAATTAAAAACCAGTCTACCTTCGCCAAAAAAAAAGTAATACCGTCAAGAACAATGCGCCCGCCGGTGCACAAAGGCGAAACACCGTATTACTCCTAATAAAAACGAAAATACAGCAATAAAGATGGTTGTTTACAAAAAATCAAACCCTAAAATTTATTCCTACGAGGGGCCAAGCTGTCTGGGCCGACCACTCTTCAAAATGGGAGGAGGTGCCCTTTCACATGGATGGTGCCTAACCACTGGCGTACGAGAATAGTTAGAAAAGTGATAAATGTAACATTGTTTTTGTAGATTTAAGTTAGAAGCAAGTTAAATTTTGAGAATATTGGTTTCAATTACTCAGTACTTACAGTAACTACAGGTTGATGTTTAAAAATGACATTACAAAGTTTAAAATTAAAAGGCTGTTTAAAAACTAACAAACAAAAATGAGTTATTTCCATTAAAGGGATTGAAGGGCCTAAACATCATATCAAACATCAAAATAGGTTTCCTCTTTGGAAACCAATTTTGCATTCCAGTTAATGCCATCTACATACATCAACCCGAGAAGAAACCCGACAAGTACGTATAATGCCGGTAGAGATTAAAAAAAAATTTTCTTTTGAAAGATTTGTATCTAATATGATCACTGTTTTAATTAAAAGAAACTGATTCTATTTGTAACTCATTTGGTTTTCGTCTATGTTGTGTATTTATTGTATTGTGATTAGTACGGTGTATTTTTCGAGGAAACTATAATTTAGAAAAAAATCTATTGACTGTCAAGCTAAAGGGTCATTACAAAGAAGAGGAAGAATGAGAAAAATTTGTAATAAAAGCTTAAGGAAATTTTTGATAATTTCAAGTGACCAAATATGGTCTGAAATTAAAAAAAAATTGCGATCGTAACACTTTCTCATATTGCCGGTCCAAATATTCATGGCAACATTATTAAAGTGCTCTTTAGGGAGGTTTTAGAAAGGAATATTTCAAATAAAAGTTATAGCCAGTAGCTAGGTCAGTTAAAATCTCAAACTTGGTAAGAATCGGTAAAACCGTTTTGGAGAAAATTGAGTAAAATTGAAAATTCACAAGAGTAAGGGGTCCTCCGTAGAAGATCAGTCAAGATAACGATAACGTCAATCAATAAATATGAATAGTAAAGTAAATATATAAAACGTTGAGGAAAATGTTTGACCAGTTTTTGAGATAATCAAAAAAAAACTAAAAATGACATGAGTAAAGTGCCCTTTGCCCTTAACTGAATTTGATGAAATTTATGTCGTCGCCCAGCCTAAATAAAAAATTTTGACTTTCCACTAATTATACCTTCTGAGAACACGTTGACAACATAAACTATAAATACACACACAGACATGTTTCCAAAAAGATGTTTTTCGAACTCAGGGTACTCAAAACGTCCAGAAATGTCAATATCTCAAATTCCGAAAATCAGCACCATTATAATACTTTCTTTTATTACATGGGTACCCCATATGAGAAAGTAAAAAACTGTTCCTAGTTCGTCTTCGGATATTTTTTGTTGAATAACGCCATTAACCTCTTCTTAATAATTGGCTTCTTTACTAGGGTAATTCGTGTATTTCACATGTTCTCTTTTATTATTTATTAGCTACAGAAAGCCGCCGTTGTTGCCATCATTTCTGCGTCCCCTTCGGTTTACCTAATCCCCGCCCATGACTCGTGTCCAAAAAACATATTTCGGGTCCTGTCCCAGGAAACTCTTCCAATCCCTGGTAGGAAGTGAAAAATTTCTAGCGAAACCAGTTTCGATCAATCAAAAGTAATGTGACATGACAGTAAGCACGGTACTTTGTCTATTGTAATCTGCCCATTGTGATGGGGCCTAACCGGCACTCTTTCCACTATTTTTTCGGTTTTCATGAATTATTTCCGTAGAAGGTTATCGGGGTTTGTCTCTTCGAGTGAGGACCCCTTTGCTAATTGTCTATTGTGCGACAACTAGGGGGTCGATTGTGTATTTCTAGTTTGCGGTGGTAAATCCCAAGACGGGAGGCGTTGAAGATGTGGGAAATTTGTTCTATTAGAATCACTGGAATTCAGTAAAAATCTCTACGTGAATTATTGCTTTATGTTTTAATTTTAGAGCACACACTGAAATGAGTAGGTACAGTTCTAAATACCTGAAGTGTTCGAACCAAAAGTTTGAGAGAAATGTTATGATTAAAGATGCAATGGTTAAAATGGATAAATGGATGGATAAAAAGATAATAACTAAGATGAGTAATATCATAAAAATATCTTGGAGGAAAGAAACATTTTTTTTAAATTTTTTAATCATTATTTTTGGCTTACAATTTCTCTGTTAATCTGTAAGTATCAACATATATTACTTTAATTACCATGCAGTACTATAACATTATCTAGTATCTAATTACGAGTTTTTCCATGTAGACGAGATGAGTGAAGATGGGCACTAGCATGGGCTCGCAGCATTTCTAGTTGTGATTAAAATATCGATCCTACAATTTTAGTTTATTTGAATGTGGTGACTTTGACTTTGTGATAGTTACCGGCAAAGAATAAGTGGATTCTATTAAATATTTTGACTGTTTTAAAATTCCGTCATCGCCTCGAAATAGTGCCTTCTTTCATCTGTCAAATGTTATTGCCATATACAGTGGCAATCGAAAAGTCGAATTTTTTAGTTTTCAGTCACTCCTGGGTTGATATTGGACGTTAAACCGTACAGAGATTCGACTCCCGCGTACAAGGAACACGGATACCGAATTTGGATCAGATCCATCAAAGCACGGCATTACCTATTTGGAACATAATATATGTAACAGCCAATTTCATATATCCTGATAATATTTTTGACAAAATGTGGTACGAAAATGTTGTTACATATGTTTATAAATCAACCTTATCATTTTTATGTATATTTATGATCATATAAAAAAATATTTTCATGTTCAAATTTATATTCATTCGTATTCATATTACATTCGTATTTATCTATGCTTCTGTTTGAACATCAAGCATTATAGACAATAAATGTGGAAAAAATGGGATGGGCAGTATTAAAATGATTGTTAATGTGAGCATGATAAAATGGTAAAAAAAATAGGACAATATTTAAATATCACGTCCACATAAATAACATCTATTGTCTAAAAAAATCTTGATTTTAAGAACGCGAGAAAATATTATATAGATTACTCTCAATACCATTAATTAATAAAAAATGGTCCTCTCTTCAGAAGACAAACAGTTTGAAACGGTAATTCGTTTGAAACACTTATATCTCGTTTTGGGAAAATTTCTTATAAACATTTATCAAAATCGTCATAGGGTACACCTTCATGGTAGGTTTTAATTATCCTTTTTTTTCTTCTGTGGACACTTGAACACTGGTCTTGATTTTAATAATTGTCTGACCGCGGTGCACAAATAGTGAATATCTATGCAGTAAAGAACTTAAAAAACTGAGGAAAGCTTCATGTCATGACAACGTATACGCAGAGACATTGAAACTAATAGCAAAGACTATGTATATTACATATATATACAATATACATATATAGACAATATACATTGTCTTTGCTAATAGATACTAAGCACCTCTGCAAACTATTCAGTATACTATTTACAGCAACATATTCAATCGCACCAGTTGAGATCTACTTTTGTGGTTATTCCGAAAATACCACATCCAAAAACTTGCAGAGATAACAGACTGTTCATCCTAGTAACTGACGTACTAAAAGTGATACAACGTAGAATTTATACTGATGTGAGCCACTAAGTGTAGAAACTTAGTTTGGCTTTAAGAAAGATATTATCACACAGAAGTATTGTTTTGCATTCAGTTTGTAATTCAAAAATGCTATGACCAGAGAACAGATATCTTTCCTTGCTTTACAGATTATCAAAAAATATTCTATATGGCGCGTTATGACGTGACTTATTCATTGAAATTCTTAATAATATCAACATTGACGACAATGTCACACGAATCATTAAGATGCTGTAATACCATCAAACAACTGAACTCCGAATCCATAGCGTGTCTTTAACGGAATAGCTCAACATACTTAGGGATGGAATACATTCTGTCTTCAATACCGTTTAATACAAATCCAAATGTGGAGCAAATCCAATTCCATCCATCCATCCAATTCCAAATCCATTTTCTTATTGAATGTGGGAATCGACAGACCTATAAAGAATATACGATATGATAATGATACGGTTATTATAGTTAATGATTTGGAAGACCTACAAACACTCTTATACAATATTAACCCAACTGGGAAATAATATGGTTTCTGGTTAAGTACAAAATTAATGCATATAAATAGAAACCAAGAAACTAAATAGACATAGGCCTCAACATCAAAACCAAGAAGACTAAATTCATGATAGTTACTCACAAGCCAGAAGAACGTCAAAATGCAAGTCTAACACACATCAGATGCCCAATAGAACGCGTATGTAAATTTAAATATTTAGGGACGTGGCTATGTAAAAACTGGACGTCTGAAACAGAAATAAAATAATGGATCGAAAATGCTCGAAGGAGCTTTATGAAATTCAGGAAAGTTCTTACCAACACCTATTTTGGCCTTAACCCAAAAATCACATTTGTAAAATGCTACGTGAGATCAGTGTATGGCACGGAGGGCTGGGCGCTAATAGTAAACACCATGAAATAGACTTGAAGGCTTGTGGACCTACAGACGAATACTAAAAGTCCCATGGACAGCCAGAAAAACAAACAAACAAACATCCTAAGAATGGTGGAAAGAGAACGCGAACTGTTGAACACTATCAATTGCAGGAAAGCAATATATGTAGGCCACGTAATACGGAATGAAAGATAACAATTCCTACAGTTAGTAATTAAAGTAAATATTGAGGAGAAGATCGGAGTCGGCACGGGGATGATGCCGTGACTTCGGATCGTCAGGTAATGGAAAGGGCTAAGGAGAGTAGGAGACCTATTGAGTACCATCAGAAATAAGGAAAAGTGAGCACATGTGATCGCGAAGCCTGTTAATGGATACGCAGTGGAAGAAGAAGCTCTACATTCACAACTATATAATTCAAAGGGTTGAGAAATTTATTTATTTTGGTTTCACCCCTCTCGATAAGTGGGAATGTGACTTGGAATTAAAATTCGAGTTGAGCTTGCAAAGACAGCATGCACAAAATTCGTGTGAGAAATACCTGTGGATCTCAGGTTAAGAGTTGTTATATGCTACATGTGGCCAAAATACACATAGAGTAGAAATCTGGTCTTTGAAAATATGATGTCTTACCTTTCCGAAACGTATATGTTCCGTAAACTTTCCCAATTTTCATGAATCGACCGTATAACAAATGAGGAGGTGTTCTAGTGTGAGCAAGTGTAGAATGCAAATTACCAAAAAATACTGCAAAATAGCATATTTAGGACACACTTTGCAAGGGTTACTCTTAGCAACGTTTACACTAAATTTGAATGGAAGCAAAAGGGATCCAGGATGTAACATGTAAGCAATAATGATGGCTGAGGCATATTATAAATTGCTGTGAATAGGCTCAATCCTTCCCTCTGAATAAAGTAAGAGGCTTAAAATTATAAACTGAACTATGAAGTCAATTGATTGCTTAATGTTGTAAGCATATGACACACTAAGAAAAGTCACATTATGTTTATCACAGCAAGTAGTTGCTGTGATAGTTGCATTAGTTCTGAATCACACAGAGCGTGTCCAAAATAATTTTTGTGTTTCAACAATCGTTAAACTGATTTCAGGACTAGTTACCGTGTTTTCCAATATCCGATGAACTAATTCAGTGACGGTGAAATCAGTCCTTGGTTCTGAGCAAGAATATCTTGTGTTTGAGATTACATCTTTTATTTAATGTAAATGTACAACAGAACTTTTTACAGTTATCTTTTGTCACATGCAAGAAGGAGACAAATCCAGAAATGTGGAAATTTATTAGACGTTATTAAGTGCTTACTTCATTGTATTATATTTTAATTGTTTATATTTATTTCTTTATTTATTATATTAGTATATATATTAACATTGGTTGATATGAGTGATTTTGAAATTGTCCCCTAATTCAAGCCCTGCTAACAATAATTTAAGTGTGGTTCACCAAATTCAAAGTCAATTTTACCTAGTTATGTAGAAATTGAGTTATAATTTAGTGAATTTATGTCAGGCCATTCAACGTCAGTGAGGCTAAAATTTGGTGAAAAAAGTATTCTAAGAAGTCACAATATTATGTTAAGTAGTATCAGATCACCAGTATCAGGTCACACAAGAATATAATTACTAAATAGGTAGAAAAGTGGCCAGTGATATACTACATAACTTATATCACCTAATAGGTTATTGCCTACTTGCTGGTAGCAAATTGGTGAAGTATATGTTTATCAAATATACATAAAATATATATCCCATTAATATGTATATGGTGGCGGTGGTATACGGTATAAATAAATATATATGAAACATGCCATCATGTTTTACCTAATAGGTCATATTTCCTTTATTCTGGTTATTTAATAGGTGCCATGAGCACTACCTAATGGGTGAGATAAGGCGAAGATTCTTATTTCAGTAACTAAGTGGTCAATTTACACCAAAATCAATTTGTTTCGACCTAATCGGTGTAATATGCCGTAACATTACATTGTGACCAAGTGGTCAAAATTACTCAATTTTAATATATCCCATATATTATATTAATATATCATATATCCCAATAGGTTCTTTAAATTTACTTCACTTGTAAAAAACTCGATTGAAGTGTCACTTAGAAAACAATATGGAGAATATATAAACAATATAAATATAATTTTTGACACGGTTTTCATGTTAAACAAAGAATTATTTCAAATTTTAATAATACACCACATTTGACATAGTAATAATATTCATTTTAAACTATATCGAAGCAATAAAATATTATAAATATAATAACTAACACGTGGTAAAAATTTAAACAATTTATTTTAATTACACTTATTTTCGAGGCGCATTACTATTTTTCGAAGTAGAAGTACAAAATTTCACAATAAAATTTCTTGCATATACGAATTTACGATGTTGATCTAATTTAATTACATCAGTGTAAGAAATATTTCTATGTAATTACGAATCCTGATACTGATGTCGACGTGTAGTATAAGTTCAGGATACCATTTCTAAATTTCACTATGAAATATTTTTTATTCTAATCAATTCTAATTATTCTATTTCTGTGACAGTCGTATGCTGAAAAGGTGAGTATCTAACAAATATGACATAGCTAGGACGTAATTTTGACGTGAGTCTTCACCTAGTAGGTTTTCTGAGACTTAATATGTTATAAATAAATTCACTATATTCTTTACTTAAATTTGACGAGGAAAATGGTACCACGTTGGTCAAATTGCCCCTCAAAAGTAATTTTCTACCAAATACAATAGGTGAAATAACGTACCTATAAGAAGTAAATTTCTAGTAATATGTCATTTAAATTGTTAGCTGATAGTAAGGAACAGAAATTGTTGCGCATGGCAAGCCCATCACTAATTTTTGAAAATAAGTTTTTTGGATTCTTTCAAATAGAAAACTTTTGTGTTCTAACAGAGCTTCATAGCTAATTCTAGAGTAAATATTTTGTTGGTACATGCGCATTAAAAATATTAATATTAGATTTTAGATAGTCTGCATGCACTTGTCGGAACAAACCTACTATGTCCTTAAGTTGTCTCATGTTTCTAGTCATATCTGCTTCAAAAAATTTAACTTATTTTAAAAATTAACCCTGGGTTACTTTGCTCACAATTGACAGCGGAGTAAAGTAGAAAATATCATAGTAGAAAAACATTTGTATTTCACAAAATCTTCTAATATAAAAAGTTGTTTGAACTTTTGCGGAAAATGTTACATTATAACAACAATGTGATGCTATAAAGCTAGCATGGAAACACTGATCTGTTAATACCTGTTAACTATGTTTTGGGAGCAATAAAATATTGACAATTTGCAACTCATTTTTAGTAATACAATTTATGTACTCCAACATAAGCGGTATGTATCGTTGCGCATCACAAGTTATTATACTACAGTATTCTACATGTTACCCACAGCATGCACGGTTAGATTGAGTAAAATTGGTTACTCGCAAAGGGGTGTATTTAGTTAAATAAGTGGTTAATTAAGAGGCGAAATTAATTAATACTTTAAAAAAATGATGTGTTTGAAAAAAATATTTTTCACAATCTATCGAATGCCTTCTTAACTGCAATAATCATTAAACGACTTATCCTCTCGAAAGTTGGATAAATCAGCATATTTTATGGCATGAACAGGTACCTGACGGAGAACCGAGCGAAAATTCATTGGTTTCCTAAAGAAGGGACGGAGTAGGTAATTTTGGACCTCTCGTTAACTATGGTTAAATGCTGATGTCCCTCGTCTGAGTATCTCGTTATCTATATGTAAAATGAAATTATTATTAGAATTCTTAGTTCCTAAGAAACGAAGATAATGTACCTACCTACACTGGTGTTGATAAAGTTCAGGTTTTACTATTTTAAGATCATTCGTCTGTTTCGTGTGCTTCGCTTCTTTTATTATTTTCTCGTGTGTAGTTATATTTTCCAAAAACAGTGCTTTTCAGTGCTACGTGGCTCTTAGTAAGGGTCATACTGTATTACGGCTTCCGCCTTATTACTGTGTATTTAACCCAATCGAGCATGTTTGGCATCAACTTAAAACAAAAGTCAGAACTGCAAATATTTCGCCAACGCTTTCTGAAACTATACCTGAGTGTATAAGAAAAGCTGCCCAAGAAATTCCATTGAGCACTTGGCGAAATTCCGTTGAGCACGTTATTAGAGTAGAAGATTCATGCAAAACTTTACAAACTGTTAACAGCTTAATTATCAATTTTGATGACAGTGATAGTGACAGCGATATAGAATTGTAGGTATAGGCATGTTATATTAGAGTATTTGTAAAACCAACATTTGTTATTATTAAAATTAAAAACGCGCAAATTGATAATATTATGATGTGACCCAAAACTAATTACCCAATAACATGTTCTTTTTTCAAGTTTTTGTGGTGTTGTTATTCATTTACGTTTAATGTACGTAATGTATTTAAATCCGTCCCTGTTTTTATTTAATTTTACCTGAACAGCACGTCCATTCGGTATGGAACCCCGCTGCGTTATAAGTGGAAGGGTACTTTACTGATTACTGCAGTTAAGAAGGCATTCGATAGATTGTGAAAAATACTATACCTTGACGATTGTGCAATAAGAATTAGAACATGTTTCGAGCAACAAATACTCATAATCAGCAAAACTCGCTGAAAGGGAGGAACAAAGAAGCTAATTAAATAGTTAAAAAATATATAATGAATGTGTAAAATTATAGGTTATCAGGCCACGAGAGAGAGCTCACCTAAAATTTCAAGAATTTTAACCAGAGTAGTTTAGACAATGCCTCTATTTTGTTTTAGTACCTATTTGAACGTGAAAATTGAAATTAACCGTTGTGTGCCTCCCGCGTTAATTTTTCAATTTTCGGTAACATCACGTCTCCTCAATTTTGTCTCCAACCAGTTACCTCACATTTTCCTTTTACGAAATCGATATTCGATTTTCTCCCCGGTGACCCAAACTCTCGAAATATTCACTGCACACTGTTTACGACCAAACTTCCCCGATATAGGTAATCTTATCGAGTAATGAAGTCATGTTTATCAGTCTACGAATCGATTGTTGGCCATTGTAATCGCCCCAGTCCAAGAGTTCCGTGCCATTGTTGGAATTGTAGCTGTTACAGGGAAATGAAAATGGCCTATTTCGTTTACTACGTTATCGAGAGAAAGAGATCTTGATTCATTATGGCATAGTGGAAACGTACACGTATCCACTGTTTAGTTACAATGAACGCGACAATCATACGCCGCGCGTTATTTTAAATACACGGGCGGGAAAGGGTGGGCCGAGCGAGCTTTAGTAACTATTAATAAAAATTGAACAAAGCGCCAAGTACGAATCTCAGGGAAAAATTTCCATTTTTTTTTCCTTTCGAAACGAAGTTCCATTCGCCGTACTCAGTTGCAGATCCTAAATTACACCCTTTACGCAGCGTAATTTCTAAATGAAAATCAATTTCACGCGGTCAAACCCTTTAAAATTTAAAATTATCCCCGCAGGGGTGTCAACGCCCTACACTCCCATGTCTACCCCCGACCTCTGATTGTTATTGTAACGAAATTATTGGCGTAGTGAGAAGTGGAAGAGCTCGAAATCCCTTGTTAAGTTTTTGGTCTAACTCGTTCCGCAGGACTCCTGCTCAGGGACGTATTACATTAATTTAAGGACGGGTGTTTGAAGGAACAGTTGTATAGAACTTGCTGAGTTTACATGAATAACGCAACTTATTTCGGGTTAAAATTGTCACGTAATAAAAAAGTAAAGTTAATAAGGGTATTGTACCATAGGAATAAAATAGATATTGCAATATATATGCAACAAATTATACATATTGAACCTCTATCGAATATGGTATGTTTACATATAAATGAAAATTAGCAAAATAAGTTACGACCGATTATTATCTTACCAGCTCTGGGAAATATATTGGAATATATATTCGGTCAATTAAATGATGATCATTGCTTGACCAAAACTAAGCACTTGATTGGTAAATTTTTTAATTACCCATTGCAGAACTACATGTATACTGGTGTGAAGGTATATTTAGTCAATATAGTCGAATTCACTTGTATCTCATTAAAGGAACTCGAAAACATAGTATTAGAAATAATAAATCCATCGTTTACCAATAATATTGCTGCAATTACGATCTTCTGGCTAACTCGACTAAGACGACGATTAATATTTGTTTTTGTATATAATAGGCAGCTTAATGTTCTTTTATTATTATTAGCCACCATATAATATTAGATTATTACAGCATATATAATTATAACCTATCTATAAACACATTGCACTAGGATGGACTAGATTATACCGAAGTCACTGATTGGTCTTACTGTGATAAAACAGCTTTTTAAAACATTCTAAGCTTCATTTTTTAGACTAAAATTTATACGTTACTTAAAGTAGATAAATCTAAAAAATTAAAACTATTGGGAGCCTTATGTTTCCACATATTAAATAATAGACTTTAAGCTCAAATATACAACCAATTGGAAATCCAGAGAATACACAACGCTTAAATGTGTATACTGCACCACACGTTATTTACTCAACTGAAAAGGAGATAAATCACATATATTATGTGATGTTGTTATATAAATTTTACAATACATTGACACATTTGTATAATTACATTGCTCTGTATTTATTTTGTTATAAAAAAAGATTGGTAGTCCATGAATGAAATGTTAGGTTTGGTTCGTTTACTACACCACGATACACAACTTCTATTGGAAGGTTTTCTTATGTATCGCCAAAGACAATACGTATATTTTGTCTTTGGTATCGCCTAGCTTCGTAAATAAAATTATACTGATACTAGAGTTTCTTATAGAACCATTTAAGTACCACTTATAATGTTCCTAAGGTTCAATTTTTTAATTTTTTCTAAAGTTGTGTAATTCATATTAACAATAGTGTGGTGATTTTCACTTGTACTGATGGTGGCCCCTACTTCATAAAGTTCACAAAAGGACCGTAAAACACTTTTTCCATTGATGCTTACTGAAGGCAACAAGAAATCCGAGTTTTTTCTCTTTACATAATTAAAGAGTAATGCCCGTTTGCACCAATTCTACTTAAATCAGTACATAGCAAAGTCATACTTAATGTTTAAACCCATCTCAAAATTGTGTGACTTGCACCAGTTACACTTAAAAAATGCTTGGCTAAGGTACGGTGGAAGGTTGGTAGGCACTTGGAGTTATCATGTTTCGTGATTAAATTGTCAAGTGACAACTAGTCAGGTCGTCGTTTTGTGGTTATGTTTGTTATTGTTAGTTGTTGTTGTTAGTGTTAGTTACTGCAACCTCTAAAAAATGAGCGAGAATAAACAAATGAGAAGTGCCAATTACACTATTCATGAAAAGGAACTCCTCCTGAATCTGGTCAACTAATGCCAACTAAACAATCAAGAAATATTTATTTTACATATTGTATAAAATACTTACAAATCACCAGGATATTCTAAATGTTCATCAATTTCTTCCAACAACAAAAGTGTATTTGCTTTCAGGATTCGAAACTTTTATAATAGGTAACATCATCAAATGAATAAAAATATTCTTCTCTGATGTAGATTGTATGTGGTATTTCATATTCTATTAAATTATAACTGCATTTAATTCAAAAATAGCTTCATCATCTTCCAATATTTGCAACATTTCTTTGCTTCTCAAAATAAACAGCACAAAACCGTCAAAACCTCTATACACAAACACAACTAAGTTAAGTCACCTTTAAACCGAGAATATTCTTGGCTTAGTTAAACCTCATACTAAGGTGACGTTTGTGGCGAAATGTCACCATGTGCAAACCATTTTTTGAATTAAAGTGTTACTTAGGGTTAAGTGTAACTGGTGCAAACGGGCATAAGTGATATTATTCGAACAAACAATGAAGAACTTAAAAATCAATATTTTTTTGCATTAAACTGAACGACTTGAAAGTTTGGAAAGAAAAACAGGAGAAGAATATATAGATTTTCGACATATAACTAAAAATTCATTTCTGGCTATTGTCATTGTTAGCCCATATAAAGCAGTAAACCAAATTTCATTTGATTCGAATGATTCGAGTTCGTGAAAAACTAAAAAAAGGAAATATTTTGTTATCATTTTTGGGTATTCATTATTTTTTTCTAGTTCTCTTCTTTTTCACTTTTTTCTAATGATAATTTCAAGCTGTACCCTGTTGCTTCACCAGCGTTATATGCTCTTCAGTTTTATAATGTTACAGATTTTGCCAATATGATCAATTGAATGTCAAAATGCTAAAACTGCCTTAGGTAAAGAAGATTATTAATATAATGAAATAGTACTTACCTGGGAGAAGCTTCTATTTACTGTCTTTTTGCCACTAAAACACTTCACAGAAAAAAATTTCGTACGTAAAATCAATGAACGGCCGTCGTCAATTTTGTGAACATTAATATTATGAATCGGTGATTGTTACAACGATTTCTGGTCATAAACTAATGACTTCATACATTGAACCAATAAACGAGCCAACATTAAACAGTGAAGGCCAAATATTAAAATTAAATATTTCATCCATTAATCTAATGTAACAATTCATTGAGTTAATGTTTGAGGATTATTAAACAACGTTCTTCGTCATTATAACGATAAATTTTCGTCATAGATCTATGAACAGCAAACATAAAAAATTTATGAACGGTTTTCGTTGTTTCAATGAACATCAAACATTGATTTTACGAAGCCAGCCATTAACTTTTAAAAACGCAGCAGATTTAATGTTGTCGGAACTTGAAACGATGTCGGCGAACATTAATATTACGAATCACCGTCGTAGACTTCTCTACTTGTACCACTTTTTTATGCGAATTCTTTTGAATTTCCTCCAGTCGGTCTGATAAAGTAGAAGAGGCAGTACAGCGTTCTAACTATTATACCAATTGTGCCAAATTATTGTGTGATAGATGAACAGACTCGAGAAAGAAATAGTATTTCCCTCTAAGAATGGAAAATTGGTAAGTATTAGCATTATCGGAAAGTTGAAATGACACAGTTCTATGCAATAACCAAATCTCTTACTAGTAGGTAGTCTTAAAATTTTATTTTTCTTTTGAATCATTTAGGAAAATGTCTTATTTTGTATTACTTATAACACTTTTATTTTTTAGGTTGGTATAGACTATGAGATTGCTTTCGGAAATTGGGAATTACTTTTAAATAATTGGGAAAAATGGTTTCCCCACACAGTGACATTTCTACAGAAAGACGGACACATAAAAAATTAAACTACTAAAGGCCTTCTAAAGAAAGCGTTTGAGGATGCTTGTAAAGAAAGTAAGTTCTATTTTACATACTTAAAAAATAGGAAATATTGCTTTTCTTAAACCTTCCACATTAAAAACCATTTTCTTTAAATCCTTGTTTCAGATAATGGATATTCGTTGCTAAATAACTGTAATATGTCTTTTTGTGCTTGACATCGTGCTCGGACTTTGTTTTGTGTAGAAATAGTTATAAACACAACTGTTAATGTTCTAAAACTTATGGTGTTTATAAAATTTAAATTTTACTTTCTAACGCCATGAAACAAACATTTTTTTAAAGCGTAAATCTAGGTTTGGTTTACCATTTCCCCTTCTTTTTTTCAGATTGAAAATACGCATCAATTTTATGGGCGATCCATGGATATTTGGTGCCATCGGCCAAGTTTTGTTCCATATGGAGAAGCCATTTTATAAACATAACGTGTCGCTTGAGAGCCCAAAGATTCATATGATTTGTGAGTTTCTGATGTAATAAAAATTTGATGTAACAAAAAAGGCTATTATTCTGCAAATCCCTTTGCGAAGAATTAGAAAGTGGTATGTATTATTTCCTCCTTCCGTGTTCCAATGCTTCTGAAACGCTGCATGCAATATTTTTTCAAAAGTCACTGCAATTAATAATTGGAGGTCATAGGTCTATCAACACCAGTTATTGATTTAATGTACAACAATCATAAGCCAATGTTGATCGTTCGTAATATCAATAACCGGCGATCATAGATCCAAGCTCACTGTTTATTAATTTAACGTACAGCAATCATAGGCCTAATGTATGTCGTACATAATATTAACGTCCGGCAACCTTAGATCTATGCTCACAATTCATTGATTTAACACATAGCAAACATCACATTAATAACCGCCAACATAGATCCATGTCTACTGTACATTGACTCAATGTACAGCAATCGTAACATAATGAATAGAGAAATTTATGTACGACCGTTCATTGAATCAACAACACCCGCCATCGGCCCGAAATTAATGTAGACGTTCATTGATTTGATGTACTTTTTTATTAATATCACGTACCTTTTTCGTTCAGTGTTAATCATGAAAATTCAGAACAGGGTGAAATGTCAAAACCACGGCCATATGCAATTACAAACGCGATCATCGAAGTCGCAACAATCATGGAAAGTGTAGATATAGATGGCCTGAAGAGTTGATCCTAGTGCCTAATAGATAGCCCGAAATATGGTCCTCTCTTGGAATATGTATGTAACCAACAAATTTCCAAAATTCAGATTTCAAAGGCTGCGGGGCCACTTACTCTAGAGTCTCATTATAGCCTTATGACTTTCCCCATAAGATGGGCTATCTAATGCACAAAAATATATTTCAATAGGGCTAGTAGTTGCTGAGATTAGCGCGTCCAAACAGCCAGATTTTTCACTTTTATAATATCAGTCAGTATAGATTTACCTGTAATTGTATGAAGTCAATCAATCTCAATCAAGCCAATCAAATCTTTCAAATTTACCTGCTCAACATAATGAAATTATTGTCTGTTGATCACCCCATTTTAATGCGATTATTAATTTTTGCCGATTTTTCCAAAATTATGTAATTTTCAAGTAATTTTGTCAAGCGACTTTATCGCCAGGTTTGAATTGTGTAGATTTATTTGTTAGCTCATAGTATTCGTTATGGTAATTCAATGACTGCATTGACTCTAATATAAAATTAATTGTCAATGTTATGATTTTAATTAAGTTAGTAATTTCTAACGTTAATAACTTTTGCTTCTATAGTGCGTTGTTGGTGATTTTTTAGTAATTATAATTGCAAATTATGTACTACTAGTTTGTCTTGTCTTGTGTTGTAAAATTGTTTTTTTTTTGTTGAAATATTTTTAAAGTAAAACGAGTTTATCTTCTTGTAGTCCAATGTTATTCATATTTTTTTAGTGTCAAGCTATTGCCAAGGGTTACATCATGGCGCATCAAGGGCAAGATTTCATGTTTCATTTCATCATTCATACTACATATTTTATAATTTATAACTATTAACTATTCCAGGTTCCGTGATGTTGACACATCAGTCATATTTGCTGAGGGACAAACAATTTCTAAACATAACCATTTTACATGTAATTAATTGCCCCTTTTTAGGGCTTATATCCACAGGGTTCACCGCTTTCTGGACAAGGTATTTAATCTTTCTCCGCGATTTTCAAAAGCCGCTGGGATCCTGAAAAAATTAAATTGATCCCTCTCAGCCACCATATCTCATTTTACCGGCGGCGGTCAACTCGTAAGAAATTTTAATCCCCAACCCTAAGATCGGTTAATTGGTAAGCGAACCGGCAGATAAATTTGTAAAGGGTAGTTTTGAATGAGTCAACTCGTAAGAGGATTCTCAGAAATAACCAAGGGGATGATGATTGTAACGAAGTAGTTCGGATATTTGTTGAAACTAAAAATATGATATAAGGGGGTGGTTTGTTACGTTCCAACTAAACGGTGACGATGGATCTCACCGAGATTGTTGTGGATTTTATTAAAAGTCAACGCGGCAAAGACTTGTTTGTTGTTAATGATCATATGAGTTTTATGACCCTAGGGTCGGGTTCCGCAGGGTTTTCCTTGCCCTCTCGCAAGGAATACGATAATCCCCCTTTTGGGATTTATCAGGTAGTTCTAACCCTTACGAGTTGACCGATCTAGAGAGCCATATTCTTACGAGTTGACCAATCTCGCGAAAGTCAAATGCGGACCTGGGATTAATTTTTACGAGTTGACCCGTGCCCACGTTGCTCCATTTTACCACTGAAATCAAGGCCTGCATTTTATAAACTACTATTGACTTTTTAAAATTACAATGCATGTAAAAGATTACATTAGGTTACGTCTCTTCTCACTTAGACGTTCATAACGTCTTGTTTAAAATAGACTTTAGGCCTGCGAAGAAGTTTATTCTTATTTAACAACTCAGCGCAGTAAATTAGGTAACAGTACAATGAAACTTATGATATCAATATTCAAATAGATCTTTGACGTTTATTTCGAGAGACGCTACCAGAAACAAAAGGACTTAACATTCCAAACAGGAAACTACTAGGCCAACTACACTAAAAACCTTAAAAGACAGTTAAGACCAATGGTTTGTAAAATTTCCATTTGATTTAAATTGGTTTGTAATAATGATATTATATTTGTATTAATTTATACAAAACCATCCACAAGTGTTTACAGTTTCAATTACTGTACTAATTTTTCATTATTTCATATTTCATTTCTGTTTTCATATTTCTTTTCATACATATTTCATATGTAGGCTAATAAGGACATATGGACGAACGTATGAGGAGTCACTATACAACAAACGACACGTAATAAGATTATTAATATTCCAACGAATACCAATTTTCAACTGCAGGTTGTAAATTAGCCACTCGCGTAAGTTAATTCAACAGCAGCCGCCTTGCATGTACGTGATGCATTCCTAAAACACATACTTTTGTGTAACATCTCCAGCGGAACCCGCTGCTCCTATATGTCCTCTGAATTCGTCCCTGCAACCGTGAATAGCAGATTAAATTAAATCCGAGTATTGTAATGGTAAAATGTGTTTCTCGCCATTGTGGTTATTGTGCCATGTTACAACCCCATTCTTTATCAGCTCAATTCTACATATGTGGACCCTTTGTTTTGCTTACACTATTCATATCTATGAATAATCTTGGAGGATTGTTTTATTATTTTATGGCCGGCGTGGAACGGATTCGTTTACGATTTTAACTCGGTGCATGATCGTGCACGACATTAAAAATTAATTCCGCTTTATTGTCTTAGAAATAGAAATTATTTTTGACTTGTGTAGCCTACACGACAGTTACGTCTTCCCTTTGAATCAATTGCACGATTTCATTGAAACTCTCGTATGAAATTAGCACATCTAAAGACCGAAGGTTGTCCAGCGTCTCAAAGGTGGCCATGGTAGTTAAACCATAAGAAAACACCAAGTCTTCACCACCTATTTATTTCAAATGAGCGACCGGCTTCGACTGTATAGCAGTCATCATCAGGCTCGTACTAAATAAATGAGGAACATTAGTAATAAAAGGTAAGTATCTTACGAAACAATACTCATATAAAAATTCATTTTAGGGCTCCAGCTGAACAATATGTGAGACATCACAGATAAAACAGACATAAACACGTGACGTCATATCTGTGACGTCTCACATATTGGTCAGCTGGAGCCCTAAAATGATTTTTTATGTAAGTATTGGTTTGTAAGATACTTGCCTTTTATGTCTAATGTTCCTCATTTATTTAGAACGAGCCTGATGATGACTGCTAGACAGTCGAAATCGGTCGCTCATTTGAAATGAAGTGGTGGTGAAGACTTGGTGTTTTCTTATGGATTAGCACATATAAACACTAAAATAGAGTAGTCTTTTATTGCGTATAAAACTCCTACAATCGTTTTTAAAGTTATTCTGATTTAAAGACAATTTTAGGAGTCACATAACAGAGAAAGGTGTCAAACAGAATTTAAATTAGTCATTAATAATTTTAATTCAACAACACTATACACCATTTACTTTCAGTTGTTTAATATGCTGATTACGTACAAATTTTCTCCATGTCAGTTGATATCTGGAATTATTTGTAATTTAATGACGTTATGTGCGTGTGTGTGTTCGTACTAACATATAATCAAATGGAAATTAATTAGTTGGTATTCATCAGTTTGAACGTTTTTCTCGAAAGACTAATAATGACAAGCTCGAGCTTAATTTATTTAATATTCGGTAGTGCCAATCAAAAACCGTCAATTTCCCCATACAGAAGCCGTACAAACAAAAGCCCCGTGTTGAACAAAGGCCAGCAACATTTTGACATCGATTGAGTCGTACCTATCAATTTAGAAAGTAAATTATTTCAATGGGTCTACAATGGCGTCCTCGAAGAAGATGACGATAAAAAAAAACAAGACGAGAGAACCCTCCTAGGTGAATAGTGCAGGATGACTTTGCCCATTCCTTGAGGCTATTGTTGGCGATTTGAAAAGACTTCATTTGGCTCCCGAGGATTCTATTCCTTGATTTAATTGAAGTTGGCTACTGTTAGATCTTTACTCTCAATCGTAAGGAGTCTGCCTGCGCAATTTTCTTTGTTGTAAATCAATAGGTCTTGAAGGAGTTGCGAATTGTCGATGCCAATAAGGATTTTATTGTTTGGCAAAGTTATTCAGGAAATAACGTCGTTTCAGTTCTGTTATGTAATTGGTGTGTTTAGGAATTGTTTCCAAAAGGAGTGCCTATAATAGTCCGGTTAAGTTAGCCCGAAAAATAGAGGTAGGTATCCTCGCATATGAAGATGAAAATTTAAGCGAACGTTAGAGATACCATTATAATGAAATCGGGAAAAGTCCTCATCGCTCCCTTGTCTACAAAAAATTTTATGCTAGGTGAAACTTCGCAAAATTTGGTATGATAAAAATGGTTCATACAAAAATTATAGACCAGGCAAGTATCAACAAAAATTGTCCTTACACACCTACGATTCGCCATTTCTGAGAAAAAGCGATTCCAAAATTTACTAAAGTTGTATTCTCCATAATATGCAGCAATGTTCCGGAGGGGTAAAACGATACTTTTTAAATTGTTTGAAATCAAGATTAATTACATGTGCAAAATGTTTCAAAGTTATGAACTCTGCTCCAGAAACTCTGATCACTAACGGTATTCCCTTTCTTTTTTCTGTATATGGAGCTCCAAATAAAATTACTTGCATAGATAAGCTACGTTACTTATTCTTTTGTAAAACATACACGTAATAAAAAAGTGTGTCATTAGTTTGTCATCCTCCAACCTCTGCTTCTGCAACATTTTTATCGATTATATTACCAGGTTCAAGTATGGCTTGGCAATCAACTGGACCCAGAACAATGGCGTTGCAAGCTAATTAATGTATTAATGTATTAGAACCAATCCACACTCTACTTACACGTGCACCAGAAAAGCTCCCTAAAACTATTTTTTGCAACTGCACAAAGGGGTGTAATTCGAAATGCGGCTGCAAAAAGTAGGCTTATTTTATTCATCAGCATGCACGAGTTGTCAAGGCCAGTCGTGTTTAAATGTTGAATCTCCAACAGAAGAAGATTCTTACATCAACGACGAAACAATCGATGTATCGCTGCTGCAACAATTTATGTCGACTCAGGAAGATGAAGAAGACCAAAAAGAAGTTGAATAACAAGACCTGCAGACCTGACATTCCATTAAACTTCAATAAAATAGACCGTGGAGTAGGCCTAGGGGAAACCACATTAAAAATATGCGCCAAGTACACTACTTCGTAGGTTTCATACTTCAAAAAACCCAATTTTGCGAATTTTGACCTCGCATAATTTTTT
This sequence comes from Cryptocephalus moraei, assembly GCA_946251905.1. NCBI lineage: Eukaryota > Metazoa > Arthropoda > Insecta > Coleoptera > Chrysomelidae > Cryptocephalus > Cryptocephalus moraei. The sequence goes on along the minus strand of OX276456.1, from coordinate 11,175,430 downwards.
TTGCATAGGTACATGGGATGGATTTTACAATTACCTTTTACAATTTCATTAAGTATAATAATATCCCTAACGTTCATGTAAATTTTCAGCTTTAGGGAATTTATGCAAGAGTGAATGTCTATTTTGACCGGGCTAAAATATTATAATAGTATATTAAAGTATGAGTGGATATTGAGCTCTTTCAAACACGAGCGAGTTTTCAAGCACGACGGCGTAGCCGGAGTGCTCGAAATAGAGCAAGTGTTTGAAAGAGCAGTTATCCACGAATACTTTACGCTATTTTTTTTTTATTGGTACCATTTTTTATACCTAAACCAAATGCATACCCAATATGATTAATTTGAATGACACTCGGGACGCTTCGTGACGGCCCGTCGCACGTCGTGCTACCAATCGGCTTGTCCGGCTACGGCCAAAAACGCTCTGCTATTGGTTGATATGACCGTTGTTGATACGTTTCCATGGCGACTTTAAAACACGCGCGTGCGATAAAGCCCGATTTACGCACGCCAAAGCATGTTATAAATAGGCAAAATAGCGTACCAATAAAAAAAAAGAATATTTCGAATTTTGTAGAGTGCAAGTTTGATTGTGACGGAGTCAGTTGATCATTTATAAGTTCATGAAGTTTACATACGAAAAAAAAAAAAAAAAAACACAAATACAAGAGATGATTTTATATATCAATGGCTCACTTTATACAAAAATGCTTTCGAAGGAATATAGCGCCCTTTGAAGACATATTCTTAATTCAATTTTTTTTTTCAAATATGTACCTATTTTTCGTTCGATACGTTAATAAATTTTGAAACTTGGCACATTAAATTTTCTTTGAATGTCGAATTCTTCGGTAAAAAATTACTCATCTGTTACCCGAAAGCACCTACTGAATTTTATGACAAAAATTTTATTTTTGGTATTTTTTCACGTAGTCTTCATGTTTAAAAATTTTGATTTTTTTTTCCAATATTGAGGAGATGTCAGTTATCTTGTTATAGGTGGAACACAATGATTTCAAGAAAAAATTATTGGAATGTCCTGCAAATGTTTAAAAAAAAATAAAATTCATAGGAACTCTTCACAAGAATATAAAAGAGCTAGCAGGGATAACCAAACAAAAGCCTCCGTGTAATCTCATAAATAGCAGCAATAAAGCCATAGTGGAATTACGAAACCTAAACAACGTATGGGGACGTTATTAGCCAAAAGTATAGGAAACAAGAGAACAGTCCACCTATATTGAAGCAAGAAGTAGAGAGAGCAATCCGAAATGCTAAAAACGGAAAAGCCCCTGGCCCGGATGACATACATACAGAAGTCACAAAGCTAATGGAGGAGAAAAACTTAGACATCATCCTGAAATTGTTTAATCAGATATATGAAAGCGGTAATATTCCACAAGACTGGCTGAAGTCAGTCTTCATTCCCCTCTCCAAGACAAATAGAGCCAAGAAATGTGTAGATTTCCAGACTTATTAGTTTAATGTCGCATATGTTGAAGCTGTTCTTGAAAGTTATTCACCAACGCATTTATAAGAAATGTGAACAAGACATTAGCGATGAACAGTTTGGCTTTCGTATAACGAGTTTGGGACACGAGAAGCACTTACCAGTTTCATTATACTATTACAAAAGTGTCGAGACCAGCAAAAGGATCTCTTCGTATGTTTCATAGACTGCGAAAAGGCATTCGACAAAGTCAGACATGATAAGTTAATGGACTGCCTCCATAGAAAAGGACTCGATGAGAATGACTTTAAAATCATACAGCAGCTTTATGGTAATCAAACTGCAGTGGTCAGAACAGAAGCCGGCGACACAGAACCTTACAGCATCAAACGAGGTGTACGGCAGGGATGTGTATTATCTCCTCTGCTCTTCAACATATATTCGGAAGAAATATTTGCCAAAGCATTACATGAATCGAGAGAAGGTGTCAAAATCAACGGAAAAATTATTAATAACGTAAGATACGCTGACGACACGGTAATAATCGCGGACAGCGAACAAGACCTCCAAACCCTCTTAGATCGTGTCAAAGCGGTGGGAGAAAACTATGGCCTTAATATCAACATCAAGAAAACCAAAACCATGATTGTTTCCAAAACATCCAAGCATCCGTTATTAACGTGAACGGCAACATCATTGAAAATGTCGAGAAATTTAAATATCTGGGGTGTTGGATAACGAAGGATGTAGACCCAGATATAGAAATAAGAGCACCTATCGAACAAGCAAGAAATGTTTTTCTAAAAATGAAGCAGTTGTTTACTTCCCAATCACTCGACCTAAAAGTCCGATACCGAATGGTGAAATGTTATGTGTACAGCACTTTGTTGTATGGAATGGAGGCTTGGACGCCTAAGGTGAACTCATTTAAGCGTTTGGGAAGTTTTGAAATGTGGATCTTTCGAAGGATGCTGAAAATTCCCTGGACCGCTCATATCAGGAACGAAAAGTCCTATAAAGAATAGGCATCGACAGGGAACTTATAAAAATAATGAAAACCCGAAAAACCTCGTATATAGGACACATATATAGGAATGACAAATACAGACCTTTGCAGCTTCTGATCGAAGGGAAAGTTGAGGGAAAACGAGGCCCTGGCAGACGGCAGACCTCCCGGCTGAAGAATATTCGCGAGTGGACCGGTCTAGAATCTCAAGCGCTAATAAGAATGGCCAGGGACAGAAATAACTTTGCACAGGTTATCGTTAACCTTTTTTGAAAGATGGCACCCAAAGAAGAAGAAGAAAATTCATAGCAAAGTTGATTTTGACAAAACAAATGAAATCATTTTGTAGCAGCGACAAATAAAAAATTAATATGGTTTGCATCCTGACGTTTTAGGATCTAATAATATTTAATTATCAACAAGAACCTCAATTTTGGTACTAGTAGGTAAAACATAAAGTCCTTTTAGACGTATATCGGATGCCACGTTTATATTTGAAATTTTGAGCATTCGAAAAATTAGAAATGATTGCCGTGACTAAATTGTTCATAAATTAGTTAATTCAAAAAAATCTAATATGGTGTAAACTTTTCGATAAGCACTTATACATTTTCTGCAATGTTCCTTTAAACTATAATAAGGGTCCCTTAAATCTACTGTGAACCCTCCAGTTACAACGATACCGTCTCTTATTAGTTTCCGCCCATTTTAGTATCTTTTGCGTTCCTGTAAACTTCCAACAAAAATTATACAGTAACAACCACAAGGGTAGTGCGGCATATAACGCACCACGACATTCCCACTCATCTTCCCTCACGGATCCCGTCTGTGAATAACAGAAATATGAGATTTGCCATTGTAACCCACTATAATACTCACTTTAGGATGTATACGTGTATGTGTGTTTTCGATATAATAACATTCTACTGTGATTACGGAGATATGTATATTCTATGCAAACATTAACGAGAATGCTGCACGAGATCTAAAATAACAAGATTCGAATTGTTTTGTTCAGCACAACACTGCTAACTTGTCGGGAATGAGGAATGTTTCGTATTAAGTCGTCAAGTGGAATTAAAATAATTTAAACAGGGATAGTGTAAAGTATAGCAAGAGAATGAGTGTTGTGGTTTGAAATGACGTTAGTTTATCCTTATACCCCCATAATATGATTTCCCTAACTACCGACATATTTTTACTGTACTTACAGTAATTCTACATCGAAAAGCGTGTTTTGGTGTTAATCAATTGAACAAGATTGACAACTTGCTGAAGTGGAAAGAGAAAGTGGTATATTAAAACCTAAGCAAACAAAGAATGCTTTTGACTCTCATTATACAGTGTGATTAACTTAAGTTGGTAACATATGGAAAACTTCTTTGTTATTAACGTTACAAAAAAAAGTTACTTTACGTATTAAATGTTCTGCTTTTGGAGAAAATAATACTACAATATTCAAACTCAAGGTAGCATATGCATAGGGTGGTCAAAAATTGAAGTAAAAATGAAGTTAGATTTGATCGCAACATTTTACGAACATTTTACAAAGATTAAAAACAATTTAAGTCTACAGTTCTAATGAAATTTTTGGAAAGGTAGTGAAAATTACATTTAACTTTGTACATCTAACTGATAAACAGTTCTCTTTTAAACTCAATAAAAACATAAATCTCAGAACATTTATTATTAATGTGCATGTATAAATATTCAGTACAAGACAGAGTACGAAGAAATATATCAAATCATAATTTTGGCAATAAATATATATATATGACATAATAATAAATATGAATACTATTTGTGACTAGTTCGTTATTTTCAACAATTTTTCCTCATAAAGGTTTATAGCATATATTTTCAAAAACAAAGATACTTTACAGTTGCACAAACTTAATATTTCTTATTAGGTCTGTAATATGACTGATAGATTTTTAATTCTGATAATTTCATCATGTATTTCATATCATGCAGAACATTTTATAAAGAGAAATTTTTTTTCGTAAGGCTAATGCTAAATAAGTTTCTCATATATTGCCGACTTCAGTACACAGTCTAAATGTAAATTCTCACGTCACAACACTAAACAGACTATTCGGTGATAGAAATTGTAATTTTTTTATACAATTTTGCTGCAGGAAAATCCAAATCAATTACAATTTTCAACGCTTTTCTTCTCATATCTTAGATAAATTTTGCAATCCCATTGGTTGTTTTAAAATAACAATCCCCGCATTTTACTTTCCCAAAATCATCTCATTCTAATTCGAAAGAGAGAGAGACAGAAAAAGAGAGAGAGCAGCTAATTTCCTGCAGAAGCGGCTTTCCATTGTCAATCACGTCATTAATCTTTTCGCCCGACATCAATGCCCCGTTTTGTTAAACAGCCGGTTTAAACATACGTACAACCTACCGGAGGAAAACAACCGGTGACAAGTGACAAGCGATAGATTAGTTTTTTCTTGTACTTTCTCGGGATCAATTGGGTTGTTTTCTGTAGCGTCGTATTGCTGCAGTGGAAACTGATTTAGAGTATCCAGAAACGCCGAAACTCATTCATAGTGAAAATATAGGTTTTCAAAGTGTCAGTGTATAGTTGTACTATGTCTGGTTTAACAAAAGTTATAAGCTGATTCGGGCCATTGGAAAGTGGATGGAGTAAAAACTTGGTTGGAATCAGGTTGGGGTTTTGTGGTCACAACTCATTCATTATTAGCATTTTATGAGGTAATTTCAACTAAGCGTCCTTTCCTTAGCAATGTTCATATTAGTACTTTAGTCGCTTCCTTACTGAAGATCAAATAGTGCACTTTGATAAATAGCAAGAATTAATTATATGACAAACTTTACATAAGAATTCTCAAATTGTCAAAAATATTTCTACTGCTAAATGATAAAATCCTTCTTCATCTTCCACGGTGAGTCGGTATGAAACTATTTGATATCAAGCTTGTATTGGACGTGTAGATCCAGCCACCTTTCCATTGTGGTCGTCTCAGGTAATTTCTTCCATACCGAAAAACGATAGTGTTCTTTAGCAAAAAAATATGGTGGCGTTTGCATTTTTGTTTAACATATTGTCTGTCATCTTATTTACATGTTTATTGCTATGGATTTTATGAATTTTCCTGTCTTTTATTTTGCTCTTCCCTGTCAGTTTTTTCGTCGACTCGATCATAAAAGTGTCGCTCGCATATTATTATTGCAGTTCCATTTGTTCCTTAGCACAAATACCACATTTCAAATATTTAGGCTGCGATATAACGTATGAAGAGGATAAAGACATACACAATAAAATAACTAACTATCAACAAATATGTGGAACAATACGAACACTTAAAGGTATAACAACGAAAGAAACGCAGCTAAAATTTTAACAAAGTAGTAATGGCAGTATCACATTATTATACGGTTCCAAATGATAGACACTGCGAAAAAATGATTTCAAACAACTAGAAACATCCGAAATGATATTCGATATTCCTCAAATCAGTAAAAGGCTACACAAGAATTAGAAACGAAACCATAAGAAATGGATTGAGAATGGAACCAATAACACAACAAGTAATCATATACAAAGAAACATGGAGAGATTATATATACTAAGAATTGCAAATGAAAGACTTCCAAAACATACCTTTGATTACAAACCCCAAGGCAGAAGAAGTGTGGGAAGATCGAGGGCCAGATGGTGAAATCGGAAGGAGCAAGTACGCCTACTCCTGGAAAGACAGATGACGACGACGATGTATCATACCTTCTCAACAAAACAAGTCCTCGTCCAGGGGTTTCGGGACTTACAAACATCCACTTTAACAAAATATTTTATGGTTAGTAGGTAATATATCATTACTCATTACAGTATAAATGCATCATTATTTAATAAGTGGGTAATAGTACCGACTTACTCATTAAGTGTTCAAAGTTACCTATTATTCCAACTTCTTCTGTTAATGCGTTAAGATGAAGTGCTTTTTTAACATTATCCCTAATATCCTACCCCTAATACAGTATACTTTCGATACCTCTTCTTCTTCTTACCTCGACACAATATAATCTAATTGGATAATTTTGGACGAATTCTTTGATTTTTCTATCCATCATATAACATTCGCTACGCTCTTCTCAAAAAATGGGAAATAAAATAACCTCGAATACAAGGTATCTAACCTCAAAATGATTTCTTGTCTAATAATATTAGCGTAACATTCCTACCCACTCCTACTAGGTTATGTTCACCAAATATCTCTTAATCAAGATTGTACACAGGGTGCCCCGCGTAAGAGCCGACATAGCTCGTTGGGACACAAGGCCAAAATTTGGCCCAAAACTTATCATATTTTGGCCCAAAATATGATAATTTAATGAAATCTCTGTACCAAGTTGTATGGGAATTCAAAGTTCAAACAAATAATATCTATGCAATTTTTTGACTTAGGCAGGTCCAATTTTGTATGAGGTATGAAATTCATTCATTCTTTCGCCCGGTGCACCCTGCTAGATAACGAACGAGGCTCTGGCGACCGAACATTGGCGGTATAACCATAAACATCATTAAACAGGACTAAATCCCTGTAACAGATCGAAGGAAGGCAAGGGGAAACCACTTTCGGATATAAAAATGTTTAATTCCCAAGAGAATCATGGCAACTTTCAACTCAAAACAAGTCCGGAGTCTAAATAGTTCCTTATTCGGATCTCCGGGAGGAACTGATTTGAAAGTGAACACACAAAGTTAAAATCTGACTCATACAATGACTGACTAATACAACAACCAGGGAAGCTCAAAATAATCGAAAAGGAGATGGCAGCCCATAACATTGATATCCTCGGAATCAGTGAATCTCACTGGAAAGGAAAGGGTCACTTCCAGAGTATTTCAGGCAATAATATTTATTTCTCACGCCGTGCAGAGGAAAGCATTAACGGTGTCGCGATAATAGTACCCAAGAAATTGCAGAATTTTGTCTGTGGTTATGATGCCGTTAATGACAGGATCATTCACCTCCGTTTCCAAAGTCCAACATGCATTCTACACATAATTCAGGTCTACGCCCCAACCTCCACGGCAGAAGAGAACATACTAGAAAATTTTTACAAGGCTCTAGATACTGAGCTTGACAATATTCCCAACAAAGATATTACAATCGTATTGGGAGATTTTAACTCCAAAATAGGTGCCACGACATGGACCACCACATGAGACAGGTCGTCGGAGGATTTGGACTGGGTGAGAGGAATGAAAGGGGAGAAAAGCTGATGGATTTCTGCTTGCAAAGGAGACTCTCCATAATGAACACGTATTTCAAACATCATCCACGCAGACTTTATACGTGGAAGTCGCCTGGTGACAGATATAGGAATCAAATAGATTTTATCTTAATCAACACAAGATGGAAAACTTCTGTGAGTAATGCTAAAACTTTTCCAGGTGCGGACTGTGATAGTGACCATCAACTGCTGATAATGGATTTCAGACTTAGATTTAAGAATATTCGTAGACCCTCGACCAGACAGAAGAGGTTAACAACAGGACAATTAGATACTTTCAGGGAGAGTATTAAACCAGTGTTAGAAAATATAAAATGCAACGATGACGCCGAAGAATCGTAGATAAGTCTTAGGGAAGGTCTCCTGAAAACTGCTAGCCAATGTTGCCGACCAGGAAATGTGAATGATCGCAAACCATGGATCAGTGACGAGACATGGCAAGTTATAGAACAGAGGAAACAACTAAAAATAGGCCCTCTCGATGAAACGATCTATAGCGCCCTATCTAAAGATATTCAGAAGAGATGTTGTAAAGACAAAGAAAAGTACATATCCAACATATGTCAAGAGATAGAATCACACTCGCATCGAAATGAAACCAACGATTTATTTCACAAGGTCAAACTTCTCACAAGAGAATTCAAACCACGCAATTATGCTATTCAAACTGAACATGGCACTGTCGTTGGGGACACCGAAGCAATATTAAATGTTTGGCAGAAATATTGCACAGAACTTTTCAAAGAACAGCAGACCCTAGATGGAGACGATAGAATTATCAATATAAATGAAATAACGCAGGAACCTGACATCATGCACGCAGAGGTGGAGGAAGCAATAGCACATTTGAAAAGAGTTAAATCACCAGGCTGTGACGATATAAGGGGAGAACTATTACAGAATTTGGATCAACAGGGCATTAAAATCTTAACCGATCTATGTAATATAATATGGAAGCATGGTCTCTGGCCCAAAGACTGGTCAACCTCTATATTCATTCCACTTCATAAAAAGGGTGCAACCACAAAGTGTAGCAACTACCGTACTATTTCGTTGATATCACATCCGAGTAAGATTCTACTTCGTATTATAAAGCGACGTTTGGAGACTTATCTGGATCGACAGATTCCCCAGGAACAGGCAGGGTTCGTGAAGGGCAAAGGCACCAGAGAACAGGTGCTTAATCTACGACAACTCATAGAGAAATGCAGAGAATTCAATATCCCAATGGTCATCTGCTTTTTGGACTACCAAAAGGCATTTGATTGTGTTGTCCACAACTGGAAAATGTTGTGGAGAGTTCTTCGAGAGATGGGAGTGCCTGAACATCTAATTGTACTCATAAGAAACCTTTACGACAGCAGCATGGCCAAGGTGAGAATAGAGAACCAGCACTCGCTCCCATTCAAGACCTGCAGGGGAGTTCGTCAGGGATGCATCCTCTCTCCAGATCTCTTTAACATCTATGGAGAATATATTATGAGAAAGGCATTGGATGAATGGCATGGAGGAATCTCAATTGCGGGTAAATGGATTACAAATCTGAGATATGCAGACGATACAACATTAATAGCTGCGTCAGAAGAGGAAATGTTGGATCTACTAAAGCGAGTGGAGACAGAGAGCAACAACTGTGGCCTTATGATAAACGCGGAGAAAACTAAAATTATGATAGTCGATCGTTTCAACACTCTGCAATTGACAGAGCTATAAAAAGATTTCAAATCGTTGACCACATCTTGTACCTGGGCTCATATATTAGTAACACGGGTTCAAGTGAAAGTGATATCTGAAGGAGAATAGGACTAGCTAAAAGTGCAATGAGTCGACTATCCAAGATTTGGAAAGACAGATCTATTACGAATAACACTAAAATGAAACTAGTTCAATCGTTGATCTTTTCCATCTTCCGATATGGAGCTGAAACGTGGACAATTAAAGCAGCAGACAGAAAAAGAATTGATGCCTTCGAGATGTGGTGCTGGAGACGCATGCTTCGAATTCCGTGGACGGCGCACAGGACGAACGAGTCAATCCTTAGAGAACTGAACATCCGCAATAGACTCTCTTCTACCTGCCCGGCGAACATTTTGAGATTTTTTGGACACATCGTGCGAAGAGATGAAAACAACCTGGAGAGGCTGATAGTTTCGGGAAACACAGAAGGGCGAAGGTCTAGAGGGCGCTCACCAACCAGATGGACTGATCAGATCCAAAAGGCCACCGGTAGTTCGTTCTGCGTTTCTGTAAACATAACTCGGGACCGAAGTCAATAGAATGAAATAACGTCACAAGTTGTCAGTGATCACGATTCTCAGTAATGAGAGAACGACGACGAAGAAGATGAAATTCATAGGCGAGAAAAAATTCATTGAAATATCGTATGGGGGTGACCCACCCATGGAATATAGAAAGCATTTTATTTATCTGCTTATTTATAGAATTGTCAATTTTACCTTATGAAGAAATTCATTTTCACTTTGCTCTTGTTAAATTTTAAGAAATCCTACCTTTTTTAAAAGGAGTGAATTTACTGGAGCAGGGTAATAAACAGTGCCAGTTGAAGAAACATCAAAATGTCAACAGTAAGTCATAAAAATTTCGTTTTCAAAATGAAAACAAATCTTGAACAAAATTGATTCAATGGAAAACACAATTGACATAGTTTGTAATAAGGATGCAATTAAATTTATCAATTTAAAGAAATTGTTCAAAAGCCATTTTCGTCTATCAAAAAAATTTGGTGAAAACTATAACTCCGATTTAAGGATAACTTACGAAGATTTTCGCTGTATTAAATTTTGGAAACAACTTTAGTGCCTTTAGGAAACGATGTAAATTCAGTAAATTACGTCAAATTATTCTCATTACACGTGTTCTTGATATTATTGTCTATCAAGGTAATTATTTTGTACTGATATGTTGCTCATCGTCAATCGGCTGCAAAATAAGTTCTATATACCTACTCTGACCACATTAGGACGTTCTGGGGTGTTAGTAAAGAGCTCTGTAGGTTCTCGGACCCTTCTTTCAATATTAGCAAGTGTTTCTCTGTGTAGGACAACACGATCTACAGTTATTTTGCGATTTCTTTGACAAAAAATTTAACACCAACAGTTTCGTTTTAAACAAAAAACTGTCCAGCCATATATAAAACTATTTAATTTTATTAGTTGTGACATTTCACAAATCAAATTTTCGTGATCTACAATTGACATATTTTTTTCCAATTGATATATTCCATTAGTTTGCTTTAGTTAATCCATGTTTTCTTGAAAATCACACATTTCCCTAAAATTTAACAATGGTGAGAAAAGTTTGAAAATGAAGAATCACATATGGTAAAACTGTAATTCTTCCAATAAACGATAGAAGGTTATGCAGAAAGTTAAGGGTGGGACACTTGACAACAACCCTTTACGATATTTTAATGAACTTTTTCTCACACGTGGATTATGAGTTGTAGTACACTCATTTTAACTCGCCTGAGCTGAAGGATATTGCAAACATAATTAGATCCCTTCAAAAATTTCTTCCCGGTATTTGACACCCTGTATACACAACTGACAGCACACCTGCAGTACCTTTGCACTAATCCTATATGAAGGTAACCTAAGTACCTAATGTATTTCCATAAATTGGTCTTACATCATCACTTTTACTGTTTTCATAGGATAATATTATGTGAGTCACACCTGCGTTCGATTTTGATCCATACAATGCTGGTTTGCCTGTCGTTTTATGAATACATATGTTGTGGTTTATTCGTCCATTTATTTGTTCTTCCATGTCATATCCTTTAGCCATCCTGTTGTGCATGTTGAATTCGTAGTTTGCTATAGATTTTCGTCGTTTTGCAAGTAGACTCCCCAGCTATTTAAATGAGACTTCAGGTTTCTTGATATTCCTGTCCACTTCGAGTTTGTATCGTCAGTGACATTACTCTGCAATTTGATAGCAATTTGATGTTGGAAGGTTGTGGTAACTTCTGGCACCTTGTCATCACTTTTCCGGATCAGTACTATATATTGCACCACCGCCCGTGTAGCAATGTTTGTAGAGTTTCTCAGTCTCACCTTAAATTAAAACAAAAATGAAATCCACTTTACACCAAACGACTTCCACGTTAGTATCTTCTTGACGCATACCTACGCATACGCAAAACACGAAATAAAATGACGTGTGTAATTACTTAAGACCTACACGTACACGATCCAAAGTGAAAATAATATCATAAGGGTTCGGCTACGTAATTGGTGTTACATATACAGCGTTCTCAATTAAGCTATCATTAAAAAAGTTTCCGTCGTCGACGTGATATCACTGAAAGAGACATTAAACCGGTCATTAACGCGAAAAGTAAACACTCCATTAAATCAAAGCGTCAAAAGTTAATTACCGGTTAGCAATTATTTAATTTAGTGTGCGGATCCAGTAATTAAAGCGCGCCATCATCAAAGTGTTGATGAATTCATTCGGCGCCTTTCCATTTTGCATGTTTTTGAGAGTAATTTTCATAAACACGCCGCTGAAACGTGCCCTCCGGGCTGTTGCTTTTAATTAATTGGTTTGGAGGCGGCGGCGGATCCGGATTGGCTGCGAGGTGGGAAAGTACACTGAAAAAATTCAGCAATCCATCTAGAAACGAAAATAATGATGTGAAAAATATAAATGGTGTCAAATTTTTTCGAAAAGATTTTCTTATGTACTCAGTTTGATTGAGAGGGTTTTTAGAGCAAATAAACTTTCACTTACCTATTAGCTGAAATGGATTCGTCATTTAATTTTAAATTAGATTTACAATCTCCCGAACAACATAGAACCAGTACGCTATCTTGAGGATGTTCTACCAACACGATATCTAAGTGACGATCGAGTGAATGATCCTCTCCATCGAACCTCTCCAGTCATATACCCCACAAAATTTTTTGTTAACCGATATAACCGTATACCCCACTAATGACTTAGACAATCCCAAATGTTTGCTTTCACCAGCTTTAAACAAAGGTCAAATTACCTAAACAATCATGTTTGATTATCAGTGTAGGTGGATGTAGTCCTAATAATGTTTAGTTTTGCTTGGCACTTAGCGGGCCGGTGTGAAAAGGAAAGAACAGTTGACAAACAGCATTTACAAGCGTTTCCAAACCAGTAGCCTAACCTAAGTTTTTATTTTTTGTTTCAATAGAGGGAACAGCCGAGTGCGAGGGAATCGTGAATAGAGACCTCAATGGTATACGAGAAAGTAAACTCTGATAATTTTTTGTTACATTGTATATATACATTTACATAATTCCTTCATATACATATTTGCCTTTAATTACTCATTAAAGATTAAAAAACTTTCGAAGGATGTAATATTAACATAACCTCCAATTAAATATGAAATCAACGTTCGGAAATATGTAATAATTGTTACGTCAATAAATATTGTGTAATTGTATGGGTATAAAATTGAAAACAAAGAAAGAATTCCTCTTACCACCATTTTGATGCCTTCGCGTTTTATAGATTACATTAAGCAAAAATAGGTCATTAGTGGGTAAAGCATCTGAACGAGTGGTGACGTCAGCGTGCACCAACAACGATATTAGGTCTTTTGGGAATCAGACAGAATAATATACAGAATACATACAGAAAAATGAAAATAGTGTTCGTGCCTGGATAAAAAAATTGGAACCAAAAGAATACATATCTTTCTCTATTTTGATTTCATTCCTATATTCTATAGATCCTTTTATGTGAAAATCCCAGAACATTATTAGAAGTGAAAACCCAGTGTATTTAGAGTCCAACAAAAATGACAACTGACAGTGTGTCCTGAATGCACTGCCTCCCCCTAACTTGTAGTAGGCAGATATTGAACTACGACTCAGTTTCATAAATAGGTTCGTAAAGAATACAAATATAGGTTTTACCATTACTTCAAACATACTTTGATACAAAATAACAGTGATGTATCTGTATTTCATCTGAAATACTTGAAAAAATTAATAATAAGAGTATTAAAATACACGCTTCATATTTTAAAAAAGTTACTGAAAGAATTCTTTATAAAATATTCAGATTAGTATAAATTTATGAGCCCTAGATCATCAATAACCACATAAAACAAAAAATAATTTCATTCAGAAATACCTCCACAATTCCTAAAATTTACTTATGCCATAAAAAAGTAAATAAAACATTAAAATTTCCTGATTGTGTACGAAGCCATAGTTTTGGTGTTGAAGTGAATTCTAATAATAATCTTCAAATTTTGCTCCTAAATTAGTTTTGCGGCCATTAATCTCCAAAGAAATTATCTATAAATGTCTTCTACAAAATTAGTTAACGCATCATTTGGGTACACTAATCGCTGTCTTAAATCATATTGCGTTAAAGAAGCAAATAAATTTTTTAGTAAAATGGTTGAAAATAAATTGGGTTAACAAGTTGGTATAGATGGCAAATGAAAATAAACCAAGTGATGTTCTCAGGGCAGCTCAAACACAGAAGGAAGGTTGTCTCAAAAAAGCCCTTTTTATAAAAGATTTATTATGTCGACGTTTCGCCTACAATTTGAGGCATCATCAGGACAACACAGCTAAAATTTACATTAAAAATTATTATAAGAAGGATTTACATATTTTACACTTACTATGTACGTTGTGATCTTATTAAAACGGATAATTACACTAAAATCTTCATCTTTGAGAATGTATCACAGTGATTATTAATTGATCTTTTCACATGCTATCATTCAGCTGTAATCACGTTCAAAAATGAAATGCAAAGTCTCGAAAGTAAAACACAATATGGTCCCATCTTTCTCTTTTTTTTTTTTGAACATATTTAACATCTTAACATATGAACATATTAAACATATTTAAAATCAACAATAAACAAAAGAATTTACTCAAAAAAAAAGAGAAAGATGGGACCATATTGTGTTTTACTTTCGAGACTTTGCATTTCATTTTTGAACGTGATTACAGCTGAATGATAGCATGTGAAAAGATCAATTAATAATCACTGTGATACATTCTCAAAGATGAAGATTTTAGTGTAATTATCCGTTTTAATAAGATCACAACGTACATAGTAAGTGTAAAATATGTAAATCCTTCTTATAATAATTTTTAATGTAAATTTTAGCTGTGTTGTCCTGATGATGCCTCAAATTGTAGGCGAAACGTCGACATAATAAATCTTTTATAAAAAGGGCTTTTTTGAGACAACCTTCCTTCTGCAAATGAAAATACATTCTCAGATATGTATATAAACGAGGACTAAGCTTGCGTACCTATAGATAAAGCAAATGCTTCATCTGCTAGAGACGAAGTATTACTTTTAGGTAATATTTTCCAATTGAGTAACAGAGAATTAATGAAATTACATGTAATTTCAGTTAAACCGATTTCTATTAATTCAAAGCATTCACATTAATATGGATCTTAAATGTTATTTTTTTGTAGCTTAGACAACTATTTAAACGGGTGGAAACATTACAATGTAATTGATCAGTTTTCCTTTCATTGGGCTTTAAATATTTTCTGCAAATACCTATTGTCGATAATATACCTAATCAGTTATTCTTAAAAGAAAATTATTTGTGTTAATTATCGCACCTCTTTGAATAGGTTTTTCTAAGTGTTTTTTAATTTGATTCGTTCCTGTTGAACCTTATTAGTTATTACGTTATTAGTATATTATTTATGGCTCCGTGCCACGAGCGGTCGTGCCTCATGCGGTCAATGTGAAAAATTGTTCCAGATGCGGTCACTCCAAAAATATTTCTACCTAATGTACAGGTGTCTTCCCATGTACGGTCGTCATTTCCGAATTCACCGAATTTCTCGGTAGACACCCTCGGCCAATATGGAAAAATAATTACTATGGTTTTCGATGTTTTAGGGCGTGATAAGAGAATATATGAGATTTGTTTTGTCCTGTAAAGCATGATTTACTTGCGAGAAGGCAAGGAAAAACAATGTACTTATTTTCAATTTGTATTAACCAATAATTAACCATTAACATAAAGTATATGTAACAGTATTTGTTACCTTGAGAAAATATTTTCGAGGGATCACATCTGGGACGTTTTTTGATTGTGACCGCATAAGACACTACCGCTCATGGCGAGCCGGTACCGAGTACCCCGATAAACTGGCCTGTCCTGGGATTTCGAAACTATTGACCGCACATGGCACTGACCGCATCTGGCAAGACACGATTATTTATAGCTGAAAAATCGATAACGTGACCAGACTTTCTGTCAAATTATGATTTAAAATATGTATGTTTAATTGGTTAAATACGTTTATAATATGATAAACAGAATGTATAACTAGTGTTGAATCAATTTTTTTTTAAATGAAACTAGTTATATCTACAGAAAAATTAAAGATTTTCTTCCATTTCTTTAAAGTTTCAGAATCTGAAGTGATGAACTTTCTTATTAGAAATTAGAAAAATTTTGGTTTATTTACCTGAATTATTTGATACCTACTAGAAAACGAAAAGCCACCACAAAAAGCATTCATTGAAATTACAGTAGGATCGCAAAGTATGAAAGTAAAATTATACTCACTCGAGCAACATCATGGCCGATATAAACAAACGAAATCAACACAACTCAAGTTTGTAATGTTTGCAATCACAGAATTCCCTTATAGTCCAATCATCTTAGGCCAAATTAGGTGAATATCTCGGAAAATCGACATACCCAATATATTAACACGTAAAAACTTCTATTTTGGCATCCTAAAACTTTCCTCAAAATTCACATATAATTGGATGGCCGCAAGTTTTAAAGTCGGGTGTCAAAAGTCAAAAAAACTGATTTTTTCTACATTTTTTGCAAATATCTCGTTTTCGATGGGTTTTACGCTATTTATATTTGTTATCAATATTGTAGAGAATCAAATTCTCTACAACTTTTATATTTAACATTTCCTTCATATCTTGAACTGTTTTCGAGATAGAGGGCGGAGAGCGCTGGTCAGAGAATTATGTGAATTACTTATCTATTTTATTGTGTCAATTTATTTATTAATAACATTTACCTGGCCATGTAAAAAATTGTTGAGGAAAATAATTAAATTACATTTTAATTGCAATCTAATTTATACTAATAACTTTCTAAATAAATAAAAAAGAAAACAATTAAATTTGTAATTAACGTTTTTAGTAAAAGTGTCATTTGATTAATATAATTTATAATATAATAAATAAATTTATATAGAAAAATAAAAATTTCGAGAAGAACAAGTTCTAATTTAAATTCTCTTCTTCTTCTTCTTCCTCTTCTTCTTCTTCTTCTTATGAGTATAAATTTTTAAAGTCATGAAAGAATTTAAGAGTTTACGGATTTTAAACAAGGTGTACTTAATTATTTTTTACTTCAAATGCAATTAGTGTAAATGAAAATGTGATTAAAATGTAATTAAAATATGTCCCTTAATAATTTTTCAATTACAGAAAGAGATTATAAGTGTTATTGAATTGATAAATTGTAGAATTATTAGAATGAAAGGTTGAATTTAATGTAAAAGTTAATAATAAATGCAATTTAAATATTTAGCAATAATTTATAACCTTAATATACGAGCTTTTGATCGGGACTACCAGTTGACCACACATGATTTTCTGACCAGCGCTCTCCGCCCTCTATCTCGAAAACAGTTCAAGATATGAAGAAATGTTAAATACAAAAGTTATGGAAAATTTGATTCTCTACAATATCGATCCTAAATATAAATAGTGTAAAACCCATAGAAAACGAGATATTTACAAAATATATAGAAAAAATCAATTTTTGTGACTTTTGACCCCCGACTTTAAAACTTGCGGCCATCCAATTATATGTGAATTTTGGGGAAAGTTTTAGCATGCCAAAATAGAAGTTTCTACGTTTTAATATACCGGGTATGTCGATTTTCCTAGGTGAACCCCCTATAATGACTGGACTGTTACGTAAGTCGCGTACTCCTGGCGAAAATAAGCTTTAGTAGTTAATGATATTTGAAAGAAATTTGATCTTCCATTTCTCAATAATACCTACCATTATTCGTAACACGCTCAAAATTGAAACTGTGATCAACTCTTACCAATTTTTATCATTCCTGTTGTGACTACTAGATATGGCCTCTGGATTCCAATAAATCCAGTTCGCGGACAGTGTCGGGCAGTGGTACGCATTTGCGGTACGTGATAAACGGCACCACCACATGATAGAATACCAACAATAAAGTGTAATGTATTATAAATAAGTTCCTTCGACACAAAAAGCATTAATTCTGTACAAATATTTATGGTTTTATTGCGCCAGGTGAGGCGATGCAATCGCCTGTATATTTGTGTGTGTGAAAGAGAGTGTGTGTTTGTGTGAAGTTGCCTTGCTTTGCCATAGACGTACCGAACCGTAAACCGTAGTAAAAGAGTTGGACATGTATGCCAGTATGATAGTAGATGTATGTAATGCCCAATGAATGGAAAGCGTGAAAAGTTTATTACGACATCAATTAGGTTTGACGCAATGTTGGGATCCTCTGATATTTACCTCGAGTTTCCTTCCATTTGTCATTTATCATAGAAAATGAAGGGTTTTATGCTGATTGCAACTTATTGTCACGTCAGATTTAAAGTATGGCCAAACAATTTTTGGTAGTTGCTATAACCTCAGTTATCCAATTGTGTTTTCAACGGATTCTATTTCTGGGGCATATTAGCGACGACATCCGATATGAATGTTTCAGTTATTGCTGCTTTTAATAATTGTTTGATAATTATGGAAAACCAATTTCGAATGATTTTTTTTTATTTATAAAATTGGTCTTGTTCCTATAGTGAACTTTTCACGTAGTAGAATGTACCTCTAGACTGAGTTCATTTTCCAAATTTGACCAACATATTAGATTAGATCTTTTATGCTTTTACAGTCACTGAGGCTTTCTTGCTTTTTTCATAAAAATGTTTCGTTTGTGACCATGTTTTGCGCTAAATGATTGTGTAAGTAAGTCATCAACTACAACAGTAAAGTACGAGATTGATAACTATTATCAATGTAGTAATTAGTAGTTGCTGTCCACCACAGAAAGGCGTTTTCATCGAGTTCATCTTTTGAAAGACGTTAGCAATATTTCATTTACTGCGGCCCTTATTGATTGTGTGATAGTCATTGAAAATTAAGTTGGAAGGATTCTCGACTTCCTTCCTACAGTTCGCTGTCATTTCGTTAGGTGGTAAGTACATGACTTAATTTCTCAAATTTCTGATAATATAACAAAGACATTTCTCCCTGTTCATTAAAATAATGTCATTTTTGGAACCAACTCCTTTCATATTCTACCATGAAGCACACCTCAAGAGCTTCCAATTGTGTACTCTTTACTTCAGTTAAAGCCCGTGGTTCCATTTTGTAAAATTTAAAGGTGTCTGTCATGTACTTATTAAATTTACTTCATCAGTTGTTATACGTTTATATTTATCAATTTGTACTTGGTCGCTTCATTTTTAAAATCTCTCTGGAATTTCTGGCGATGGTATAATTAAAGTCTCCCCCTTGATCGGAAACCGACCCTTAATTTAAAATTATTCGCACACTAATGTCGCCGCGGTCTCGCGACTCTCACACCTTCGAATATTAATATTTATTATGACTCGTTCGTATCCCCGGGGGGTATCTTTACGGCTACTGCCCCTCCCCCTTCCCCCTCCCGGTTCCCTTCTCGCTCACAATAGGAATTCCACGTATGGAAATTGTATTTTAATTTATCACTCATTTTTCTATTGTCCATTTACATCGGGGTGTTAATTTTATTTATTTGTTGTATACATTACGGCCGTGCTAATGCCGGCCGATGCTTTGGAGAGTGTGGAGGAATTTCATGTTTAATGGTCGATAGAAAGGGCATTTATGTTTAGGTGCTGGGTTTTTTTCGCCGGCAACCGCTATTGTCTCATGTGTTTCGTTCCGAGGTACGGCCATTAGTGCGTACGAGAGCGTAGTGAATTAAAATAAAACCGATTTAAAAATCATATCAATGTAGGCGAGTTGTAAAATTAAAGCGGTAAAGTCAAAATGCACGTCGGCTTAATATGAGGAACGAGCTGTTTGAGACCTTAGAAAAATGCTCAAAAAACTCTATTAAAAAGTGGTAAAATAATCCTCTTCAATAAACAGCAAGACCCTAATTTTATTTCTTCATTCCCTTAATTATGCACAATTACGCTGTTAAAAAACAATGCTCCTAATTATATAACTTTCTGTAAATCAGTCTCAGGAAATCATGTTTTAAACGTTTTTTATTTAAAAATTATAGTTATCACATCATATATCACACATATTCTTCAAACAGAAACAGCGGCGTAAACACTCAGAAATAGTTATTTTATAGATTTTCGGTACATAATGGACAACATTGTAAATGCAGGGGGTCTTAAACTAATTTCCACCTGAATTTTGATGTCCAGTACATAAATATTTTTTGGTCAGTGACTTTGTGCGCTGCGACAAATAACCCTTTACGATTAGTTACTAACCTAACCTATACCTGAAAGTTTCCCGTTTGTAAGGAAACCTAAAAGTTTAGAGGATGGTTCTTAACACCCTTCGTCCTTGTTTACAATTACAATCTTACCACAGAATAAAGAAGACAAAGAAAAAGAACACTTCTTTATTCTGTGATCTTACTTTGTTACTTGTGTCTCTCGTTTGTGCATCTCACTGGCCAAGTCAAATTTATTAATCTGTAAATATCACTATTTTATTTTTGACATGAAATATAACGTTATATAACGCTCAAACGAAATAAAAAATCATAATGTTTTTTGAAAGTTAAAACATTGCGTTTTAAGCTGAAGAATGCGAATTCCGTCCAGATTAACCTTGCAGCAAAAAGGAGACGTTAACTACTCACAACAACAATGCGGATTTGTACGAATCATGTTGCCTGCTTTGTAACAATTGTTAATAATAATGGCTTGAGGTATGTTTCTCTCAGATTACACAAAAGTTATCTTCTGCAATGTTTTAGGTACATTTTGAACACATTTTCTCTTACAGCATATCTTCCAATTTATGAACAGGCAATCTTAAGCATTAGTTACAAAGGACAGTTTTTCTGTCACCGTCATGCTAAGAACAGCTTTATCATCATTTTTCAAGAATTTATCATTTATCAAGAACAGAAACGTTTCTCCCTGTACTACAACAATGCCGGCATTAGAATCAGAAATTACAAAAAAAAAATAGTGGTCGGCGCCTGAACGCAAATCTCAAATGTTTAAAATAAAACTCACCTCATCACCATTTCTTGATTGAAATATTTTCAACTTTGATACTACTATTTTTAAAATACATCTCATATACCGTTTTAAAAAAAATTAATTCCTTTTTCACTCATTTTAAATTTGACCAAAAGCTTATAAAAATGGTAACCTGTCAATACTTGCAACAAACCTTGCTCTGTTGGGTATTTGTTAATTATGGCCGTATTAACGCAAACATTTGAAACATATACGAAACAAAGTACTACCTAATACTGACAATTATCCACATAATAACATTTAATATATGTAATATCTGACTCATTTGAACTCTTTGTAAAATAAGGGGGAGGAAGTACCAATAAGCTCACAAGTGACATATAAAACTTTAAAATTTTATTTCTATATTTAAAAAATTCTAAACTTTTTCGAAGGGATTCTGACAGACAAAAATGATATTAAATATATTTGCAATTGTTTTTGCGAAACACCAATATTTATTTTATATCTACAAAAGTTACAAAAACTCCAATAAAGTACATGATGAAAATTTATATTTTGTTTGAAACGTTTTTATGGTATGTATAAACAAATGGTGATGTCCCAATCAGCCTACTTTCTAATATTTTATTATAAATATTTGATAATGGAATAATCATTCCAAATTTAATCAAACTACCCTGAACAGTAAGTAACAGAAAAACAGTAAGTTGAAGATTTACCAAAAAATGTTATTACACTTTATTATACATACCCATTAAATAATGAAATAAATATTTAAAAAACAATTCTTAATGTGGAATTAGAAGAAACTTAAAAAAGAACAAAAAATCTACATTAGTGAACTTCATTCTACATATTCAATAAATTTCATTAAAAAAATATTAGAATTAATTTTGGGTAATTTTCAACATCCCAAAAGCGGTAAGTGTGTTTTATTAAATTTTGTTATACATGTATTTGACACTAGAATAATTACAGTTTAAAAATATTTAAACGGATTTCACAAGAATTTTAGAAAAATAACAAGGGTACCTAAAATACACCTTTATCCCATTCCAATTTAATAAATAACTTATTGGGAGATCCTGGAATGTAAAGTAAAATAATAAAAGTTAAACATTTTGTGATATTTAGATCTCGAGAAAAACGTATCACAGTAATTCACAGACATTTTTTAAAAAATATGTTTTTGGACTCAGGAAACGTTAAAATGTCTAGAAATGCTAATAACTCAAAAAATCCAAAGTAATTCCAAAAATTTGGTAGAACGCCAGTTTGAAACCGAGGTTTCAAAAAATAAAAATTTCTAGTCCTTTAATTTAATTTCAATCTTTAACAACGGCTTACCCACAAGCTAACAAATATGTTTAGTAAGTATTCGTACCCCCAATTAACTATTTCTAGTTGAACATTTGTTAATTATGGCTTTAATAACTTATTTAATTATCAACTTAGAGATAAATGAGGTTAATTGCGTTAATAGTTATTTATTATTCAAGCGGATAAAATGAACGTTTAACGAGCGATAGGTTTAAACGCGCGTGCGGCCCAGCCGCAAGAGCGTTAATAACGCGAGTTAAATGTTCATTTTATCGGCGAGTGTATTACAATGTTTTATTTAATTTTGCCATATATAAACTGACGTTTAGCGGAGTAAGTCCAATTTTGAAGAGAAAATTTGAAAAGATCACAACTTCTGTGCC
Source organism: Cryptocephalus moraei (assembly GCA_946251905.1). Taxonomy (NCBI): domain Eukaryota; kingdom Metazoa; phylum Arthropoda; class Insecta; order Coleoptera; family Chrysomelidae; genus Cryptocephalus; species Cryptocephalus moraei. The sequence goes on along the minus strand of OX276456.1, from coordinate 11,152,747 downwards.
GCAACCTTGACAACGACGAAAACAATTTTAACCATATAAAACGTCACTTTATACGGTAAAATTGAAAAGGCAGCGGATTAAAATATTTTAATCCGCTGCCTAAATAAACAAAATAAACAATGATTTTATAGGTTCGATTTGACGTTAATAAACGTCAAACGTCAGTTTATATGGCAAAATTAAATAAAAATACTAACGTAATTAACCTAATTCACTTAAGATACTTTAAACACATACGTAATAAACTAATATTGACGAACTCACTTTGAAATCTGGTTCGTCACAGATAATTAACATAAGGGGCAGGGGGGGGGGATGTTAAACTAGGTGGCACTTTACGAAAAACACTGAAATTAGTTCTGTTTTTAAAAATTGCTATAAATTTTTTTGAGGGGTTCTTGGAATTATCTTGGAGTATAATGATAATGTGTGATGACAGCATCAGGAAAATTGCGAATGTTCTCATTGCGTTACAATAGTTTAAAATAATTCTAAATATATATGCCCTCCACACCTTCATTGAATACTAACTTGGCTAAGTTATTGTTGGGCAATATAGGTATGTTGGGCAAAAGTGACAAACAATTTAATTACATTTCTTTAAACACCAGTATTTAGTTATTATTTTCAAAAGTACGAAAACCTGGGATACAGTAATTATAATCTAAATTTATATTTCGTTTTAAAATGTCTTCTACGTTTGAACTTTTACGACATAAAAATATGTATTAAATAGACCAAGGCCTAACATCCTTAAATATTGCCTAATTATTACTGGTTCTGAAATCGAATGCTATTTATTTCTTTAAAACACAAGATACTGCTACTACAATTCTAAATGATCTACTTTTAGTGAAACGATTTCTAATAATATTGCAACGATACTTTACTTGAAATACTGAATTCAAAAACTCCATTGAAACGCGCAATTATTACTTAGCAAGAACAATTTATTCAATTAAATGATGTGGAACAATAATTAATGTATTAGAAAGGCTTTAGGGTGGTCAGCAGCCAAAGTTTCTTAAACAAAAATTAATGTCATATCGTCTTGAATTTTAAGGTGTAGAACTATGAATCATTTTTCATTTGAGAAGTACTAGGTACTATTAAAGCCGCTCTTCGGTTTGGAATTTGGACCAATTTATCCGACGGTATGATTACTTTGTATAACATTTTGACCTTTTGATGTTTACAATACCTTTTCCGACATTTTATGGGAACGATTCTTTCCGATAAGTTATGCACATTTTTAAACAGTCACAAAACAGATCATTCGATACCCCGAATCTTTTATTTTCGACCTGGATAAATGCTGTCCGTCTCTCTCCCCCTCTACTCTCTCTCTGTCTCTCTTTCTCTCTCAGCAAAATAAAAAAAAAACGCGCCGGATTAAATCTGACACTAATCTTCACCCAAAAAAACCCATGAATGCAACCCGGCTTACTAAAATAAATACCCAACAATAGGCGACTACTTGCACATTGCCAATTTAACAAAAGTAGACAACAAATACCAACAATGAAATAAAACACGCTCAATAGACATTATTAATCCGACCTACAAACATCCGACACTTCATCTAACTCGTAAAAGAGGCCGTAACTCACCGACCCTTAAGGGCGCTTTTCACGGGGTGTTCGTCGAACCAAGATAATTCCTATCCGCATGCAGCTAAGAACGTATAATTCGGGTGGACATTGATATTGGGCCTTACGCTCGTAGGGGTTAAGGTCGGGCCCGTATCGGGGTCGTACGCAGATGATGGTGCGTATGGTGTTTGCATGGCTATAGATTAAATGTGCCATCACTAATTTGGGGTGCTCTCCAACTTGCAATATGTTGAAGATTAATTGTGTTTGGCTGCGATGATCGTTATGGGTATCAGATGATAATTTCTCAAGTGTTCCGGGTATTTCTCGCTCTAATTGATACATTTTCCGGGCGATATTTCAATTCAACCATTAGAACATATAAAAAATAATCTTCCAGAGGAACTATTGAGTATGTAACAAACTACATGCAATACCTTAATGGTTAGTACACCTTAATGTGACCTGAACTTGATTTGGACTCGCATTACAACAATTTTATAGACCATTTAATGATAAATAATTCCTGCAAACTTAACCAATTCCGAATAACTTATTTCAAGCCAAATTGTTTGCTTGCTCAATTAGAAACATTTTAAGAAATGTTAAACGTTAGGTATGTTTAATTCAATAATAAACCAAACAATTTTTCTAAAACTACTTCCCTACATAACTGCATTATGAGATGTTCAAAGCGTTATAAAATCTGGTACCTTTGAACTACTTAGTAAATTTCGTATACAAAAGAAGTTAAAAGCATCGCTGTGAGATTAGATTTACCATTTCTCCGCCCTAAAATCTCTTCTACCAAGAACTATAAAACTGAAGGTCCCAACAGAGCTCTTCATAAAGTAATAAAACGCAATAAAAGAAAATTGAAGTTAGGTACACATTGCTCCAAAATCTCTTTGTACTCTCTTTCATGCATTTATTGTTAATAAACTTTTGCAGGTACCGTAAAACGACTTAGCCCTAAAAGTCAATCGATGGTTTTGTTCGAACAATATCACCGGCTGTTTGACTTTGAGATTTGCCGTGAAATTCATCTTTCGGTATTATTTTTATGACGTCCAAATGTTAATCTTGCTTACAGTGGAATTAATGCACAAGTTATAATTATTATGGTATACTGTGCAGTAACAATCGCTATTGTAACAGTGTGATTAATATAATGAGATCATAAAATGCGTATGTATTAACACCTACACCGATTAAACAATGGGATAACAAACATCAATGATATTCGCGAATTTATTTTCAGATAATTGATGTTTATTCGGTGTCGATTAAAATAACGTGGAAAAACCCGCTTGAAATAGAACGCCGATAGTGCTAATTAAAACTGTATCTTGATATTACAATTTCTGAAAACAAAATCTTTCAGTGATTTCCAAATTTATTTATAGTTGTTCTCCTTTATCAAATCGAAATAATTTCAATCAGGCTCGATTTCATCGTGTTATCCTTCTTGGCTTAGATCCGTCTACTGATTAAAATTGTAGATTTCTATATCCGCATTGGGAAAACACAAACCTCGATTAAATCAAGAGCGTGTGAAATGTTATCTTTATGGGGATCTATCGATTCACACACGATTTGTCCTCGACATACGCTATTTATATAATATGGCAATTATTGACTGGGAGATCCTGTGGGTCGTTAGGGAGACCCCCAATGGCGTAGGGAGAAATACATCGGCCCTTACTAATAAAATCGGTCACCCTTTTTTTACCTTCGACTACAGTTTAATCAAATTAGAGTTGCTGTTATAAGATATCTTGATTTAGTTATTAAACGTTTATTGTCAATTGTTAAAACAATTGTGACGTATTATGTAGACATCATCATAAGCGCACCACATGTGTAACAATTATAAATTCAATTTCAATGTTGAGGACAACACAAGCTGAAATAAACTTGTACGTTAAGCACCTGAAAGGTAAAAATATTAACTTCGCATGAAGTATTTCGGTGGACTACAATTTAATCTTAGACTTTAGCTCCTAATTGGTCACAAAATAATGAAATACCAATAATTCGTCAAATCTCTGTCGTAGCAAGACTGTACGCAAAGAGTACTGTGGAAATAATTTTAATGCCTGTGGATTTAACAGCTCTTGTTTGTGGCCCAATCCAACTGTTTCTCTTCTGAGGAGGAATATTTTTGAGTTTTATGCCTAGCGGTGTCATTTTATATGCCCTATGGACACGAGCTCAAATTTTGCATATCGCTTCATTCTATTTAAGGTATTAAATTCGTAAATTTATTAGAAATACTAGTTGGTCATGTACTTTAGATTTTCAATTAATGGATATGTGGGGTATGAATATTTCCTCAAAATTCCTATTACGGGATAGTCTTGAGTCTTCTTCTTATTTATGACTTTACTTGTTTGTCTTTCTTTGATGAGATAATTTATTAAATATACGCGTTTGCCTCCAAGTGTAATGTTTAGGTATGGTCGCGTGTTTGTCACGCACCTTTTCTTAAATTTTTTAATTTAATCCTTCAAATGCACTCAAATGCATTCGATAAGTCATTAGTCATCCCCTGCATCAATTATCTTTACCGACCATAATTCATTGCTCAGATATCAGCATCTATTATTATCCCTGACTCAAACCTGTGATTGGAAAGTTGACTCTAACCCTGAAAAGAGTATACACATACGTACCATCAAAAGGTATTCAATTACACATATTCTAAAATTACCCCCGTTCAGAATCTCCACCACTGTGCACGAATTAGCACCAGATGTGCTGCATTGGTTGCAAACACTCATTGTGAGCATCAACAATGAAAGTTAAATATGCGATCCGACGATTAGGTTAGAATTCTATTGACGAGGCTCGCTATGTATTTTGTAAGGGCTATTCTGTAAAACGGGCTCGACGTTTCTCTCTCTCTTCAAACTGATAAGTGTACCGATAGCTATCGGTACTGTGCGGTTTGTTTTGTTATTGAATCCTTTAGCTGAAATTAGTGGTCGGAATAAGGATCGCGATCACAGAGGAGGAGGAACGGTGGGAATCGGATGCGGGATCAAACGTGGATTTGATCGATAACCCCAGGCCTCTTTATAATGCCAAAATACTTTTTTTAACGACAATTAGTGCATTAATTGCGGTATAGGATTGGAGAATGAAAAAATGGAACATTGTTTTGATTAGAAATATTCTAAATTTTAGCAGTCTAGAAGACTCATTGGGTTTTCCGTCAAAACCCCGAATAGGTTATTTGATTACATTTTCTAAAATATGCATCTATACACACCAAATTGTTAGTAGAGCTTTCCTTGTCTTCCAGTAATAATGTCTCTTGATTTTTTAAATAGCATGCCTAATTTTGTATGTAAATTTGAACACATCATGTAATTCTAGTTTCAAAAGGATCACCAATGCTGTCATTCAAACGTAAATAACTATGTTAAAGTATATAATTGTTTCAGAATTGTGACAAAATATGTTAAACGTAGTACATAGGTATACACTAATTGTTACGCAATGAAATTAAATTCCAAGAGAACATAATTAAATAGCAGCTTAAGAAATCCTCCAAAATGCAAATTTTAAAAATTAATTGTTTTTGCACTAATAAGTAATTATATATTATGAATACACGAAAATACAAACAATTAAAGCAATTCGATGTTCTTATTTCAATCGCTACGAACTTCTTGTCAGGAACTCAATTTATTTTTGAATTAAAAACAAATATTTTGAAGCTGAATTTAGTGTACTGGTTGTGTACTCGACACATGACATGATGAAAAATAACGTAGCCTAGATGTAGACTCGACACAACCCTGAAAGGCATATCTGGCCTCAATTGGTATGTATGGTATAGCATTGGTCTTGTCTTACTCTCGACAAATTTCGAAATAACTGTATGTGTTGTCTTTCTTGAAAACATGTAGTTATGTTCCTGGTAACATCGACTGTACATAAATCAGTCTTGGAAATGGAGCTAAAATGGAAACCGACTACATATCAAGTGTTGCAGGACTGATTAAGACTAGTTGTATGTGGAATTCGGTATTTGCCATATATTTTAAATTAAACGAAATATATCTAAATTCATAGGGACGAACCATCAGACAAATTTTATAATCATAAAAAACCGTGTAATAGGCCCAGCACCAAGTATTTCAGGTATAAAAAACAGTAAATGTGCGTAAAGTTAAAGGACCAGCGAAACGACCGCTCATCGTGACGTCACTCCGCATATAAACATGGGTCCGTTCTACAGTCCACAAATAGATTTTTCGAGTATTTTGGACTTTATTGTTGTGTCCGCTGGAGTGTAGGAGTTAAATTGCGACCAAATCTAGTAATTTGTATTATTCGTGTCGTAAAATGGTGTTTTGATTAGTTGATTAGTTCACATGCCACACTGTTTATATGTGGTGTGACGTCAGACGGCGTTTTGGCGCTAATTCCTAGCGTTTGAATTTCAAATGACTTGTTTTGCTTGAATGTTTTAAATTTTTTCTTAATATTAACCTAAGATTTATAGGCTATAATCTCTCATTTTGCCAGTTTTCAGGAAATGTGAAAATACCTAATTGCGGCTACAGAGGTAATTCTAGACGTCAAAGTTAAGGCAAAATAGTAATGTTAGTTATGAGACCAAAATTGTACTGACATCCATCCCCATCTAAACCTACGTACTAAATATAAATTTTTCCGACCGCTAATCAACGATTTTAGGTTTGCAAGTGATAGATTATAACTAGAGACGGGATTATGTGCAACATAAAACGCTTGGATTATTCACAAGAAATGTCTAAAACATAACAGAAAACTCTCAAAATATGCAACTTTAAATAATAACAAAACATACATTTTTTTGGTTTTTTATTCCAATATCAGTGTACAATTAGTAAGTTTATTAATTATGTAATATATTTGAAAAATATTTAAGATTTCGTTACTCTTGTACAGTCAGGTACTGTTCCAAATTTTCAGTACTAAAGATGTGTGTCTTCTATTACATAAAATATAAAGGACCTTTCCACATCCACTGGTAATTGGATATTATTTAAATTTGGGTGAAATGTTATAACTTATTGTTTCTCACAAAAGTTCATCTGTGGCAGGGAGTCATTACGACAATAACCCAAGTTCAAATCCTGGGTACTGTTCAAAATGTTTCCAAATCTTCCTTAAAATTTATGTGGGAATACTTCTAGCAATGCAGAGTTCATTTGTCGGGTTGTATTTATTAACTAAAAGGGAACGCTAAATTTTGAGTCTCATAATAGGAAGTATGTGGAAAAAATAGGTACTGATCACATCTATGCTTTTTATAATGGAATCGCTAAATTTTTCTTTGGACAACGTTCCCCGTCCAGTTTTCATTTTCTTCTTTTTTCAAAATTTTCCTTTATAGGCCTTTTTGCGAGCAAGTGTCTTAGGAAATATTCTCTTTGTTGATGAAATCAGTGCATTTATATTCTCAAACGTGAATTATACTTCTTCAGCCAGTCGAAGTACTTTGTGAACAAAGCAAGTCATATTACCAAAATTGGGATGAAATAGGTCCTTTTGAAGGACTTTGGCTGCCTTAATCATGTAGAGAGCAATACCTGCGAGAAATATAAACACATTATGCGCAGTAAAATACAAAGCATCAAAAATAATTTTATATCCGGGCTGCATAATAGTCGATCGATTATTGTAACTAATTTTCCTTTAAATATAACCACACACGATGTCTTTTTACTAATCCCGTTGGCAATACATAAAGTTTACTTTGTTTTTTGAGTTGTTATTTTTTCTATTTATTTTACAATTAAATTAAATACCTCCCGAAACTTATAAGTCTCATTGTCAACAATGGCGTGTTAATGAAACTAGAATGTGATGACCTCTTCTTACAAATTTGCATAAAAACAAAACGGTGTTGTTTAAGAAAAATATTGACGACTCATCACTGAAAGTAGCGATAGAGGTTGGTAGATATTTTAGATTTTCTTAAAATGCGTATTATTGTAAACAAATTGATATGCCTGAGATTTTTGTAATAATTCAGTGAAGAAAGTATAGTCCGGTTCACGCTCGTTGATTCGGGATTCCCCATTTCCTGTCGATAAAGCGCTTGCACGTAGTTTATGCTTTATAACTGAATGTCCCATTCTTATATCCTATTTACATAAGGGTGGCTATTGCTTACGTTCTGTACCGCGTGTTCTCAACATTATGAGTTATACCCGTCCTTTGCACGTAAGGGCTTAAAGTATGACAAGTTTTTAATGAATATTACTAAATTTTCTTGAAAATTTGTTGTAACTCAAGTAACAAGGACATCAGGTAACATTATGGATGTATTTAAATTATAACGGTTTTAACTGAAAACCATAAATAAGCCATAAGTCCATATGGGTCATATGGCCATAAGCCATAAAATAACCATAACTATTATGGAATCTAGTCGTTTAATATGGTGCGCCGTTTAATATCTTTAAGAAATACTTATCTTAAAGATATTGTTCGGGCGCTGACAAAAAATCCATATTTTATTATTTAGATGAAACCTGGATTGACACTAATGACATTACCAAAAAGTGTTGGACTAACGACAATAAATTATCTCAAGTGTACGGTCCTCCCTCAAGAGGCAAATGTATTTGCATTTTACATTGTGGAAGTGAGTTTGGATGGGTGGAAGTTGCACTTCTTTTATATGGAAAAGAGTAAGACATTGCAGCTTGGATTATTATCAGGATATAGATAGCATGTTGTTTGAAAATTACTTCGAAACCACACTGATACCACGGTTAAAACCAAATTGCGCAATTATATTAGATAAAGCACCATACCATTTCAAACAATCATACAAAATACCAAATTCTGGGTCCAAAATTGGAAATTAAGGTATTTTTGATTTATATTTTGAAGAAAATTACCGAGACGAGACTCGAGACGATACTTTAAATTTTCCTTGCGAGACACTCGCACGAGAGTCTCGCAAAAGTCTCGAAATATCGCAGATAAAAATGGCAAATATTAATTAATGATTCTAGTACTATTTAGGAGCATTGACATAGACATTTTTACGAAAGAAACGACGCCGCACCACGCTTTGTCCGCTTTCGGCATTATTTTGTGGTTTTATTGTTGTTTCAAATATATTATGTTGGTGGTGTGAAATAATATGGGCCTTCGTGTCGCTTCTTGACTCTGACTCAGTATTAATTTACTTTTGCTTGGGACGCAACGTAATGTTTTTTAATTACTAAATATATAAGATATGAGTGCGCGAAAACGGAAGCGAAATGTTTTTAACCTTGGTGATCCAGAGCCAGAAAAATTCATGAATGAACAGTTAGATCCAGAAGACTTATTATTAACTAGTGGAAGCAGTGAAAGTAATTTTGAACCTCAAGAACAGGAACGAGCGGATACTGCTAGTGAGATTTCCACAGTAAGTGAATCTGTTACTTGTCCAAGCAGTAGTTTCAGCAGGTAAACAATTTTAAATTAACAGAAACGCTGTTTTCCCGGGCTTCGTTAACCATAAGGAAACATCTGAATCGGCTGAATAAATCATCAGCTAGATGCCTTTTATGATTAAATGACTGGGCTGTGTTAAAAATAAAAATATTGTTCAATAAGTTAGATGAATACACTTTTCATGAATCCACCAAAACACCTCAGTTATGTATGTTGGGAAAAAATCTATCCCATTTTTAGTCCTTAGTACCGTACGCAAATGATAAAAAAATTTGTATATGATGGCAATTTATTCATTTTCCTATTTCTCAACATACAATAATTATTACCACCGAAGTTTGAGAAAAGAATCGTATTATTAATAACTGAGATATTAGGGCGATATAATCTACTATACTGTTTTTATATACTGATCATGTTTTTTCTCGGTATTTTGTTTTTGTTCATTGAAATCAAAATTAGAAGTGATTTTATTATTTTTTGTATTTCATGTATCTATGATTGATTTTCGTTTTTTTTTTTTTCTATTTATCTTGTTAGAATACTATGTTTTTGTTCTTTAAAATAAAAAAATTGTACTGATTTTATTTGTGTATTTTATTTAGATAGGGAACATAAAAAATTGCGAGACTTGCGAGACTTTTGCGAGACTCTCGCGCGAGACATGAGACGAGACGAGCCTTTTATTGCGAGACGAGACTCGAGACGAGACTTTCCACTTTTTTTGCAAGACAAGACAAGATTTTTTAAAGTCTCGTCTCGTCTCGTGGGCAACACTACGGTTGTGTACTTTAAGAATATTTCGTGTTGAGTTGTTAGTCCATTATTTACTGATAACCTCGTACCAACTGATGAAAATGAAACTTAACTGCCAAGTAGAGATGGTTATCATATCACTTTTGTTCTAAGAAACAACGGTGTACAAACGAAATGCGATTTTATTGCAGCATCCAAATACTTGTTTTGAGAGAAAGAATTTCCTTTGTTTGTTATAAATAATTAAGGATTTAGAGTTAACAAAACACACGTCTTGGGGATTTCTACATTGTAGGTATACTCTTTCCAAAGTCAATCTAAGATATTTAAAAAGTCGTTATTCCTTTAACATAGGTAATCAATTTATACATACTGTGAGAAAATGCTGTTTCACGACACGAGAGCGTGAGCACTTGATTCCTCAGGTAGAGACAGACAATTGGCTTTTGTTTGTGATGCGGAAATTTACATGGTCGTAGAAATTTTTTTAGCTGCTTAAATTGACTCTGAACGTACTTGGATATTGAAAATATAGTTATTCAAGTCGAAGATGGGCGTAAAACATCTAAAAAAAAACTTGAAAATGATGTCGCTTTTGTACATTTCCATTTTTTTTTTTAAATTTTTAACGTCATTCTCGATACATCACCAACACTCTCCCTCCGATCGACCACATCTTGGCCACAGCAATTAAAATGGGGGCGAGGACCAGACCGTCGAATCGCCCTGTCCCTTTTCGCGCCTGGTACTTCAACCGATCCCGTTGAACTCAAACTCGCACTTTGCTTCTCTCTCTCTCTCGCTCTCTTTCTCACTCACTCTCGTCCCGTGTTTAATCAATCCGCATTCACATTGTATTAATCACATTAGGCCGAAGTAAGAGGGCCCTTCACTCGCCCGACGAACGTCATCAAAATTTATACCGCCGAGGGCGTATGGGAAATGAACGTTCCTTGAACGTCGTGGAAGGTGTGATTCACGGAACGAGAGTTTGAACTCAAATGGAAATATTCGTCCATACACATTTAAATATAAAAATAAGATATTTTTTAATGTTTCGTTTTAATCATTTTTGAAGCATTTTTAAGTACATATATTATTCGAGTATATTATTATATATTCGAGTATATCGAAAGCAAGTGGAAATAATAACAGAAAACCAAATCTATACATCTTATTCTTGCTTAGTCTGCGACTATTTTCCACGTGTAAGTTCACTTTCAAGAGTCGGGCTATCCTAACTCCAGTAAAATCAAGTAAACCAACTTTCAGAAAGTGATTGGTTTTTAAGCACTTTGCAGAAAATTATAAATAAAAATGAAATAATTGCATTTTAAATTGTGCTAAGTGGAGCAAAATAACCAACTTTTCCATTGAATTTCTTTAGTGCCACTTTACAACTTACAAAAAAAGACAGATTATGTTACTATAAACAATTAATCAAATCGACGTTTGTTCAAATTTGGCAAATGAATTCATGTGATTGAAATGTATGCAGAGGCCACTTTGCAAATTTAATATATCTCTTGTATGCTGAACCAAATCCCCGGATATGTTATATTTCTTATAAAACTAAACATAGGAATGCGAAAATTTGGCAAACGTGCATTAGAATCTCAAAATAGGCAACAAAAGCTTCATTCCGGTAGAATATAAAAGTTCATGTATGTACTATGATGAGGAAAATTTTAATTACAGGGGTGTAAATTTAATGACCAATTACTCAACTATGGCAAGAATAAGGTATATATCTGTGTTTTAATGGTATGTGAAGAAAATGATTTGGTATTGAATCCCTGCATAAACATATCTCTGATAATAATAGGTACATGATAATTATACATATTTAATTAAAAGATTAACCTACATAGGTATACTTCAGAACATACACTATTACAAATAGTTTAAAGGTCCTTATAATTAACCGTGAACGAAAAGTAACTTTTCCGGAAATCGCCTTGGAAACAACATATTCCTGCTTATTTACGCATAGGAAAATTTAATTTATCTACTTTGCGATAACAATGATCTCATTATTACACCGAAACTAGTGTAATAATATTCATATTATTACACTACTTTTGGTACCTTTTTAGTTTTGTTAAGTTGGTACGTCAGCCTGTCACGGAGACGTGTGTAGACGTCAAGGTTAAATTATTAGCATCTCAATAAACATAACCTTTAAAATTTCATGAATCTACATTTTTGTCTTCCATTTCGCTCACGTAAGTAAGTAGTTATTGAATTTGTCCTAGGGCTACTAGATGTTCAAATCCAAATACGAAACGTCAATGTCAGTGACGTCAGGTAACCAACCCACGCAAAATTCCCTAGAGTGATACGAAAACTTGTACAGCCAAAATTTAATAAATTAACAAAGCAAAGTAGATAAAATAGTATATTACACTCGCTTAATAAGACGTATTGTCACACTCGTTCTATTAAAGCACTCCTCGCTTAGCTCGTCTTGCTGCTTTAAAACTCTCGTGTGACAATACTCCATCTTATTAAACTAGTATAATAATATACTATTATTTCATCCTGTGTCAAATTTGACGACTTTACGGCGAGGTTTTAGTCCGGGAAATCGCAAAAATGGGACTTGTTCTGTAAAGTGTTGCTATGCAAACAATAGTAACTAATCATCACAATGACAATTATTTCTTTCAAAAAAATGGCTAAACTGGGTTTGATTTCTGGGAAGGTGGAATACACCTTCCGGGTACCTACCTCATTGACCTTAGTTTGTATTTTGTCACTGGTCCAACACGTCGTCAATTTTGGGGGGTTTCTATTTTTAATAATTGCCCTCCAAGAAATCTCATATTGGCGATATACAGTGGTCCAACCTATGTAATGCATACAACTCTCTCCCTAAAATGTAAGTGTTAACATTGGTTATATCAGAAATACTTACCACTTTCTTTGTAGAGCCATGATTATGTCCGTAATATCGGATGAAACGTCGGCAGTAAATCTGTAGCAACGATTGTTGTTTCATTTTTTGGGGTTTATCCAAGAATGTTCTGGAGTTTGGGTTTGATATCTTTCGCTAGACTTTTTAGGTATTAATTCTGCACATGGTTCTGAAGATTTCCACAAAATTTCCGAAGAAATTGCATCAGAATTCATTTTGACAATAATGCCGCAAACTCAACAAAGTAAGTATTTGCGAAACCGCCGTTGCTAATGACTGATCTTCCGCGAAGGGCCCTCTTCCTTTGCGAATTTTCAGTTTTTCTTAATTTTCTCTCAAACGGCTATACCCATTCTTACCAAATTTCTGATTTGAACTGACCTAACTAATAGCTACAATCTTTATTTGAAGAAAAAGTTTTTTAAAACCTCACTATTTTTTATTGTTCTAAGGAGATTTGACATAGGATGAACCAAAATACATAACGGTATTTGTCCGGGAACTCTTTTTACAGTACTCATTTCTAGTTTCAAGACTCGGGCTCCTTCGTAGCCTCGAGTTCCCGGGCATATAACGTTAATTACAATTACTATTTCCGCACTAGTAGGGAGACTGGGTACGGTTGTAACAATTTTCCTTGAAATGTCCACAGCATAGCTATTACAGCTATAAGCAGCGATTAAAGCATTTTTGATGAAAGCTAAATCATTTATCTTTAAAATAATGTCGAAAGCAATAGCTCAGTTATAACAGTTTGGCAGGAATATGTAATTTTAATGAGTGTGTGCGATTGTTACAACCGTCCCCATAGCAGGGGCGGTTGTAACACCAATGGTGGACGGTTGTAACACTCAAAAATAATGCATAAATCAGGCATTTAAAACGAGTTTTAGTACTGAAAAATACTGAAATGTACTTAAAACATATTAAAAATATTTAAGGCATGTTTAAGTAGAAAATTGTTAAAACTGAACCAAAACAAGTCAACAGAAATAATATTCGTTGTTTGGAGTGTATCACTCGAGTAGTTTCATAATTAGACTGCTTGTAGACGGAAGAGTTTCTGGTTGCTGACGCGAAACAACATCGCGAGGAGAGATGCCTGGTTCTAGATTGGATGTAGGCTTGCGACTCTTGGTTAACTTCTGGAAGTGTTGGTCTAAGCGGCGTTTTTTTTGTTTGGAGCTCGGCGATTTCAAGTGGTGTAGGAATTTGACTATCAATAAATGTTTCGTTTGCATATCCCATGCTAACATTTTGTACAAGTTCATGGTCATCTTCATTCGCGGCATCCCTCTTTCGCTTATATCTCATGAGAGAGACATAATTAACGTCGTACTGTACAGCAGCTAGTCTTAATGAAGTCCTTAATTTGACTTCATCGTAGGCGTACTTACACTGCAGCATGTCAGTTTCACCTCTCGTAGTCTTTCGTATACGTTTCCTAGGCATCTGCAATAAAAAATATAAAATTACTGTTACAACCGTCCCCATGCAAAATCGTTACAACCGTCCCCACCCCCCCTTTTTGGTAATACGGCTGTCATAGTAACGAGATAACACAACCTATACAAAAACGAATTAGCGTATTATAACCTCTAAAATAGGACGATTGCGTAAATATATTTTGAAATACAATAATAATATTAATATTTAAGCTATATCATAAATAAACTCGCCAAAAATACTTACTTTTGGGTGCTAATAGACAATAGGCCTCCTTGTAAACGCACTTACCGCAAGACAGACGAAGCAACACTGGAGTCATGGCGGGACTTGCTGCCTGCGTACAACACTTTTGTCCCTTGCACCTACCGTGTATAGTTTCGGTAATATTTGAGTTGTTACAACCGTACCCCGTTACAACCGTACCCAGTCTCCCCTTACCTACTGTAAAAACTTTACAAGACGCAAAATACACCGTTTTCACAGTGTATTTACAAAACGCACAAAATTTATGGAACTTTTTTGATATTGTTTACTTTGTAACTATAGTAGCCAACAAAATTGACAAACTTGATTTTTGTGGGGTTTGTAAACATTTTTTTCTAAAATTTGTAAATTTCGTCTTTTTTAAGATTTCCGGAAAAATGTAATATAAAACACGTCAGTAAAATCTCCTACTTAACTTGAAGCTTTAAATTTTAAATAAAGCTTTAATATAGCTCCTCTTCAGTAATGTGAGATTTTCCTCACGTTTTTGTAAGTAACCATTAAATGAATTCTACAGTGACCGATATTCACGTAGTAACTTTTGCTCCACGGAAATCCTCTAGTAAGCTGTGAATTACGGAACAAGTCGTGTTTCGTGAATGACTTTATGCCTTCTGAGCCTCTGCCACTGAGGGATTGATATCTGAAAATATTAGGGTCTATTTAAATAATTTATAGTTAAAGGCAGATTTAAAAAAAGAGTTTCAAGGTGCTTACACTTTATGCAAAATTTCATAGCTTAAAATGTCTGCTAAATTAACTAATTAGAAATCATCATCTTTCTTTTCACTCAGGGTACACTTTTCGTTTGAATTTATTCTCAACGAATACTTGAATCACCTCGTTAAATGAAATAGAATTCACAGTGTCAGATTCAGTTGGCAAATCTGATAATCTTTAAACCCCATTTTTCCCTACTTGTTAGGTGAAATACAGGATTTTTAATGTTTTTTTTTAGTCACCCGGGGGCTTAATATATAGCCGTGCAGTTTAATTGTAACATGAAAGTTTCAAATTACTCGAGAAGTAGCGTAGAATAAAACAAAAAAAAAATAATTTCACCCATATTTTTGACCTCCTTCGAAAGAGAAATTCAGTGTTTTCGATCTTAGTGTACCATCTGGGGCCCAATTCATAATTGGACCAATTTTCCAGTTTTTAGCTATTCAGCACCTAATGTGTGAATTTCACCCCATTTTCCACCCCCTCAGTATGTAAAATGCGTATTAATTTTTTGCTAACCGCTAGGGAATCTAATTTATATACGTGCTAAGTATAAACCCTATAGCTACTTTTACACTTTTGCATCTCGTCAATAAGGGTGCTTCTGGGTTTTTAAATTTTTTCAGGTCACTAAGCCTGTAACCGTGCCGAGCTGACATTCTTTGACTACTCAAGAGGAACTTAACTCAGAATAAGACATACAAAAATGAGTTTCACCTCTACTTCTCACACCTTCATAAAGGGAGGTTTGGGGTTTTCGCATTTTGCTGGACCTATTCACAGTCTATGACCTATGAAACTGTGACCTATTCTGGAGCGAAAGTTTTAAGTTTCAAGGTAATCCGGAAGAGGCTCTAACATTTCCGGGCATATCAGTACACACATAATATGGACACAAAGATACAAGCTGTCAACAATTGCAGAAAAGAGTAACACATTGGGTAAAGCCATTAAATATTCTAAGTAGGCTTGGTGTCTTTATTTCAACTACTTATTAAACTGAAACATGATGAGTGAGCTATTTTTTTTTATAATTGTATGCCATGTTACTCCAGTAAAAGTTCCCGAAGGTTTTCTTAAGCTTCAAATTCGAAATTGTTAATGTGCTATATGTATTTGTAACTGAAAATGTGCAACATCGCCCGGTCTTTCTGAACGTGTGAGAGTGTGATTGTGTGTGTGTGCATGCGTTTGATAGTGAAAAGGGGGCCCCCACGTAACCGTACAGTAGCAATCACTTACTCGGCATGGGGCCCCCTTTGTCTAGCGGTCCCGTTTTGTCTACCGGGTCCATGTTATATCCACCATATCTACCGATCATCGCGCCTTCTAATTGCTGCGCTTTATATTTTCAATTAATACGATGACACTTGAATTTTTCACAATGGACACTTTGATATTGCTTTTTTGATGGAATTCTCTCCCGGGCGGCCGCGGGAGTGGAATTAGAGAAATGCCATCTAAAGATCAGATTCAAAAGTGCCGCTTGATTAAAGTGCTACTTTGATACCCCCGGTAGTTAATTACTTAGATATCGAATGATGTGTGACTCTTGAATGGGTGTTTTTCAACGTTAACACTCGGTCCATCTTTCATATTGCAACATACGTCTAAGAATCTTCGACCGTAACGAATTCAGACTTAACTGAACTTCATTTTATTCTCTACGTGGGAGGAGATATTATAGGCGCTGCTTTTAAAACGTTGTGGCACTACTTACACAACTTACTTTCTTCAGAGATACTCGCATATGCCAAAAAGACCATAATCGATTGCTATTCTCCTATACAGAACCTCGCTAAAACTTATTATCTATACCTGTAACGAAAACATCAGCGGATGCATTATGTGCCTCATCACTGTAAAATTATTAGTAATTAATTTATTTTCAAGCTTTAACACTTACCATTGCCGATGCCACTAACCGCACAGCTCTCACAATGAATCGTAAAATATTTAAATTATTTCAAGCTGAAAAATTAAAATGTTCCATTACTTAACGACATTGTCGGACGGGAAGCCTTAACTATGGACGTGTATAAAAGAAATAATGTCTGTGAGTTACCACCGTAGACAATTCACTGGCAATAACATTAACTCTGGTAACTTTAAATGTTGCAAATTGTCTGTCAGTTGAGCTTAAAATATATCCTTGCACTTGGCGCGCTGAAAAGTAAAGTAGACCTCATAAGACAAAGTGGAGAAAATTAACTCCATAGAAAGTTAACTGTGGCGGTTGTTCTTGCTCTAAAGGTAATTATTGAGTGAGTACGTTTGTTATTTTATGACAATTGAAGTATATTTGAAAGGTACAATTATTAATATATTAATATATTAATATATTAATATAAATATTAAACAATTATTGTTACGGTAACTAAGGACAGACAAATTTGTTAAGGTGAGTTTATATATCAACTAAATTAAAATTAAGAATTGACAATTAACAATTAACAAGTATAGACTTAAAAGGGGCGTTTATAAACATGATTAACTTTAAATTAATAATTTCATTGTATAGTGTTTCGTACTAGACGTTCCAGGTAAAGGAAGTGTTAGATTGGAGATTTCCAGGCATGGTTCTCCAAGCACCTTCTTTTATCTTGCCATTGTCATCCAGAGTATCGACAAATCGAGTTGGGCAATACCACCTCTCTTCAATAGGCACATCTTCCTCTCCTATTTGTAATAAATTATGGAGAACAATTGTGGCCAATATAATTTTTTCACAAGTTTCTGTTTTTGCAATCATATAGGATTCCGTAAGCGTCTCCAACGCTGCGCCAATATGCCAAACGTATTTTCAATGGGTCTACGAGCTCTGGACAATCTATAATTGAAAATATTCTTGTTCTCCCCTAAGTACTTTCCAGGATAGGGTCTCATGATATTTTCGTGGAGTGGAAATATCTGATCTGCTACAAGGAAGATAGGCAAACACAGATGTGTTCCTGGCAGCTTTTTTGGGGGATGAATTGGTAATTCTTTCTGTAGCAGCAACTGGCCAAGTATTGATTCCCTGAATACTGAGGCTTCATTGTTTGAACCTGGTACACCGACATCCACCCATTGAAATTTATAATAGCTATCACAAATAGCCATTTAGGTGCATTCTGCGATGTTTAGAAAATATGTAAAATCGATTATACTAGTAACCAAATCCCACCTGAGACTTCTTGTATGAAAAGTAGTCACTCCCAGAGTACTTCGGCGACTGAATGTTCACCAACTTGCCATTAATAGCCCCTATACAGTTTGGCATATTCCATCTGATGAAGAACCCATCACTAGCTTCGCGAAAAGTATTTTCAGTTGGCGAAGGCAACACTATGGGAGAAAGTTCTTGCCATAATACCTCACAAGTTTCAGCGATTATTAACGAAGTCGTGGTTTTTCCTATGAAATTATTAAAAGTTATCTCTTGAAAAGAGCATCCTTCGGCTAGGTAGCTGTAATATAAAGAGTGGTTATATATACTCCCACTTTTCATTTTTATTATTGCCATACTGTAAAGTCATCGCTAAACTTTGACCAGGGGAAATGGAATCTATTCTTATACTTCTCTGGATAAATGGTTCAATGAGAGACGACACATAATTGAACATTTCAGGGCTCATCCTGGTGTAATTAAAAACTGTTCCCTATTATTCAGTTCAGCATACTTAACGATAGTTTTATATACACTGGTTTTTCTTCGATTGTTGTTCATCACCCGTATCTTATATTTCCGATTTCTTCGCTTCTTGATGATTCCACTTGCAAACAAATTTGTAGTCACCAATAAAATAACACCCATCATTTCGACAACTTCTTCACTATCTATATTGATAGCAATTGATAGTTTAGAGGTTAACGCTTAAAACCGAAAATTGTGTGCTTTGTGCACATGCGCGAAAAACATAATTGTTAATTCTTAGTTGAAAAGATGAAAGATAACCATCTTCTTAATTCTTAATTATTAATTTATTTGACATACGAAAGTTTATAAACTGCAGATGAGATTTTCCTGTATTTATCTTTCTTAATTCTTAGTTGTTAATTTCATTCTTACTTTAGTTGAGTTTGTAGACTCACATTTAAACAGTAAAAGTTCAGTTTGTAGAATTTTTCACCCCTCAATTTTGTTGAACAAGTGACTAATTTGTCAAAACAAAAAATTATATCCATAGAAAATTAACTGTGATGGTTGTTCTTGCCCTAAATGTTAATTATTGAGTGACTACGTTTGTTAATTTATGACATTATGACAATTAAAGTATATTACACTAAAATCTTTATGGCAAGTAGGTAGGGACAAATTTAACAAACATTAAATTGATTTTGTGTTTTTTCACGCCTCAAATTTGTTGAACAAGTTACTGATTTGTTAAAATAAAAAATTATATCCATAGAAAGTTAACTATGGAGGTTGTTCTTGACCAAAAAGTTAATTATTGAGTGGGTAGGTTTGTTATTTAACGTAATTAAAGTAAATTGAGCAATGATGTTTAAACGGTACATAACAATTATTGTTAAGGCAAATAAGTAGGGAAGAACGTGATAAGCAATAAGTTGAATTTATGGAATTTTCAGGCTTCAATTGTATTGGACAAATGACTGATCTGCTAAAATAAAAATCATAACCATAGAAAGTTAACTGTGGCGGTTTTTTTTGCTCTAAAAGTTATTTATGGTGTGAGTAGGTATGATTGTTACTTTATGACAATTGAAGTACCTACCTACGTATATTGAACTAAAACGTTTGAACGGTACTTAACAATTATTGTTATGGAAAGTGAGCAGGGGCAAATTTGATAAACAATAAGTAGAATTTGTGGCATTATCAACACCTTCATTTTGTGAAAAAGTGACTAATTTGTTAACAGTAGAAATCATATCCATAGAAATTTAAGAGTGACGATTTTTCTTGCCCTAAATGTTATTTGTTGAGTGAGTATGTTTCTTAATTTATGACAATTGAAGTATATTGCACTAAAATGTTTGAAAGTTACATAACAGTTATTGTTGCGGTAAATTAGTAGGGACAAATTTGACAAGCAATAAGTTGAATTTGTGGTTTTTCATGCAACAATTTTGTTGAACAAGTGATTAATTTGTTCAAATAAAAAAAATATCCATAGAAAGTTAACCATGGCGGTTGTTCTTCACCTAAAAGTTAATTATTGAGTGAGTAAGTTTGTTATTTAACGACAATAGAAGTATATTGCACGTTGTTTGAACGGCTCGTAACAATTATTGTTAAGGACCCAGCAAGTAGTGACGAATTTGTGAAATTTTTCACACCACAGTTTTGTTAAATAAGTGACTTAATTTGTTATTATACACCAATATTAATGTATACGAAAGTGTAATGAGCAATGAGAATTGTCTATTAATTTTTCTCTAATTTCCTGTAACATTCTGCTTGGCGTGGTAAGCAAAGAAATTATTGTAATGATCTTTGAGTGCCATTATTCTTTGCTACATTATACCAAAATGGATTCACATATCACATCTTCCCACCCATGTGATTCCTTTCCTATTTTAATATTTTTATATCAGGGAAACCGGATGAGTTCCCGATAAAAAACAACCCGATCATGCATAAATATAACAATCCCCCACTGAATCACCATAACACATGGGCCGTTTTGTCGACAACAATGGTACACCCAAATTATAAGTGGCAGTATTCTCTCTCTACAAACGTAGGGCTATTAATAATTTCTATAGGAAAAAAAATCCGTTTTTCACACACTTTCGCACAAAAGGGCCGTCCCGTCCGTCTTTATTTAGTTATAGTTTGCCAACGAAAATATTTAGAGCATTGGGGCAAACATCCTGCCGCTTTCACGGACGTTGACAGGGTAAATATGATTTAGCTGCGATTGTTGTGAGTTTAGGGGGAAATTTTATTTAATGAGCCGTGGTCGCTGACGCAAAGAGGTCTCGAAACGTCGAAACGGTCGAGGATCGATCCCTCTCGTTCGATATTTCCGATTTCCAATCGTGGCGCAGGTGATCAATAGGACCGGTCCGATCTGATTGATTAATATGGCCGAAAGATAAGGGAAACCTTTTACTACGTAATGTCAAAAACACTTCTTAGTAGCTTGCTAAATGCAATGTAGCTCGGCGAGGAACTATAAGAATCCTGTCTATCAATTCGTGGCCCATAATGGTGGGATTGACTTTAAACGTATCTGATTCCCTTTTGTAACATCAACCGCTCTTCTCATTTCACATGCATAGAGACAGCGGCGGGACAGGAAAGAAATATTTTCTACTAATTCGGGCAAATTGCCTTCGGCACGTTTTTTGGTTAACTAGCAAAAATTAATTGTCCAATAGGTTTTTTTTTTAAATTTAAATAAGAAAAGTGCGTTCATCGTCATTTTGTAAAGCCTATAGCATAGTTAATAAGAAATTACTACTAATTTTGACTAATCACAACAGCATAACTAAGTTGGCCAGAAAGAAGTAATTCGAACTACCTTGAATATTTCTGTAAGTCGTATTTTGACACTCTATTCATGAAATTCTACAACTCGATTCTTCTCGTGTCGAATGTTTTCCTAACTTGAAGTAGTGGCTGATTTTATCACCGGAATTCTCATTAACTTGAAATAATCTCAACCGATATATCACATATTTCTCCCCATTTTAATAAGAACATCCAGTATATAATGAATTAGGCCAATTCTTCCTTACGTAGAGTAACTGAAGAAGCTTAAAATTACGATTGAATGGGTTTACTAGAAAAGAGTTTTCTTTCTCCACCCCCAGGTGGCAGCTCCGATATATCAAAAGTTTTAAGTTTATATATATATATATATAATTCGTGAAGGAACAAATGTATAAGAGAAAATTCGCGACTTACCCTTCTAATTCCGTTAAGAAACGGTAACCACCGACTCGTGTTTCTGCTTATTAGCTTCTTCAGGGTGATATAACCAAGTTTTGAATGACAACTATGTTTGACACTTGGAAAAAAATTATACAACTCAAAAAGAACGCAAACAGTAGGCAGCAAAGCACTTTTGCGTCTGCACAGGAAAATAAGCAGAAACACGTGTCGGTGGTTACCGATTCTTAACGGAATTAGACGGGTAAGTCGCGAATTTTCTCTTATATATATATCGAGTTGAACTCCTGTCATTCATGGGCAATACTTATGATGCTAATCCACATTTATAGATATTCCAACATTAAATACGTAGATGAAGTCATTGGGAAAGGAACAAACAAACAACTCATCAAATTTCACAATCATTCCAATTCACTAATCCAACCACTGCTTCAACCCCTAAAGAATGGAATTTGACTCAGGAAATTATGGCCTCAAAAGCAATGGATGGATTTCTTGACGTACAATTCATATAAGTAAGACTTATGAATCTAGATATAATCTATCTTAGCATAGGTAACTTGAATTTATGCTAATGTAGTAATATTTTTTAATGACGTTAACCATTACAAGATGATTGAAACTATTTGAAATAAAAATCTTGAAGACTTTTCCTATCTTGGAAGTTTATCCCTATAAACATGACGACCACCTTGGAGATGGATGAACACATCTCTAAATTACAATGGTTATTTACATGTATGGCCAAAATGCTAAGAATTTAGGAAACGGAAAGGCTTTCATTCTTTCAATTTGTATATTGGTTATACCGGGTGATTTTTAATGATTGAAGCAAATTTTGTGGGTTGGCACCCTGCGTAGTTGGTTAGCGTGGTCATTTGTCAACTTGTTTACTTTTGAATCTTTTGATTCATTTTTAGTTTAGGTTATGTACAGTTGTATAGAGATAAGAAACAAGTTAGATTATTCTACAGTAAATGCTGAAAATGTTGACCTTCTTGTTGTAAGCAACATTCAACTCTACGCGACAAATTATCAAAAACATTAACTAAAATTTCAGGTCCAATATTTGCCATAGCCACTTCAATTGCGTGCTGCAATTCTTGCAAATTGTCCAAATGGTTTCGAAATACGTTTTTTAAATAAGTGAACAAGAAATAGTCCAGAGGAGTCAAGTCTGGAGATCTACTAGGCCACAAACCAGTGCTAACTAAACGGTCTTGAAAGAATTCCTCTAAGAATGAAGTTGTAGCTCGTGCTGTGTGTGCAGTTGCATTGTCCTGCTTAAAATACCCTTTTGTCAACTCTCTGTCACCCAACTCATTTATAAATGGCTCCCAACAAAAGCCATTGATATCTTTCAGCGTTAATCGTTTCATGAAAAAACATTGGCCCTATAATTCGTGTTCGTAACATTGCCACCCAGACACCAATTTTGAGTGGATGGTGGATGTAATGGGACTTGGATAATACTGTGGGGGTTATGTGCTGACCAAGTTTTGTAATTCTGTGAATTAATAAATCCAGAGAGATGAAACCATGCCTCATCAGAAAAGAAAGTTATATCCTGCTGGTCAAGGTTGTTGAGTTGGTTATTGTTATACCAGTGACAAAAGTGCATTCTTTGGAGAAAATCAGGAGGGCGGAGTTGTTGGACGACTGTAAATTTATATGGTCGTAGGTGCAAATGTTTTTTAAAGATTGCACAAGAGGATGGATAGGAAAGTCCTGAAATGTAAGAAATGTATAAAGTGTAGAATAAGGTAATCGTTGATGGAAACCTGTTTGTTGGGATACACGGCGTATGGAGGCATTTGGATTTTGTTGTAAAATTTGATCTACATTTTGCACAACATCCGGCGTGGTCACAACAGAGTTGGACGTCCAATAGATTTACCCTTTTTAACGCTACCTGTCTAAAAATCGTTCAACTATCCTACCACAATGTTGTGCAAAAACAGGATATTCTGTTTGTTCCTATGGCTATGTTTCGAGAAACTGATCGTAAGTCAATTGCTGGGAATATATCCAGTGGCCATTTTCATGTTGGAATGCGCTTCGAAAATACGCCATTACAATGAAGGTGTCATGTTCAGTTGTAAAAACAATTTTTCTTTAAATAAATCGTGATAAAGATAATTTTATTTCTTTTCAACTTCGATGTCACATTTGAATTTAAAAATCAAGTGCAACAACTTCGTACCGTAAACAAACTGTAAAATTATTGCCAACCTAACAAAAATAATCAAAATCATTAAAAATCACCCGGTATATACAATATGCATTTATTTTTCAAAAAAGTTATTGGCAAATAAGAGCCTTTTGCTATGAAAATAACTAATTTTTTCATAGTATAGTTACGTTATTCAGTATGGTTTTAAATTAAAACTGCAAAAAGTTATTTTTTATGCTCTCATTCTACGTGTTGTGTCAAGTTGGAAAAGTCTGATTACATGGAACTGAAATCGTTTACAAACTGGTATTGAGAAATTTAAAAATACCATCGTACTTAAAAAAGAAAATGATCAACAGAATCAGGGAAAGGTTTACGCTATGGGAAAAATTATGCTACCAATTATTTAAATTTTGGTTACTTTCTTTTCAATTATCAAGGAATTAATTTATAATAATATTTGTAGGTATTTATAATATTAATATGTGCAATATTATTATTATTTTTTTTTGTTAATTACATTCTGATTTATTTTAGTAATCTATGCCCTACTAGTCGTTCCTCCACTGTCGATCCTCGACTTATTCAGGTGTTCTTTTAGCATCGAGAACGAGATCCGGGCAGCTCGATATAGAGATGGTATCTCCTCGGTGCCGTGTTAGGGACATCACTATACCCTGTTAGTAGGCGTACATTGGCCATTGTTATGTAATTGTGTGTTTTTTGTTTGAAATGGGTTGTAGGGAACGCCTTAAATGTCAACTGTCTTCATCTGAAATGCCACCTGGGCAAGCCGATACAAAAGGATCGCTTATCTCGTGTGTATAACTGAAACGAAAAATTCCTATCTAAATTGTCCGATTGTTCCACGTCATAATTACGAGAGGAATATCAGGTAACACTTAAGGTGTCCGTCCTGAGACGGTCGAAGAGCACAATCAATCACTTTCCGGTACGAGCAAACGTCTGGATACCGACTAGGGAAAAACGCGCGACTTCAAGAAATGTCGATGGTGCCTTTTATTTCTAATTACAGTAAATATTGTCGACCTTATTGCAATTAAATTTTTATTGAATTCTCATAGAACAATTCAAACAGTTTAAAATATTTCAAATACACAATTGTATTGTTTTAAACTTAGATTAGGTCGGGTATAAACAATATATACGACATTTATATATACATCTAAAAGTGATATAAAGATATATACAATTCATTATATTGTTTATTTTATATTTATTTAATTATATTTATTATTATTTATTACATTTATTATTTATTTATTATATAATATTATATTATTTATAACTAGTGTATTCCCTAAAACAGAGGCGAACAGGATGGCTCGATTGGAGCTAACGTCACAAGCAATTAACATTTCTAACCAACTTTCGTTTGGTTTAAACAGTTTACCCTGAGCTAAGCATCATTATGGAATTTAAGTTGTATATAGCTTCCTTCGTATTTTATTTACACCATTGCCAAATGTTCTTAGTCTTGTGAATCTTTCTTGGGATCTTTCTAAAGTATATAATAAATAGTGCGATAGGGGTTTTATTTTTAATTGATTGGTCTCTTTAAAGGAAAGTGATGAATTTAAATAAAAAAGTAAAGGAGAAATGGGACAACATTAATTTCCAATCATAAAATCTACACCTATGTACATTGTATCATGTATAAAATGTAATTATTGTAACGTTTATTCTAATTTATTTACACACTGTCTTAACATTACTTAGCTGAGGTGATGTTCTCGGAGAACCCCCAAATGACACAGTTGTTTCACAATGCAATTTTTATTAATGCCGACGTCCAAGATCCTGGACATAATCATGGCGCTTTGCTGTTCCCTCAGAGAACATCACCTCAGCTTCGGCTTCCGGCCCCGAGAACATTCCAGCAACAGTGAGGAAGGTTATCACTTCGAGACATATAACATCGTGGTCTCAGGGTGTCTAAGTTAAGCAACTACAACAAAGCGCCATGATTATGTCCAGGATCTTGGACGAAACGTCGGCATTAATAAAAATTGCATTGTGAAACAACTGTTTAATTTGGGGTTTCCACTGAGAACATCACCTCAGCTTCGGCTTCCGAACTTATTTCCTAACTAATTAATTTATATCACACTCTTAACTGCTAATTTATTTATACTTTTTCACTTGTCCGTTTATCGCACTATTTTTATTCGCGGCTTCACGTCTAATCTCTCTTCGTCCGAACCTTCTGAGAATATTCTTTTTCCTAATAATGTTTATTCTAGAAAGGCCCGGAACGTAATAGATCATTCTTTCTTTAAATAAATATTCGCCATTATTCGCCAACTGATTTTATGACTCAATTAGCGGAGCGGCCTCGCTTTGGGGTAGGCCGCCGTCCGATAAGCAGAACGCTTACACTGCAATGGTTGTTTACATTTCGCGTTACAATATATTTATATGAATGTATACTAAATTAGACCAGATTTCTGTATAAACACCTTCAAACTACCCCATAAGCACTATTAAAATGAAATTGAACAATGTAATATAATAAAACTAAATAGAAAATAGGTATTTCATATGAAATAAATATCATGTTATTTGGATATTATTACTTCTCCATTTTACTGAATGTATCATCGAAGTTTGGTTTCCATTTTGAAACTTTTAATCTAAACATTAACTTTTAAATATTTAAAAGTTAGTGTGGACCTTGTTTTAATTTCAATAGTACTTAAAATGTGCTTTCGCACAAATATGTCCAACAAACTAATGAAGGGAGTTTGACATTAGTTTCGGTTAAAAGGTGATTTTATTTTTATTAATTTGACGCCACAGTTCTTTTCCTGTAAACATTTTATCCCATGGAGATATTAATCACTCTTCCCGCCAACAAATGAATTTCGGATTTAACATCATTTATTATATACAGTGAAACCTCTATATAGCGGACAGTGACGGGAATCACAATTTTGTCCGTTATATGGAGGTGTCCCCTATTGGGAGGAAAGGATTAGGTAAATAAAAAAAAATTGATATGTGTACAAATGTAATTCAAAATGCTACATTTTAAAATTGCAATATATTTCTTATTGAAAAATTTGTCAATAGTAGTTTGTTTACCAGAAACCGCAGAATCAACACAAGACTATCTCTCTATTCTGAAATATATCTGGAATTCCTGAATAGGATGATTGCAAATTTAAACACCTATTTAAGAGACTTAAGGGATTTATAGATGCAATTATGAAAGGTGTCCGTTATTTAAACTGCTTACTAAAACGGATTCCAGGAGATGATGATTAAAATTTGAATACCTATTTAAGAGGTATATTTCTTACACATCTGATTTCAAAAGTTATTGTCCGTTGTTAAGAGTTAATTTTATTAGCAACTATATAAGAAATGGTAGTTTTCAACTGTCCGTACCCGTTATTTGGAGGGTCGGCTATTGGGAGGTGCTAATATGTATAAATCCCTATTAAGCAATTCGGGAAATATAAAACTGTCCGGTATGTAGAGGAGTCCGCTATTGGGAGGTGTCCGTTATTAGAAGTTTTACTGTAATATGGAAATAACTTCATTATACTGATATAATTATTCTTTCACAAAAGGAAAATATAAAGACACAAATTATTATAAAATTTTCAACAATTTTAAAACGACTGTCAAAAGCTTTTATTGTGGAAAATTTTTCCACAATAAGAACTAAATTTAAGTATATCGTAATTGATACTTATCTTGAGTGCAGAGGAAATTTCTTTGAATTTTATGAGCGCATTAATATATTTCTCTTTTAATTTAGAAACCCTATTACCTCTTATGTAAAATAAAACTTCCAAAACGCCATAGTTTTATGCGGATTATTTCTTACGCTAATAATTCGTATTTTCGAATTAGCTATTCCACCTATGTTCCAGAGTAATAAAAAAAATCGTAGTTCTATACAACGAACTTCAACCCATAGTTATATATCAGTTAAGTAACACATAACTGCTATTTTTTCGAAGTCTTAATTTTTAAAAGACAATTAGTACAGTCTATAGACTCTATAGCATTAACTGTGGGAGAATAAGCTCGCACCTCAGTTACCTGGAGAAAAATTTTAGGGAAGCCGTCGAAGACAACAGAAGGTGTCATTGCTAATGGAATAGTCATCAACAATCTAAGATATACGGACGACGGTCCGGACGACACGGTCTTTCTAGCAACAGATAAAGATGATTCACAGGCAATCTTAGCAGCAGTAACAGATCATAGTCAACAAAAAGATCTACAAATAAATATAAAGAAGACCCAATGGATGGTTGTCAGCAAAAGCAAAAATATAGCCAAAAACTTTACAGATACCAGCATAAATGGAGAAAGATTGGAGAGAGTATAAAAATACAAATACCTGTGCTGCTGGGTGAATGAGAAATGGGACTTAACTCAAGAAATCTGAAGCCGAATAGAAGAGGTAAGAACATCTTTCAAGAACATGTAAAAGGTGTTGACCAACAGAGCTCTAAGAATTCCGTTTAGAATACGCCTATTGCGTTGCTATGTTTTTAGCATAGTGTTTTATGGGATGGAGGCATGAACCCTCACTGAAACAATGTGCAAGAGGATTCAGGCTTTCAAAATGTGAACTTACCGAAGAATCCTGAGGATATCGTGGATCGACAGGGTGACGAATGAAGTGGTTCTACAGCGTATGAACAAACAAAGAGGGATAGTTAATACCATAAAAAGAGGAAAGCTGGATTACTTTGCCCACATAATGAGAAATCCAAAATATGAATTGCTCTACATAATTATTGCAGGAAAAATAGATGGAAAGTGTGGTCTTGGTCGATGTAGAACACCTTGGCTCAAGTATGTTCGCCAATGGTATGCAGTAAACAGTGCTAAACTGTTTAGATCGGCTGTGGACAAAGTGAAGATAATGTGACTGATCGCCAATGTTCTTGGAGGACACGGTATTTCAAAAAGAAGAAGCAGTTAAACTGCGTTTGCTTATTTTCGATCACCTGGAGTAAGTTTAGCCTTTTAAGTGAGTATTATAGAACAACGCAATAGTTTATGGCACTACCGTAGACTCTTATAGTTTATATTGTTATTTGCTACGTAACTTAGACCAATACAAATCAAGTAGTAAATCTTCGTAAGTGGCCACATTTTTTGAAATATTTTTTTGAACTGATTTTAACCATTTTCATTAAATTCCAAATGCTTTTGTACTCCAATTTCAATTACCGAAATGTGGGACGTTTCCTACTCGTTCCTGAAGATTAGGCCTCCACGCAGATATTTTTTCCGAATTGTCACCGAGCCGAAAAAATGAACAGTAATTTGGATCACTTGAATGGATTTGTGAGGAGATCGATCGTCGATACGCCAACGAAAAATAGCGCGCCATTAATAAACCCATTAGAAAGTAGAAAAGAAATTAATGATGCAAGGATAACGCACAATATCCTTTTGAGCTATAATAACACAATCGCGAATCGTAATTGCCACGGAGCGGGACATCAAAAGTGGCCGTGTTCGTTCGACAACAAAAAACCTAGCTCACAATGCAAATCATATTTGTTTGTGTATATATATCCTTTTTCCTTTATGAGGATTACCATTTTTACATTCACTCCGTGTACACCGTGTCCGATTTAAAAAAGCGGCAGCTCACAAAAGCGTAAAATATGTGCATATATAATTCGGAGGAAATTTAAAATATTGTCATCTGGAACCACGACCTGTTTAGGCCGACGTCTCGATAATATACTCCATATTTTTTATGAGCAACGAATTTATACGAAATAGATAATGGGCGGCTATTTGGACGGGTCGTGGGAGGAATTTTCCAGTTTTGGAGCAGTGTAATGTGGTAGTCCGACGTTGATTTTTAAATAAATTGCATTTACATTAGTATTATCAGAGTATGTGCATTGATCGACACGTATGGAACCGATTTTGAAAGATATCTTGGATTAATTTCCATACGTCTAGCATATCTCATACGCTTAACTCCCAAACAGGTATAAAAAAAATGAAAATATTAGTAGTTCTACTAATAATAAATATCAATGTTCATACTTAGAGAAAATCACACATTTACAAACACAATTTGTTCAAGTACCTACCTTGTGACTAAATGAAGATGATATTTAGTAAATTTTACTTCATATTTTAAGATTTCTTATCTCAAATATGAGCGCAGATTAATCATACCTCTTAGAACATTACACGGAATAAAACATTTGTCGAGCTCCTAGAATGAGTGTCATTAAACAAACTATACTATATACTATACTTAACTATAAATTTTTGTGAATACCTAATTAAGATGCTTTTTTTATGAACGATATTCGGTTGGTAACAGAATTATAGCCACTATATTTAGTGGAGATTGTTGAGAAACTCAACTACTCAAACTATTATATAATTTTTATTTCGAAAAATTAATAGCGATCGAGCTATTAGAGTTGTCTGGATCGAAATATCTAAAGTTTTATATTGGCAATGGAAACGGCGGACTTTAACCGTCAAACTTCGTTGATAGATTACTGGATTTAAAAAGGATGGCAATAATAAAAAGTAAATGTCAACATAGTAATCCCTGGCAAAAGCGAGGCGTAGCTTTATAGACCACTAAAAATGAAAGAAATATAAAAACTGTCATAATAAAGTTGTAGAAGGCATAAACAAATTTGAGACAACAAAAAGGCACCACGACCGGCGCAATCTCGGAATCACTAAAATCGAATATTTCAAAGTCACCCTAGGGCTGTAAAAATGACAATACTTTAACAAAACTTTATGGCTTTATTGCCAATTCCCAGTGAAAGTTAAATGCTTTACAATTATTGACGTTTCGAAGAGTCCGAAATTAAGGGGCATTGCTAACCAGAGAAAAAAATTAGTTACGGTACGTTATGTCCGCCACAGATGGGTTCCGGCCTGTCATAACACAAGAATAAGACTTTTAAAGTAAAGGACAGTTACAATGACATATTATCAGGAAAATCAAAAACAAATGTCTAGACACTAATAAACATTCCCAATTTCTACCAATTGTATGTAAAGCCATTGGAGTTAATTTGAACTTAAACCAACTGAACTCGATAGGAATCAAACAAATGCCGAGAAAAAGACACCCTAAAAAATATGATTTTTTAAGTAATAAGCTATAAGCTAATAAGTTAGTTCACCATTTTCGAATCTAAAGAAACCCAACTAATTTCATTTCTCGGGTATTTCAGAGATATTTCTATTTTTAGATAAAATTATCAATTCATTTTAAACTCTTAAAACTCGAGTCTCATGTTCGTCATTCCTTAGAAAACTTTGTAGAATGGAGTTTACAACGGTGTAACTCGATATCAATATAAAACAAATTTCATTTCAAAAATGTATTGTTGAAAGAGGTAATTATAGTCAGATTTCAGTGATTTCTTCCTCGTCTTCTCTACTCGAACGGCTCAAGGGTAATCGCATTTTTCAATTTCCCATCCCCGAAGTGGAGAGAAAAAGAATTCCCTCTTCCATTTCACAAAATAAAGATGAATAATGAAGGACGATGACAGGCCTGTAGCTAAGTATTTTATATTAAAACGTTTGACAAAATGCTCGCATTGTCTGAGGACCCAGACAGGTTATTGTCGTCTCTTGTAATAATGGCTCTTGCAATATCGTATGCAGCTAATATTACACACGACATTAATTCGCTACAATGGATTATCTGCTATTAGTGAAGGATAATATTTCACGCGTTCTTTCCTTCCTTGTTTTCAGGATGGGATGCACCTACCATACACTTGACTAATTCTGATATTACCTCCGCTATTGGCGACATGCAATGAAAATATTTTTGTAGCGGTGTTAGTAAAATTGCTTCTTGATATAATTTGTACTGTCAATGTGGTTAACTTGTTTCGAATTAAAATTTTTTGGTAGCGTTACAAGAAAACGTGTAAATCTATAGGTTTCTCGTGGTCCTTTTTCCTGCTGTTCTATACTCCATACCTAATTTGAATCTTTCAAGAGTTATTTATACTTTCGTTAGAGAGTCATATATCTAAACCCCAACGTATTATACCGCGTGTCGCTATAAATAACAAAAAGCGGAATGTAATTCGATTTCCTGAAAAAATTCCTCCGATCCAACACCAAACACCTGGTTAAGTCGGATTTAACGCGTGTCCATCACCCGGTCTTTCATCATTCGGGAGACAGGAGGTCTCAGTCAACATTTTCATACTTCGAAATCGATTTCGGAATGGACAATGGCCAAATTTTGGCAATAATTTACTGACAAAAGCACGACTTCCAAAATTTACAGGCCCACACAATAAGCGCATTGTTGCCCGGTCACTCCGGTTTAATACAGATTCAGAATATTTAAAAAAGTTGGATATTGTTATCGCAGTGGTGGAGGAAAGATGGTAATGTGTCTATCGGGCACTTCTCATATTTTGTGATGAATACTCGATAACTCGATAGTAAAATAATATTCAATTTTTAAATAAATCTTGGATCGGATTTCTAGAAAATAAAAAATAAAAAAACGGAAAACAGTATAAGTGTAAATTGCCATTCGGGAATTATTTTGCCAAATATGTTTGTAAACTTGATTATACACATTAAATAAAAATCAATATCGGAGTTGTTTTCTGTGTTGTCTGGGAGGGCATGAAACGAGTTTGGTATTTACTTGAACGGAATTGAGGTGAAATTACATGAAAATCATACTTTTCAATATGGCGTTATTTATTACTATAACGCGGATTATACCCCTGCAACCTCAAAATGAATTACACACATATACTCCCTCTTTGTAAGTATAGTGCCTAAATTACCCCAAGGGTGTCTCGTAAGGTAATCCTTGAACAATTTTGAATAACATGAATAGCACTTTGAAAATCCTCATCCAGGTGATTGTTTATTTAAAAAATAATAGTACATGATTCGGATAGCCGTTGCCCATCATCAGCTTACATCTGTGTAATTAGAGAATAAATATATTATTCTAGAGGAGGTATTACAAATAACGAATTTATCTAGTAAACAAAAGAAGCAACAAGACCCCTTGTCGTTTAGAATAAAATAACACCCACAATGTAAAAACGATGTTATGTTACAAATAATAAACGAAGCAGAGCAGTACAAATTAAAATTATCTATATATAAAAATTTATAAATAATTATATAAAATGATAAATTTAAAAAGTAATATAAAGTTATAAAGTTTAAAAACAATTGGGTATTTTCACATTTTTTGAAAATTGGCTAAATGAGGGATTATATGCCTATAAATCTTAGCTTATTATTAAAAAATAAATAAATCAAACACATTCAAGCAAAAAAGTCATTTGAAATTCAAACGCTAGGAATTGGCGCCAAAACTAGCTTTCTGAAGGTTATAGCCCTCTGACGTCACATCGCGTGTAAACATTGTTTTAACCTATTTCAGTCCTATTGTAATTTCTTTAACCTGGGGTAATCTGTGCTTTTATTTAAGTAGCTACAAACAAAAGCTTGCATAAAAGCAGTTTAGGACAGCCTTTTCAAGTTTGTGAAGGACTAGAAGGTAAATAAATGGCTATGTACGGACCTCACAACAAGTACTGTTTTGTACCCTGTTGTACAAGCACATCTGTAAGTACACCAAACAAAATATTTGTTCGTGTACCTCGAGATTATGGGCGTAAGAAACTGTGGTTTACAGCAGGAAGACGTGATATGCCCAAATCCAAAAGTGAATTTTTCTGTTGTGAAGACCATTTTAAAGTAAGTTAAAAGTAAGGTTATGTTGTTATCTTATACAAAAGTGATAATTTTTTTTTTATTGTTTCGAAGAAGACATGGAAAATTATGTACGTTTTCAACTGATGGGTGGAAAAATAATAATGAAACGGGACGTAGTTCCACATATTTTTGAGTGCCAATGAGCTCGGAAAAGAACTGGGACTAACGTTCTCGCACGTTCTTTGTCTATGAAGAGAGAACGAAAACGTTTAGTAGCAGAAGCTAATATCAATACCTATGTTAATTTTTATTGTTAGCAACAATAATTATAATCTTAAACGCCAACCAGCATGATATAGATTTGTCTATGTTCTGAACTGTTCTTATAATTTATTTATAACAATGGTCACATTGTCTTTTACTGAATGCCTATTTTGCACATATATACTTACATTGCTGCTTTTACACCTCTGATTTCAGCTGAATTAAAACATTACTATGTAATCCATTACCATAAACATATCCACAGATGGTAAACTGTTCCTGGAAGCTTTTACAAATCCTACGGCGGCCATAACTAACTAAATAACTAATCAAAAACACTATTTTACGACGCGAATAATACAAATTACTAGATTTGGTCGCAATTTAACTCCTACAGTTCAGCGGAAACATCAAGAAAGTCCAAAATACTCGAAAACACAGATTACCTAGGTTAGGTTTCGAAAAATCTATTTGTGGACTGCAGAACGGACCCGTGTTTACACGCGAAGTGACGTCACGACCAATGAGCGACCGTTTCGCTGGTCCTTTAATTGATCGCACATTTGCTGCTTTTTATATCCTGAAATACTTGGTACTGGGTCTATTACACGATTTTTTAAGATTATAAAATTTGTCTGAGGGTTCGTCCCTATGAATTTAGATACATTTCGTTTCATTTAAAATATATGGCAAATACCCAATTCTTGAGGTGACAAATGTAAGAGATATTGAAAAAGGATATCATTAGTTACGTATATCATGATTTATTTCGAGAATTTTCATCCAATTCTTGAGGTGGATTTCGAGATCTCGAAAAATGACAATAGTAAAGTGTCCTTCAGGGACGATTTATTAAAAAATATTATACTTTACTAGATATATTTGATAGTTGAATAAATGTAAAAATTTTAAAAAAAATTTGGTTGTCTGTAAAGTCGGTTTACGGACGATAATTTTACGTGATAACGTCATAAAAAAACATTGATAAAAATGGCATACGTTTATGAATTGAATAGAATAATTATCACTAAATTATTATTAGAACATTTTTTCGCATTGCGGTTGGCCGGTTCAACTGGTCATGTTAGACACATTGTTATGGCATGTGTGAAGTTGAACATTAATCTTGAACCTTACATGAAGGGCTGCACAGGATAATTATATCATTCATCATATTGTTTTAGTCAAAATCGTAACCTAACCTATTATTACTGCACTCCTTGACCGATGCAAGAACAAATATATGAGATTATATAGCTAATCGAAATCTTAGAATGCAAGAATTAAATACCCTATATCCGCAATTGTTATTGTAATAGTAATAAGCAATGGTATGCATAGTAGATATTCAGATAACTTTACAAATACTAGTGTGCTGTCGCCGTCCTGCCGACGGAGTGGAAGCAGTGCAGCCAGATCGCGCGTAGCGCGTACCCCTTCAATCGCGCTCGCGAACCGAGCCGATCGCCAAGTCGAGCTTTCACTCGGACGCAGTAGTGGAAGAGATATAGATGCGTCGCAAGGCAACTGCTAACGTCGATCTCTGTCTATTGTTCTCGCTCTCACTCTAGCTCGCACGCATAGGTCTGGAGTAACGTTGAAATATTTTCTGGGGAATGTAGGTAGCCCGCTCACCGATTTATAAGACGTAAATCACGTCAAAAATAGTACTTCACGCTGATTTCGAGAAACAAATTCCAACAATTCGAAAAGAGACAAGAGTAAAGTGCCATTCAGAGACGTTGCTGCCAAAAATGTTATAAACCTTTATTACACTTTATTATTAGATAGTATAGTATAGTATAGTATAGATTGAGTAGAATATATTAGAATAGATTTTGAGAAAATTTCCAAAAATCGGAAAAGAACAAGTATAAAGTGCCCTTTAGAGAGTATACTCGCTTTTTAGCGAGACATGCTATTAAACTTTTCTATGCATATTCGATAGTGGAATTAACGCTCAAAGTGCAGAAAAAAATATCGGCACATATTTTGAAACAAAATTGAAAAATCAAAAATTTACTAGAGTAAAGTTCCCTTTTAATTAATTAAGAATTAACCTTAAATAAATTAGATAATCAGAAGAAGTAATTTAGAGAAGTCTTAAAAACTTTGTTACATTTATACGACAGTGAAGCAATTATTAAAAACTTGAAAAATTATAGGAGCAAATTTTGAGAAAATATTTGTGATTTTTGAGAAAAATTTGAGGTTTTAATGAAAAGCTTATTGGTAAGTCCTGGTGCAGCACGAAGTTTAAATTTAAAGTTGGAACCGTTTGTGGATTTTACTTTCGGATAAAAGCGTACCACAAAGATACATACTGCACTAATGTAAATACTCGTACATATATGTATACAGATATTATTTCAAAAATATATTTTTTTACTGAATGAACCTTAAAAATCTAGGAAAGCTAGCAATTCAAATTCGAAAAATCGACCCGATTACAATATTTCTCATATACGAGTGCCTCTTATGAAAAAGTAAAAAAAAAACGAGGATACAATTGTTGCCCAAATAATTGTATAGAGCAACAGTGGAAGAAGTGGAAAAAATTAAATAGATGTAGAGTTATAGGCGAATTTTCCAAATTAAATAGCAACAGAGAAAAAGTGAGCACAAACAGAGATCTACATAAAATATTTTGTCCTGAGCTAGCTAGGCTTTGAATACGTATGGATTTGAGTCTACAGATCGTTTCTACAGAGTCGCAGGATGGGATAAACGTAAAGCTGGCTCCAGACCAAGCGCGCTGCTCCGCGCTGCACAGCTTTGTGCCGAAAAAACACCGCGCGGCGCGTAAATTCGGCGCAGAGCGGCGCGGAACACGGCAAAGAACAAATTTTGATTCGCCATTGTTCCAACTGGCGCGCGCGCATTTAGATATGGGGTATTCCAAAAAAGCTAAAATAGCTGCTGCTATCATTATTATCGCTCAACATTAATAAAAAAAGACGTCGAAATTGGGTATCACCGATGCTTAGAAATAGATCAGTTTATAGTGGAACACATCCATTAAGTGATACATATGTTCATAGGTAATATAGCACAATTTGAAAATTTTTGCGTATAGTCGTCTGACGATTTTGAAATATTAATAAATAATACAAGTACAATAAAGTCAATCAAGAAGTAATTTTAGATTTTACAGCACCAACATCGAATCCCATATCCAAAGAAATGTTGGCCCAAGCATCATGCTTTTTAGTTTTTATGTGAAAGCTGTTGTTTTTGGGATCCTACAATTCATGTTTTTGACGAAAGAGGTCAATCAATTTTCCAACAGCCTCAGTCCATTCAATTGAAGCACTAATTTTTTAATTCACTCAGACACTCAAAAACACTCGCTCAAATGCGCAGCCCGCAGCGTAAACGTTTCCTCGTCCAAAACAAACGCGCACAAACATTCGCTTTCCTTTGATGTACCGACACTCGCCGGATCGTGTTCGCTCGTGTTGCACGGCAGCGCAAGTCGGCGCGAATCAGCGCAGATTGTCGTTCAAACCCAACGCGCTGCGTCGCGCTGAGCCGGTTTGAACCGCGCGGCGCGGAGCAGCGCGCTTGGTCTGGAGCCAGCTTAAGAGCGAGAGAAAGGCCATATATTTCTCGTTGGCTAAACAGAGAAAGAACTTTGGCGATGTTGCTAGCTCGCGAAACATCACATTCATTCGCTCCGCACACATCCGAAAAAGTAAAGCGATACGCGACCGCGATGCGTTAACTTGGACTGCCTGCTCGGCCAGCAACGTTGCAAAACATCCTTCTCTGTCATACTAAGGAACTACTGTTAGTTTCTCGTTTGCTCTTGTTAATTTCCCACCATGTGTTTCGATAGAAAAGCCTCGTATAAATAATTAACCTATAAATAATGAATATCACTTAACTTCATATCAAATATAGATTCATTTTAATTTAAGGTAAAACTTGCAATTCTTTTGTAGAAATTTGGACAGATTTATTCCTAAGTAGGTACCTATTTTCGGTGTAGATTTTCAAAAATATTTCTTGTAGACATTTATAAGATTTTTCTATACCTAGATAGTAATGAGTCGTGTAACGAAGATGCTTTAGATCTCCCAGGTAATAATTCATCATATTTACGTTACAAAGGAGAAAAGGTAAAGTTTAAATTCACAAAATCATTAGTTTTTAAAATTACTCTACAATAACAGCTAGATCTCAAAATTGAGTTAACCCCGATCCCGTATTCATTACTGAAATGACATAAGCCGTCACGACCTAGTGCAGTCTATCCAAAATGAATTTAAGAAGCCATACAAATGCCACATAAACATTGATATCACGAAACTTCCTTTTGAGCACGTGTCCATTCGAGCCGACCAAACAATTCACTCTTGGTTTTAAAATGTCTGTCTCGTGGAATCTTGACAATTTTTTTCACTCTGGTAGCACGTGCTTTCATTTATTAATAATTTGCTTAGTTTAACAATCAAATCAGCAATTATTATTCTTTTTTGAACTAATAACAAAATAAAACGCAAATTCAATATAATCTCCTCGAAGGTGATCCACCCATGCATGTACCCACACGCCGTACTATTTTCAATACCAGTATGTAATTTTTTTAATTGAGCCGCAGTGACTTGCGATCGCATTGTTGCTTATTGACCGAATGACCATCCGAGCTGAAAGCAGTATTCTTTTACACTGAAAGCGGGCAACAGATGTTCTTTTCTGTTTCCTTGACGTCTAATTTATATTAATTAAGTAAAAAAGAAATGGCCGCCTTCGAGCATAATACCTTGTCGCGTTTAATTACTATTGACAGTAGCGACAGTTAAATATATAGTACCTGCTATAAAAATAAATAATATTTAAAAAGTAATATGGCGAGTCGGTTATACTATAACTATGACTTTTATAGACAATCTTCAATAAACGCTAATGTTACGATTTATTCCAATTAAATATAACAAATTCGGGGACTCTTTTTGAGTGTGTGGTACTAACCTTTGTTGGATAAACTGGGAGACATTTTAGCATTAGGGTTTATGAAGATTCAATACAGGTTATCCAATATACGAATAACAGAAGGCAAGTGAAGACAAGGAGCACATGTCAAGGCGACATAAAAGAGATTAATATTTATTACGTTGGTAGAGATTTATAAAATTAAAATTGAGATGGTAACTACACTACTACAAGACGAATTTTGCTTGGAAGCTACAAGGAAACAAACGTAGGAGCAAAATGAGATATTTTCATAAATGGTGTTGCGTACCTACAGAAAATTTTCCCAAATATTTCTTCTAAAAGTATGTAAGGTTTTGATTTTTCTGAGTTCGCCATACCTCAGCCCTAACGAGAAAATCTTAAAATACCCGAACTTAATTTATCGAAAATAATAGTGTTCAATTACTAACCTGTCCACTTTCGAGGATCACGACTTCTCTAGTCAATCATATGATAATTAATAACCATATATCCCTCCGTCTCTCAGATCATATTGCGCATAAGTTATTTTACATGTTCATAACAAAACCCAAAAACTTAACTTACTAGAAATCATGGAGTTTGTTAGGTCAACGAAAGATTCGCGATATAAATACTAAAATTGATGATCAGCTAGTTCTTTACTGTGTTAAAGTTTTCAATTATCTGGTTTGTTGAGAGGATGGATTAAAATAAAAAATATAAAAACTCAGCATTTGCAATCATTTTTATCTTATATAAGCGCTATTTAAAACAACTTTATCATTGTCTTTTACCTACTACATGGTTTGCTTCCGACATTGTTACAGTAGGTACCTTATTACTGATACCAGGGAAGCCGCTTTAATTATTTTTTTACATTTCGATGTATTTAAATTTTTTTAACTGTCGAATTGACAGTCTAAAGTCAATTTTTCTCATCACCTTATAAACTTTTTGCTTTTACTTTTATAAGGCAGTAGGGACGCCATGATTTCTACTTGTCAGGAATTTTGTAAGTAGGTTTTAATTTTCAATTTTAGATCATCTTTTCACTTAATATATTTTCCTCTTATCAGAGATACACTGATGATGGGTACTAGTGGTACGAAACAATGTTTTAGTAATCGGGTAATAGCTACTATATTTGGGTGAAAACAATCGATATAATCATACATAAATGAGGGAAAGTAGTAAAATCCTGAATTTTTAGCAGTTATCCAATCAAAGGTTTCCCTCACTGATTCAGAATCGTTTACTCAAACTGATTTTTGACACTGACGTTTTCATAATGTTTCATCGTTATTTAAACAAATAATGAACCGATTTGGATCAACAAGGTTTCAAATTAATATTTTTTTTATTACCTGTGCAATGCCGAAAAACGGATACTTCTAATTACAATAGTCTTAAAGACTTTTAATAACATTCCATTATTTGTGATTTATTTATATCCATCCACTAAACCATGTGACCTATCGCGAATTAAATTCAATTTTCTTCTAGTTTAATCTAATCTCACTTGGGGATTAACCCTGAACATTGACTTATAGAAGAAAAAAATTCTGAACCGCAGAGGAACGCAGACACCACACACACACCTATTGAAGGTGGTATTCATGCCCAAGTAGACGGTTTTTCTGTTTATTTAAGATACGTACACCACCCTGGTAATGTTCAAACTATTATGTTAAACATCAGTGATGAAATGTCACACTATTATAGGCACTTGTCAGGCGCCCAAATAACGAGAGTGCAAACAAAAGGTACGCACTAAGTAGTTTGTGTTTGTCTCAGATTATCATAACAATGTTTTTGTAATGTTGGTTCTCCTGTTAAAACACGTTTTTAAAGCCGTATAGTCTTAAGAGGCCAGCTAGAGTGGTAAAAGAAGAGGATGCGTGATAATTGATACAAAAGCAAACAAAAGCCATGCTGTCTTATTCCAAATAAAAAAAGGAGTTTTTATGAGAAACGTAGGTGTAACGATATATGCGTACGTACAACTTTATTATGGGTTTTATCAAGAAACAACGGAAATCACTTTATACACACTTTATATTGTATAAGACAACAGGTATTTGCTTATAATAGGTAGATTGATATTCTT
This sequence comes from Cryptocephalus moraei, assembly GCA_946251905.1. NCBI lineage: Eukaryota > Metazoa > Arthropoda > Insecta > Coleoptera > Chrysomelidae > Cryptocephalus > Cryptocephalus moraei. The sequence goes on along the minus strand of OX276456.1, from coordinate 11,111,554 downwards.
GTTTGCTCTTAGTTTGGTGAAAACCAACACAAATTCGTTAACGGTCAGGAATCAAGGTACCGACATGGGTTTATGTCAATGTATGTTATAAAGGCTAGAATTGTAAAATGAAATACATATAATTTTGTTTCTCTTTAAAGAGAACGAATAAGACGAATCGAGAAAACTATTCATTAAAACTTAAGTACAATGAATGTGCTGATGCCACGATGGCTCGCTAAATGTCTGATCGTTGTCTTCAAATATGTCTCAAATAATAGCGATAAAGAAAATGTGATATTAAAATGTACATGATATTTATCCTTTAACAAATAATGATAAGAAGTGGCTTCTTCACACAACTACATATTTCATTTTATTGCCGCTAGATAAAACGGATTGTGCTATTACATATTATATTGTTACAACAACCGTTGTATCCTGCGCCTATTTACATCAGTTGTATCTGATAATTCCTAAGGTGGTTATGGAGATTAATAGGAACAAACAGTGAAATATCATAATAGTCCAGTCATCTTATTTAAGTCGGGGGTCAAAAATCAGAAAAATCGTTTTTTTTTCTATATTTTTCGCAAATATCTCGTTTTCTATGGGTTTTGCGCTATTTGTAGTTATTATCAATATTGTACAGAATTAAATTCTCTACAACTTTTTTCTTGAACATTTCTTCATACCTCTAACTGTTTTTGAGATAAAGGGCGGAGAGCGCGCGATCAGAGAATCATGTGAGGTCAACTCGTAGTCCCGATCAAAAACTCATAATATTAAGGTTATAAATTATTGCTAAATATTTAATTAGCATTTGTTATTAACCTTTACATTAAATTCATTTTTTTGGCTACTTATCTATTTTTAATGAAGTGTCAATTTAACACTTACCTGGCCATGTAATTTAAAAATTGTTGAGGAAAATACTTAACTTATATTTTAATTTTAATCTAATTTATACCAATGTAATGACTTTCTAAATAAATAAAGAAGAAAAGAAATAAATTTTTGTTTAATGTTTTAATTAAAAGTGTCATTTGATAGATTTAATATTTAAAAGTTTACGGATTTTAAACAAGATGTACTTAATTATTTTTTACTTTAAATGCAATTAGTGTAAATGAGAATATAATTAAAATGTAATTAAAGTATGTCCCTTAATAATTTTTCAATAACAGAAATAGATTATGAGTGTTATTGAATTGATAAAATTTAGAATTATTAGAAAGAACGCTTGAATTTATTGTATATAAAATTTAATAACAAATGATAATTACATATTTAGCAATAATTTATGACCTTAATATTACGAGTTTTTGATCGGGAATTCCATGACCCCACATGATTCTCTTATCGCGCGCTCTCCGCCCTCTATCTCGAAAACAGTTAGAGGTATGAAGAAATGTTAAAGAAAAAAGGTGTACTTAGAGAATTTAATTCTGTACAATATTGATAATAAATACAAATAGCGTAAAACCCATAGAAAACGAGATATTTGCAAAAAATATAGAAAAAATGACTTTAAAACTTTCGGCCATCCAATTATATGTGAATTTTGAGGAAAGTTTTAGGATGCCAAAATAGAAGTATTTACGTGTTAATGTACTGGGTATGTCGATTTTCCTAGGTGAATACCCTATAATGACTGGACTATAACGCCATCTACGCTATGCATTTAGATTGCATAATCTACACATCATGTATTAACAATTACGCACAATCGTGGAGAGACGGCGCAAATTATGTTTGAACGTTCTAAGTGGTACATATTAAAATTTTGCTTAGTCTAGCAATTCGTCTATAAATTACTTGCAAAAAAAATAAATGCGTTGGTAGGTATGTGATCTTCAACGTAAGTGTTTGGTACGCACAACTTCTAGTTACCGTACTGTTTCTAATGAAGCCCTACAGATTATTTCTTCATCACCCCCTATACTTCTTTTAATAAAAGAGAGGGGTGTATCCCATCTCGGCACATTTTATTGCGGTCAATTTTACGACACCTTGTCGGTCCATTTCTAATATACCCATCTCGGCACAACGGATGATGCCCAGCCCGGCGGGTCGAGCAGGTACACACTACAATAATAACCCAACTCGGCAAAAATCTTTCTTTCTTGATAATAGGCTATTGTCGAAAATAGACGTACTTCACTGTTGCGCCAAATTCATAATATTTGAGAAACCTAGTATACGCAGCACACCGTATACGAGTGAAAACAGTTCATATCTCATAATCGTATTGTATTATTTCTCTAAAATTTTTATTGAACAGACTACAAATAAAGAAAGATAAAAAGACACGTTTTTTGATTTTTGGGATTTTTTCAGTATTGGTTTGGTACTAAATTTGACACAACTTTTCAAACTGGCGCATATCAAAATTTTACTTTACTACGCATGAAATAATGAATAATAATATTATACATATTATGTATCTAGTAGTAAGCTTAAGGCATATATGATTGTATATGGTATGTAACTATTAAAGTGTTAGTGTTTATATTTATGCGTAATAAATACTATTTAAAATTCATTTAGTCAATTTACCTACGTTAAATTTTAAATAACGTATATAGGAAAAATCTGAATTCCTTTATGAGCACCCTCTACTATATTGGATCGCAGTCTAAAGGCAAGGGAATCATTTCAATACAAGTAAGTATAATATTATCTGTATTTAAATAATTTGATTAAAATAAGAATACGATATTTTTGTTACGAGTTGATAGGTTGAGTATCGTTAAACATTTCCTTTTTTAATTTGAAACAAAAGATGATTGAAGATAGCTACACGATACATTTGAAACAACAGTATGATTTGATTACACATTTTGAATTCACCGTTCTTTTTTTTGAAGTGCTTATATTCGCAATAAGTATTAATTTTTATGTGCCGAGCTGGGCTCTGTTAAACAGAGTACCTGCTAAGACGTGTGCCAAGTTGGGCATCACCCTATGCCGAGATGGGCACTGTAGAATGGAGTACCTGCCTAGATGTATGCCGAGTTGGGGTATAGTTTTATCTTTTACCTGCTTCTTGTGCCGAGATGGGAATCGCCGAAAGAGAGAGTTCTAAACTTTATGAACCCAAATAATAAAAAACAAAATTATGATTCTATCTTAGCTGAATGGCAAAGCTCCTGGTCCAATTTACACGATAAAGCCCAATGGACTAAAACACTTATACCAACCCTCAAACCATGGATAAATTGTAGATTCAAACAAACAAATTACTTCTTCTCCCAGTTCCTTTCTGGACACGGTTGCTTTGGTAAATTTACATTCAAAATCAAGAAAAGTTTGACAGATGAATGTTTCTACTACCATGAATTTGATGATGCTAACCATACAATTTTTGAATGCTGGAAATGGGCAGCAGAAAGGCTAGAAATAAACCAAAAACTCAAAATAGAAATTCGTAGTGACAATGTCATGAACGTGATGCAATCCTCGAAGAAAAATTTTGACGACATTTTCAAATTCATAACATGTATAACTTCAGAAAAATCTTCAGATGAAATAAAATTTCAAAATTTACAACGTAGTTAATACAAATCATAAACTTTTTCATTTATTGTAAAATACTGCACATTTTATATTACTTTTTTTTCTAGGTTATGTAATGCGTATTTATTTCTATAGTTAATGTTATTTCCATTCTTTTCCTTATACTATTACCAATTAATTATCCATATATTCAATAACAACTGTAAAAATGATTACCCATTTTTCTTCTGAAGATACGGAAATTTTTAATTTCCAAGCCAGAAGAAACATCGGTCCCATCATAAGAGAGGGTTTTTTTTAGTGGGTAACCTCCGTGGACCCCCACAGTGTCTGATGCGCTGGAAAATACTTTATGATTGAGCAACAACACTCTTCATACTAGCCATTTATACTGACACTAATACATGTTCACCCCCACACCGTTTACCTCTCAAGGAAGGATTTTTCACCTCATCATTCCCCCATAAACGGGTTTTTCCCTCTAGAAAAAAAAAGTATGTGATCTTCCCAAAAAAAAGAACGTCTATTTTTGTCTACACAAAAGCGTTTTTTATTACATTTAAAACAATGACATAAATCACAAAACATGTAATTTGTTAAATCGACAGAATTATATTTAATTATGCAATTAAACGAAATCAATAAAACATAATTACAAGGTATGTTGACTGAAAGTGATGTAATACCCAACTAAGTAGGTATTCATTCGAATTGTTACATTTTTTTTTAAGTAAAGTGTACCTTTGTTACGAGTGGAGCCCATTACTATAACACGAAGTAAAAAATTAAACTATTGTACGAAAAGCCACAACTGCATACATATGTATATCTCGCCCCAAGTTCAAAGATATAAATTCAAAAAAAGTTCCTTGGAAAAAACCATTAGTCACGCTTTTACAAATTAAATCCACCAAGAAGTCAAGCGATGGGGTCCGTTCACAGTTAGTTTTCGGCACCCTTTTGAAACGTCCCACCCTTTTAATAGGTGCAATAAAACTGTATTACCGGCACAATCGCAGAAGTTATTCCCCGACAGAATTCTCGAGAAAGGTAAACAAAAGCCCCAAGGAAAACCAAGAAAACGCAGTAATAGGCTTAAGCAGCGCCTTTTGTTCACGAACAAATTCTTATTACTAGTAGTGCTTGTGTGACGAGCCGAGAGGCGCTTTTGCAACGGCCAACAATAGTCTACTGAAGGAATTCCAGTAAGGACATTGTAAATTTCCCAAATTACACTGGGGATTATGTAAATAAATGTAAATACGGTTTTTGTTGGGACTTAACTCGGAAAATGTTGGCTTTTGTGGCAGCTTTATCGTTCGTTATTGACTCAAATGCGATTTCTTTTTAAATAAGGCAAGCAAATGAGCAGGCACGTATTTATGCGGTAACAGTGACCGAAGGAGGCCTTTGTCTTTTACATGAGGCAGACTCGTAAAATGAACACGGTGCGCGCTCGAGATGCAAATTAATTCCACAAAAATTATAAATATATACAAAACGATAAACCGCATAGCACTCGTATAAGCGTTATCACAAAAAAATATTTGATTTTATGGTCTTACATCAATGGATAAAATTCACTTGCTATTTATTATTCATTTGTACTTAAGGTTAATAATAATGTAAATAGGTCTGCGCTTTTATGAAAAACAACGAAATAAGTAAAAATGGACCGACGAATTTGCCTTTGGAAGTTACATAATAAACATGCGAACAATACATTTGCCCTCCTGCAAGAAAAATCTGATACGCCGGCAAGAATAACTCTTTTAACTGGATCTCAAAAACACCGTCATTGTTTCCCAGTTTGAAAACAATGTTTACAAAGAAATCGACTTTCAATTCTAGAAAAGTACGTTCGTATTTTCGTCGAGTTCCTTTGAACCGCCATTGTTTCGATGAATTTGCTCCCCATTGGACAGGAGTAATTGAAATATTAATTGAATGAAAACTGTGGCTTTCGACTTCTGCCATTGTCTCAACTGTATTAAAAGAGCCCCTCTCTAAAAGGGATAAAACGTTATTCAACGTTCAAGTGGTGTGTATAAGGCTCTTTGGTCGTTTTCTTTCCAAACGAGAAGCAATCTTCGTTTAAATTAATGGTTGTAGTGTATAAAGCAATACGGCTTTAATCAAATTTAGTTTGCGATAATTTAAAAAAATCTTGCGACACTAGTATGTAGTCACAAAAAATTGTAACGACTTTTAGTGTCCTTTGCGAAAATTTATATATTTTTTTAAAATTTATTGTTACAAATTTTGCGAATAAAATATTAGTATTTTGTAAATTACATGTTTTATTTCATATTTGTGATCAAAAATGTAAACCACAATTTTACTAAATTTGTATTAGGTACCTAATATGCGCTTACTGTAGTCCTAATTCGATCTATTATGTAGTTTCAAAAGATTCAAATATTGTTGATTTACCTTGTAGGCAGTTTACCTTCGATCCCTTACAATTTTTGTTCTCTCTAAAATTTGAAGAAAAAAAATCCTGGGATTTCAGTGAATTTCAGTGATTTTCAGGAATAAAATCCTTAACCTAAAAAAAAACTTTGCCGCTCATATCAAATAACATCTAAATTTCATAAAACTTTGAAAAGTGATCAATACGTTCAGCGTGCTATCTAATTTCCCAGATGCAACCATTTTTGAAGTATGCAATTCGGATATGAAGAAGATTGTTTGAGAGCATCACGATATTTGCCTTTCGAAATGGTAAGTAAAGTCATTGGATTTTTTTTATTTGGTAGGTGTGTACGTTAAGATGACGACGAACATACTTTTTTGGTAAGTTTTTGAATAACTGTTTGATTGAAAACGTCAATATTGAAATAAATTGACACGGAAGAGAGTAATTTATTTGTAATGTCAGTATATGAGAACTTATTAAGAACAGGTACATACAAGAACCTTACATTTAAAAGAAGGCTTCCCATTAATTTGAATGTAGTATAGTGTTTCCTGTCTGTATATGTATCTAAGTGCTACCTACTTACTAGGAAGCAATCTATTAAATATTAATTCGGATAGTTGAGATTGTTGAGAAATTCAACTTTCCGTCGGATGACTTTATATGTATGATTTTTGCTTAATATGAGGAGAGCGTTGGAGAATTATGTATTTCCTTTTACTGCATAAATACACTTTATGGATGCATTTGTTATATCAAATTTAAGCAAAGAAAAGTAATTGACTCACTTAAAAGAGTTCTTATAATGTAGTAATCGAATACTGTTAATACTACATCTGTTTGTATGTCGCTTTCAGGTGACAAATTAACGTAAAATTATGGCCAATTAATTATTCTGCTTTTTAAAACAAAACAAAAACTTGTAAAGGAGAACACAAGTTGGAAAATTAAAGTTGGAGTCTAGAATCCAAATATAATTACAATAAATTAATTTCTAAAAATTTACTAAAAGATATGTCAATTTCAAGTTAATGGTTGGTTTATTATCTCAAAAGGTTATTTACTACCATACTAACAAACTAAAAGAGTCTTTCTTGTTTGTCGAAATAATAATCATGTATTCCCTTCTGCTTTTAGACGTTTTGGCGGGCAATAGGTTCATTTATGTAATGAATACCATTGTTCTTTGTTTCCATATGAAAATTTTAAGATTGTATAGCCAGGGCATTCTAGACTTTAAACGGTAAGTACGTATTGTAGGTAATCAAGTACAGAATAATGTTTCATTTTTATAGAGGGAACTTGAATTAAATGATATACGTTTAACAGGTATCTATATAGCATTTATAATAGTTTATTAATTTATATATACTTAATAATAATATCATAATATATAATAGGTACTGTAACGTTTATTTTCTAATTTATTTGAACTAATACTAATTGTACACTAGACTAGACACTACTTAATTTAGTTACACTATTACTAAACTAATTTATATACACACTTATCTAATTAATTTATATCACACTCTTCATCGTTAATTTATTTCAATTCAATTGCTCTCGCTCTCGCTATTTCGCTCGTTTCCTCTCGCGGCTTCCGTCTACTAATGATCTCTCGTATGTTGTCCTCAATTTCCCGAAGTTGAGCGCCTGGCTCCTTACTTCTCCCTCTAGGTTCTTCTTACCTCCGCGTGATGGTATTTCCTTGGTTGTCCTGGTCGTCCTGGTGGTCCTCCTATTGTGTTTTCATTTTCCTGGTATGTCCTTCGTGATTAGTCTTCCTTCATTGCCGTCTTGGGTCTTTTCCTCTTTGATCTTGCGTCCTCGTCGTAGTCCGTTGCCTTCCTTATTAGTGGGTTCGTGTGCTCCATTGCCTTGATTATCGCCTTCCTAGTCCTCTTCCTGATGGTCTTCTTTAGTTCTTCGATGCGTAGGTCCCTTCGTAGCTGTTCATTCCTCATATACCATGGTGCGTCCGTCATCCTTCTCATCGCTTGGTTCTGTATCCTCTCCAGTTTCTCCAGGTGCGTCCTTGCTGCTTGTCCCCACGCTGCTGTTCCGTACGTCATTATAGGTCTTATTCCTGCCAGGTAGATCTTCCTCTTGGTTTCCAGTCTCAGCTTGCTCCGTCGTCCTATTAGTGGTCCCAGTCTGTTCAGTCGGTCTTTCGCCTTCTTCTCGGTCTCCTCTATGTGCCTTTTCCATGTAAGTCCTCGGTCTATGTGGATTCCTAGATATTTCACTTCTTCCTTCCATTCCAGTTCCTTTTCTCCTATTATGATGTTGGTCGTCGGTCGTCTCGTCTTCGGTCCTATGTATATCGCTTCTGTCTTCTCCGCGTTGAGTTTGATCTTCCATTTCTTCGTCCATTCTTCCATTTGTTCCATTTCCCTCTGTAGGTACTCCGTCGCTTTATTGGGTTGTCTCGATGTCGCCGCCTTCGCCGTGTCGTCCGCGTAGATATAGGTCCTCGTGTGGCTGTTTCCTCTTCCAATCGGTATGTCGTTAGTGTAGATATTGTATAGGACCGGTGCCAATACTGATCCTTGTGGTGCTCCTGCTTCCATCCACCTGTTGCTCAATGTGGTCCCTTTGTCCTTGATTCTGAAGTTCCTGTCTCGTAGCAGGTAGTCCTGTATCATCTGGGTCGTCGCCGTCTTGAATCCTAATCCGACCATCTTTGCTATTAGTCCGTTGTGCCAAATCCTGTCGAACGCCTTCTCCACGTCGAATAGTACCATGCATGTCGTCCTCTTCTCGTTGATGTCCTTGATCGTCTCTTCTACCATCCTCAGTGCCTGGTGCTCCGTCGAGTGTCCTTCCCTGAATCCACATTGTTCGTCCGGTATGATACATAGCCTCTCCTCTTCCTCCTTGATCCTCCTCAGTAGTTTTCCTCTCCAGTAGTTTTCCTAAATTGTTCAAAAGACTTATGGGGCGGTAGTTTTGCGGGAATTTCTTGTCCTTGCCTGGCTTCGGGAACATGATGACGTCTGCCTCCTTCCATATCTGTGGGTAGTATCTCTTCTTCATCAATGATCTCTCGTCTGCCGCGTGCACTTTTATAGCCCCCCATAATGTTTTCCCGAATTTACTAGTATTTGCTCGATGTTTCCACAAAGCACTCGCTTGTTCTTTTAATAATGTTTACGTAGAAAATGTCCAGAAGGTCATAAATTACTTTCCTTAAATAATAATCCGGGAGTATTCATGGAGCTGTATTTTTTTTATAGAATTCAATTAAGCGTCGCGGCAATTCTTTTGAGGTAGCCGCCCAGGTCGGATACGAGTAAACACGTCTCGCGCTGTTTACTTTTCGCATTACAGTACATAAATAATAAGTATAATAAATATAATATAATAATATTTAATAATAATATAATATAATTATAAGTAATATATGATATATGATATATAATGTAATATATGATAATATATAAAATTATATACACAATTAAAAACACCTATATATAATCACATATAAAAGTGTGACAAATAGGTATACGCCAAAATAGTATATTTTTTACCAAGGGCGGAAAAACGAACATTTAAACGAGCCACTTCTGCACGAGTTGAAATTTCGTTTCCGCCCGTTGTGAACACACCTACTTTTTGCGCAACCCGCTAATAAGCAAATAACGAGAAACTTAATCAGGTTTAATATTAAAATACTTGTCCTATGATAATGCTTTTGTACTGATATGTGTATTGTGTGTTGCGACCATAGAGCGATCGTTTTCACCAATCACAGTTCGTGATATTTCGCTCATCTCTACGCCCGCATCTCTATGCCGGGCGAAAATGTACACTTTTCCGCCCTAGGGCGGAAAAGTACGTTCGGAGCTGTTCGGCCGGCAATTCGTCGCTTTCCGCGAGGTACAGGTATATAGAAATGACACGTTTTCAACCGGGTTGGGTTGTGCAAAAATACTTTTTAATTCTCAATCAGATTTTGTAATAACAATTTTTGGTATCACCACATACTGTAACTGTTCCTACCTTACAGCGATGACGGAATATGCTAAAACGAAGACATTTATAATTTTACATGAAACTTCCTTTGATTGCGAATTGTTGCATTTCGAAGGTTTTTTCTCGCTAAAACTGACAGTTATTTAATTATTAAAATGTAAATCTCAACTGACCTCAAATTCCAGAAATTCACAGGACAAGAATTTATTCACGGAAAGTAACTCACGGCAAATAACTCCAGGAACGCAATTTAATCGTGCGGCCCCCGAATCGTGTTTCATGATGGAACTGTTAATCTGTGAATTTCTGTCACTAAAAAAATTAATTTAGTTTTATTATTATCTGTGCATAATTTTCGAGAGAGGCCTAAAGTTCAAGGTAAATTGCCGTGACGTAAATCTGATGCATTCGACGTCTTCTGCCGTTTGCTATCAAGACTCGTTTTAGTTTCAACGAAGTTTTTTCTTGTTAGACGATATGACAAGACAAAAATTTTAGACAAACTGAAAAAAAACTGTATATGCTGCTGCCTTTCTAATAAATCTACTAGCTTCAAAGTTTATAATCTTTGTATAATAGTAGGGTTTATCCAAATCTCCACCACTGAACTGTATAATTTAACATCGTCATCACCGGTATAATGTAAAATGTGGTATGTAAACACCATGCACGATTTCAAAAAAGTAACTTCTTTCATCTTCGAAATATAAATTAAAAATTATAGTTTTCTTCAAATCGTTCACAATAAATTTCGAAATCTAAGTAACTTCGGATAAGTAGGTACCTACATGCGTATTAAATTTTTCAGTTTGTCGTACAAATTATGGGGCTTCCTGTATAATTAATCATTGCCATTGATCAGTACTTGTTTACTTGATCATTTAATTTAAACTGTTGCCTTTGTAATTAATATTTTGTTGTAATTATTTAATGTTGTTATACATTTTGATATTCTGAAATTTTGATACTGAATTATTGGATTGTGGGATTCGGACCATATCGAACTTGTTATAAAAAGTTAGCTACCTTTAATCTTATCTAATACTTAGGGACATCTTAAAGATAAAATTTCGGTGTTTCTAATATAAGTAACACATTGTATTCTAATGAATAATGTGCCGAATTATATTCTTTAAAAAAATAAAAAATTGTACACATTGATATAAAACGTTGGTTAATAGTGACTGAATAGTGATAGTCACTGAAAATAACATGTCAATTTACGGTCTGTTTCAGCATGAGTTTCAAATAAGTATACTCCAAACCTATTCTATCCGATGAAACCGATGAAATGTATGTAATACTTGTATGTGGACGTTAACTCACGTATCAAATAGTAAGTCTGAGTAATTTGATAGGAAACAAAATATTGTATGAAACTAGTACAGTGGGTGCATTTACTGGAACAACAATATACGGTTTGTTTTTGACCAACCTAAATATTTAAAATTTCCTGTAACAACAAAACTAAAATTTAGGATGCATGTATTTATACTTGACAATTTTCAAAAGTATTCCTTCAGAGGGAAGTAAGTACCTAAAGAAGATTTTATTAGAGATGTTATTACTGATAAGTGATAACACTACCGGTTTTAATAACTAATGTCACTTTGATGGCTAACATCAAGTATAAGTTATATCCCAATATGAATTCCATAATGGGCGATAAAACATAGGCACACTGTCATACGATATCATAGTTCAAGTTTTGCAGTAGGTATGTGAAGCTCTTTTATTTATACGAAGAAAGAAAGAGTACGTATAGGGTAGGTAGATTAGTTTTGACTTTAGAAATATTCCAGTATAAATCTAATGATTTTTTAATACCTGTAAAATTGGACATGTTTTCAAAATAGTTACAAAACAATTTCGAAATTTTTAGTAGAAATTTTATCGCTTTTTGTATAATCCTAACATTTGTATTATTTTTAAATATACCAAATTTTACGGGTACCGATAGACGATCGATATAAAAATTTCAAGCCCATATTGCATCATTTTCAAGATGAAAACTTAATTATAAATATGATGAAAATATTTCCCACAACAAGACACAAACTTAAAAAAATGTCCTAATACATTATTTTCTTCCTTCAGTTATTTAATAAGCGATATACATTTCACGATTATTCAACAAATAACAATACCCTCTCGACACCCGACTTTTTTACAGATCACACCAATGAACCTGACTATCGCTTTTATATTTCCAAAAAAAATTTTGATAACGTGGCATAAATATGTAAATGCATTTAAAATAAAATCAATAATAAGGTGTTTATCATCAAATAAATCATATGCACCAATATCGCATTTCTTTCTGCTTTGTGATCGAAACTTATAAAGTTGAAAGAAATTGTTTTTCGAAAGAAAAAAAGAAAAGAAAAGACAGTCTTCAGCGCGTCAAGTAAGGTATCGTAAGAGGAAAGAAATGCGATTCTAATGCATATGATTTATTTTTAATGTAGATACCTATTTATTAAAAACATTTTGTCACATTATTTTTTCTGAGGATTATCAAAGGGATGGTCGGTCGGATCATTATTGTAATCTGTAACAGTGTCCAGAGAGTATTGCAGGTGTTATTTGTTAAATTGTCGTGAAAAGTATTAAGTATTAAGGATTTAGTTGAAATGTACGAAAGCGTAGAAGGGCCACATCACACACTGCTTTTTTTTCATTTGGAATTCCGACTTTTTTTACGGAATTCCGTCTTTTTTTACGGAATTCCGACTTTTTTTACGGAATTCCGACTTTTTTTACGGAATTCCGACTTTTTTACGGAATTCCGACTTTTTTTACTGAATTCCGTCTTTTTTTACGGAATTCCGACTTTTTTTACGGAATTCCGACTTTTTTTACGGAATTCCGACTTTTTTTACGGAATTCCGACTTTTTAACGGAATTCCGACTTTTTTAACGGAATTCCGTCTTTTTTTACGGAATTCCGACTTTTTTTACGGAATTCCGACTTTTTTTACGGAATTCCGTCTTTTTTACGGAATTCCGTCTTTTTTTACGGAATTCCGTCTTTTTTTACGGAATTCCGAGTTTTTTTACGGAATTCCGAGTTTTTTTACGGAATTCCGTCTTTTTTTACGGAATTCCGACTTTTTTTACGGAATTTCGTAAAAAAGTGTAACTTGCAAATGGCCGTTACATTCTTTGTTTATTGCTGTGAAAGCCCACGTGAAACGCGCATCGCATGTTATTTTCACAGTATCTTTGTGTAGTTTCTTTTAACAGAGGATACAAATAACACAATGGAGGCGGTAAGTGTACTATAAAATTATTCTCTATAGCTTTATGTAGCTGATTTGCTGATTAGAATGAAATTAATGATTAGTTAGGTTGGTAAGTACATTTTGCTCTGTTATATATGCAAACGAGCTATTTATGTTTAGTGCACGTGATAAAACGATTTTCGAACGCATGATGCATTTAACATAAGTAGAGTATTGGCCCTTGCGAGAAGATTTTTCGCTGCTTTTCTTTTCAAGTAGTAGAAACCTATCATCTGATCACTGAAATTGATATTAATAGGGATTTCGATCTAGGTAATAATCTACCTGGTGACCCATATACATGTCGAAAATTAAGGTTGTTTTACTATTACGCCACTACATCTACTACTTTTTATTGTACATCGTGGAAAAATAAATGGAAAGGCAGCCAGGTGATTCGTTTCGTTGCCACTCAGTATCAGGGTGTCCAGTAAATGGCCAAAAAAAAAAAAACAAATAAGGGAAACTATTTCAAATACTTTTTTCCACAATCGTGAGCAAAACTGATCACCATTATTCACCTGAAAATAGTGAGCAAATTGACACTTTTTCTCACTAGTGAGACAAAGATACTCAAAAGAATTGCTTCGATTTTAAAAATGGTTTTTGATATGGTCTTCGGAGACCTCCAATACCCTTAGGTTATTTTTTCTGTCATCATTTATCCGACTTATCCATTAACTTAATTACTTTACGTCCATTACTCTTTCATATATAGAGGGTGAATTAATGATTAAGTAAGAAATAAAATTCGAAAACCTGAAAATTCTCATGAGTGAAATGCCCTTTAGTGTAGTTTTAGTAAAAAAAAAATTTTTATTAATAGTTGTAGCCTTTGAATACAGAAGTTTAGTGACAAAGTTCAAATAGTGGTCTTTCTAGCGAAAATGTAGTGGTAGTGCCCTTTTAACTTAACCAATTTTAATGAAAATTAGGTAATTAGTCATGCGTTCTCAAGGGTCACAGCTCAGATAACTTTCTTTTCTTTTAATTGTTAATTTAATTACTGTATCTGTATTCACTTTTGACTCTAGTTTCAACCACATACAAATACTGACACTTTATCAAAAATATTTTGTTTTGACAACGACAAGGAACAAACTGTGCCGGCGTCGTCGCGTCGCCTGCCGTCTGCGTCTGCCGTCTCGTACGCTAACGCTTACCGCGTTACCGGGGGCATTTTGTTTTGCGACGTTGTGCGATGCGTACTACTAATAACTAACACATACTAACTAGTTACTAAGTACGTGTCTTTGTTTTTGTATTGTGAACCCTTATAACTATAACAGCTTATTGAAAATGGTAATATATAAAATATTCACTCTTATTAACAATTAGAAATTTAGGATTAGGAACTGCTCTTTAATATAGGTATTATTTTCAAGGATGAACAAAATTATTCGTTAGAGGAGTTTCTGAAAACTCGCAACATTGACGCCAAGACCATACAGAGATTTGTAGATGAAAAGGTGAGTGTATTTAAAAAATGGTATGAGTAGATAGTAACCTATCCTAGGACAGTGCCGGATCCAGGGGGGGGGCTGTTCATACCCCCGCCCCCACTTATCTAACCTAACTGAATAAAATGGTCAATAACAAAATTGTGTGAATTTTTGTGTGTTTTTAAGATCGAAATGATAATGTTGAACGAATATATTATTGTAAAGATTTAATAAAAAAAATCGCCTGATGCACCAAGTGGCACTGATAATTATGTTCAATTCATAGCTTTTCTATTCCAAACATCGAATAAGGATTTATTTTAGACTTTTGGCCCGTCCCCTAGGAAATCGGGATCTCTCTGCATTTATGGATATTGTATGTTGTAAATACGGGGTATTATTAATATGACCATGATACAAACTTCTAGGGTACATACTACACATGAAATAAAAAAAAGTTCACGTGAACATGGGTCCGGAAACGCTTTCTCAAGGAGCAAAAGCCCTTTGAAGATAGAATTCATAAATTAGGTTTTCGTTTGTAGCTCCGGGAGCACCACAACCAATTTTGAAAGAGATCTGTTTATTATTTGAGACTATTGGACACTGTATATTTTAACCAGGGAGTGCGTTTTTTCTTATTTCATGTGTACTATACCTACCCCAGAAGTTTGTAACATAGTCACATTAACACCCTGTATAATAGATATTATATATGTAACGGTTACTTTTTTAGTACGGCTCTGGACGCCGGAAATCGCTCGTTTATAGGCAAGTAAATGATGCGGAGCTAATTACTCGTCCCCGCGATAACGGATCAACTCCGAATTTCACCTTGAGTTAGCCTCGGAATGAACCTTTATAGAGACACTAAAATCAAAGTTGGGGATGGGAAACTATTGGAGATATTCCCGTGTAAAGATAATGTTAATTATTCCCCCCTCGCGGTAAAGGGCGAAGAGCCTAAGTCAACATTACATTCCGAAAATATGCGACCACGAGCGTAGAGCGTGATATGGTGTGATAGGTGGGGAACCAATGAGAGCGCCGTACCACGCGTAGGCAACGGTAGAGATGGTAAATTTTGAGAGAAGGGACGAGGAGAAAGGACCAAGCTGTCAGCGCCGAACCACGTTCAATTTAGCCGGAATTTGAGGTTAACTTGAAAGTTGGTAGCTTGGCACTGGGTGAAGGTCATCTGATTTAGAGGTTAATGTTTGAAGTGAAGTAAACAAGAAGTCTGCGTACTTCTATTGATCAGTTGCCTAGTAAATTTGTATAGTGAAGTGTAGACCAGTGAATAGGGAAACACGAACGTGCTTGAACGGCGTTCCTTGGATCATCAACTTCCGACTTCAGCGTCAAAGCCTTTACGACCTGCAGTGTGGCTATATCCGACAACGAACGTGGCCAGTCAACAGGACCCCCTACGCACGAGGGCGATAGAGCCTGCGTGAGTGCGCCTCTCTTCGACAAGCCGATAAACCCTGATCAGGTATCGTTTTTTATATTGGTCGACCAATTTATAGTGACACTTATAAGTGAAGTATCTGTACATTTGATTTGTTGCATCTTCTGAAGGACTGTTAGTAACACTATTTTCTTTTGCTTGTTTACGTTGCCCACAGTTAACCGTAAACCGTTGTTCGGTAGGCATTCCCTGTAGAGAACAGTTAACTCAGGGTAACGTAACATTAGGGTTATGTTAGCGAAGCGACCATAACAATTACGAAGTCAATTTGGATAAGGTCATAGACATTATTTTCGCTGATTAGTCTAGTGTATTGTTGGTTGCCTCCTTATAGGCGTAAGTGAATTTATGGTATACCGAATTTATTAATGCGGCTTATTTCTTCTGTTAATGTGTTGATCGAAAATGTATGTATAACCTATAACTGGAATTAAATCTCAGTGTAACCATCATCATTCGTTTGAACGTTAATTGAATTCTCCCCACGACCCAGGAATTGATAAATCAAACAAAGGGAACTCATTGCACGCAGAGCTAGTCGTGGCAATTGTTCGTTCTCTTTTAAATAATTCAACAATATAAAATTATAATTACTAAAGAGAGCGTTACAAATTGGCGCCCAACGTGGGGCTCGTGAAGAGAATAATAGATGTTGGTTGAGAGATTTAGTTTCTTTGTAAACTTTGATAAGATTTGTTATATATTGGTGGTTTTGTAAACTCGTCTCTCCTTCAAAATGGAACCAAAAATGCAAGTGGGTGATTTGTTAAAAGAAATGTTGATATTTGAACTAAAAAGTAGAGGTATTCCGGTGGATGATTCGAAAACGGTGGATTGTTTGAGAAGTGTGCTACGACAAGTAGTTTTTATGGACGGTAAATCGGGTAGTGAAATAGAAATGGAACTTATTTTTGATTCCGAAAAGACTATCATTAGCAAATATATAACGGAAATTAAGGAATCACTGAAGAGTAACAATGAGGCTGAACATTCCCGGGCGCAATCGAGATTATTTCACTTGAATTATCGACTCAATTATATTTTGAATACGGATGTGACTGAAGAACAACGTAAAGAACTAGTCAACTTGTTAGTAGAAACCTTGTACTTATTAGATCAATTTAGACTAGAGACGGTAGAACGAACTCAGGTTGAATCAAGGGTAAATACAGAGACGAATGTCACAGCTAGTATTCCTTTAACTAGGACTCGTGTAGAGAAATGGGGAATAACGTTTAATGGGGAAAAGACTTGCTCAGTGTATAATTTCTTAGAGCGTGTTGAAGAACTTCGACTCGCTCGTGGTTTGACGGAGGGTGAACTATTCGCTTCAACCATCGACCTGTTCTCAGGAAAAGCGCTTGTATGGTATCGTGCAAATAGACATAGGTTCGACGATTGGAAAAGTTTGTCGGAATTATTGCGCAGACACTTTGAACCTCCTGATTATCGGGCGCGCTTATTTAAAGAAATCCTAGACCGAACACAAGATCCATCGGAAGGGATCATTGAATATCTATCCACAATGCAAGCGCTGTTTAGGCGATATGGTGACGCTACCGAGCCAGTTAAATTTGATATTATTACTCGAAATTTGGCCCCGTTTTATATCACTCAGTTAGGAACGGTAAATTCACTCATTGAACTTGAAGAGGAGTGTTTAAAGTTAGAAGCCAAGAAGTTTAGGGCTGAGCATTATGTTCCACCTCCCCGGCGCAGTAACGATTGTGTAGAACCGGAGTTAGCTTTTGTTTCAGCAAACGCATTAGTACCTAGGGCTCGAATAAATTCCAATGGTAATGTAAATTTGGTAACTGACGTTTCTCGTCCGGGCCCGAGCGGAAACCGTCGGGATCAATGCTGGAATTGCCAACAATTCGGGCATTTCTCTATTAACTGTCCTGCGGAACGAAAGCGAGTGTGCTTCGGCTGCGGAAAAGAAAATTTTACGATCCGTACTTGCCCTCAATGCAATTCAAAAAAACTTGCGGCGCGGTGTCATGCCTCCAAAGATTTTGTCAATCGACATGGCACCGGAAGATTCACAAGAATAGAAAGTGACACTAAACCCTTACCGCAGTTAGCCGTTTTAACTAATCAATTTGAGCCCAGTCCCAATCAGGTTTGTGTTTATCCGGATGCACCTTGTCACGATAAATCTAATCCGTATATCCCTACTATTGAAGAATGGAATGATTGGTTGAAACGTGTGAAAGAGTTCTATCAAAGTTCGCAACTGGCCCCTATTTGTGTACCGGTGTCGGGAGACAACCGACCCTACTTGAATGTACTGATATGTGGTAGTACCATTACTTGTCTGTTGGATACTGGTGCGTCGTATAATGTTATTGGAAGTCATGGGATGGAATTACTTCGGAGGGCAGGTGTGGAAATTGACTCAAGGCCAGCACCCATACTAGTCACTACGGCGGATGGTTCTTCTCAGGAGGTGATAGGGGAGGTGTTCCTTCCTGTCACAATGGACTTTGTTACTAAACTGGTTTCGTTCTTAATAATCCCTTCGATTACGGCTCCTTTTATATTGGGAATTAATTTTGGTAAACAATTTAATGTCATTTTGGACTTTGCAAATAATCAATGGTCTATTGGAGAGCCCGTCACGAAAGGAATTGATGCCATCAATGCTATTACCCCTAGTACCGCCTTAACAACTGAACAAAGTCAATCATTAGGTGAAGCCATTGATCGGTTTAAAGCAATTTCACTGCCTAAACTGGGCCGAACCTCATTAGTTGAACACTATATTGATACTGGCGATGCTCGTCCCTTTAAACAGCGTCAATATTTGTTAAGTCCGGCCATGCAAGAGCACCTACATAAGGAAGTGCAAGAAATGTTGGAATTGGGAGTGATTCAACCCTCCAAGTCGCCTTGGTCCTCCCCTCTGCTCTTGGTCAAGAAGAAAAACGGCGAATTACGAGCATGTTTCGATGGTCGTAAACTTAATTCTGTCACTATTAGAGATTCATACCCTCTTCCCCAGGTCGATTCTATATTAAATAGGTTGCGAGATGCTAGGTACTTAACATCCATTGATCTTAAAAAGGCTTTTTGGCAAATCCCGTTAGAAAAATCTTCTAGAGAAAAGACTGCCTTTTGCGTGCCCGGTATGGGTTTATTTGAATTTACGGTTATGCCTTTTGGACTGTCTAATAGCCCCCAGACTTTGCAACGCACCATGGAAAGAGTGCTTAGAGGTGATTTGTTTGGCGATCAAGTTTTCGTATATTTGGATGACATCATTATAGCATCTCCAACTTTCAATGAACATATACAGACTTTGAATTGTGTCCGAGATCGATTAATGGAAGCAGGTTTCTCTATCAACTTGGAAAAATGTGAATTTTGCCGACCCTCTCTCTCCTTTTTGGGATTTATCGTGGACCAGGATGGCCTGCGTACTAGTCCGGACAAGGTGTCAGCTATCGTTGACTTTAAGCCTCCGACGAATACCACCGAGATTAAAAGATTGATTGGCATGATTTCCTATTATAGGCGGTTTATGAAAAACTTTTCCACGATAGCAGCTCCCATAACTGGTCTTTTGAAATCTAAAAAGAAAGGTCAATCGGTTGTATGGACCCCAGAGGCGGATGAAGCTTTGGCAACGATCAAGTCAATGATTACCTCTGCTCCCGTTTTGGCTTCCCCTAATTTTAACCAACCTTTCTTTATTCAAACTGATGCATCTAATGTCGGTCTAGGAGCTGTTTTATTTCAGAAAATTGAATCTAAGGAACATCCCATTGCCTTTGCTAGTCGATCCCTAACTGCTACTGAACGGAAATACTCTGCCACTGAAAGGGAATTATTAGGTATCATTTTTGGTATAGAGAAATTTAGAGGTTATGTCGAAGGTACAGTTTTTACCGTTATTACAGATTGCGCTTCCTTAAAGTGGTTGAATAACCTTCGAGAACCTACTGGTCGTCTCTCGCGTTGGAGCTTAAAGCTGTCCCAATTTACGTTCGAAGTGCAACACCGTCCTGGTAGTAAAAATGTTGTTCCGGATGCTTTGTCTAGAGATATTCAAGTGCTCACTTTTACCGATTGGAAATTGGATCGTTGGTATGAAAACATGATCAGTCAGATTGTTGATTCTCCTGACCACTTCCCTGAGTTTCGAGTGGAACAGGATCGAATATATAAACATCTTCCTAGCCCCCTGCCTACTGAGTCAAATCTTCCGGATTGGAAGCTGGTAGTACCCACTGACCTTCGGCCTTTAGTCCTAGATAAATTTCATAATGATCCTACTGCGGCCCATTTAGGTACTGCTAAGACTCTTGCTCGTATTCAAGAATTCTACTACTGGCCTAAAATGCGAATAACTGTTAGTAAATTCGTGAAGAATTGTAAAATTTGTGCCTCCCAAAAGAGTGAGAATGTGGCTCGTCCTGGCTTTATGGGCAGTCAAAAGAAAGTAAGTTATCCTTTTCAAGCTATATCTATGGATTTACTAGGGCCCTTTCCGGCTAGCAAGAAGGGAAACCAATATGTTCTGGTAGTGACCGATCAATTTACGAAATTTGTGTTAGTCCACCCACTCCGTCGTGCAGTTACTAGTGCCATCATTCAATACCTACGTACAAATGTCTTTCTGCTGTTTGGTGTTCCCGAAATAGTTATGTGTGACAATGGAGTGCAATTTAAGTCCCGTGAAATGAGGAAGTTCCTTGATCAATACCAAGTGCCTAAAATCTGGTTTAATGCCCATTATCACCCTCAAGTCAACCCAACCGAACGGGTGAACCGTGTGTTAGTTACGGCCATTTCTTCCTATATTAAGGATAATCATAGGACATGGGATGAGAAGCTGCCTGAAATTGCTCAAGCTTTGCGTTTGGCCAAACATGAGGTCACTCAATTGCCACCCGCCTATTTAGTCTTTGGTCGGCATGTGCCAGTTTCTGGAAATTTCTATGGGTCTTCTGTTAATTCTAACGATTTCGAGATTAAAAATAACCTCTTTTGGGCCAAGGACATGTCAATGTTGCCAGAATTACACGATGAAGTTAAGGAACGTCTCCGTCGAGCCTACGAAGTTAATGCTCGCCAGTATAATTTGAGGAAACGCCCCCTTTCTTTTGAACTTGGTGATAAGGTCTGGAAAAAGAACTATTTCTTGTCAAATGCAGCTAACTACTTTTCAAAAAAATTAGCACCCAAATATTCTGAGTGCACGGTAACGAAGGTAGTCTCTCCCTTGGTATATGAGTTAGTTGACGAACATGGTAAGTCAGCTGGACGCTGGCACGTAAAAGATCTTAAACCATATCAATGTTCTGATGGGGAATCGGGCACTGATGGCCTAACCCCTCCCCCACTAACCTAAACTTATCATCTACAATGGGTTTTCTTGGTCCTCCCCACTTTCCAAAGGATACAAGTGGCGCCCAAAATTTTCCTTTTTTCTTTTTCACTCCCTATTTTTTTTTATGACTGGCGACTTTGTGAGTTTGCTTCTTTAGGTATCTTCTAAGGTTTGTTGCTCTGCAGGTGGGGGCTGTGTTCTAGAATACCACTGCACCGGGTCCGCGGTTGAGGTAAGAGTCCTCTAAGGTTTGTTGCTCTGCAGGTGGGGGCTGTGTTCTAGAATACCACTGCACCGAGTCCGCGGTTGAGGTAAGAGTCCTCTAAGTGTTTGGTTTGGTTGTATTGTGATTTGTCATTCTCGTTTCTTGGGGATATTTGATGTCTTTTATGGTTAAAATTTTGATGGTACACTGTTCTCGATTGGTTGCAGTCTGGCTTGAGTGTGGCTAGTGTTGGCCTTGGGCGGATGGTACGATACCACCGATCCTAGGTTCTCGTTGGATGGGGATACTATCTGCTGAGGTATGAAAGTGTGAACGTCTATCGGTCTGGGACGACCTCTTTCGGAGGAGAAGGGGAGTGTAACGGTTACTTTTTTAGTACGGCTCTGGACGCCGGAAATCGCTCGTTTATAGGCAAGTAAATGATGCGGAGCTAATTACTCGTCCCCGCGATAACGGATCAACTCCGAATTTCACCTTGAGTTAGCCTCGGAATGAACCTTTATAGAGACACTAAAATCAAAGTTGGGGATGGGAAACTATTGGAGATATTCCCGTGTAAAGATAATGTTAATTATTCCCCCCTCGCGGTAAAGGGCGAAGAGCCTAAGTCAACATTACATTCCGAAAATATGCGACCACGAGCGTAGAGCGTGATATGGTGTGATAGGTGGGGAACCAATGAGAGCGCCGTACCACGCGTAGGCAACGGTAGAGATGGTAAATTTTGAGAGAAGGGACGAGGAGAAAGGACCAAGCTGTCAGCGCCGAACCACGTTCAATTTAGCCGGAATTTGAGGTTAACTTGAAAGTTGGTAGCTTGGCACTGGGTGAAGGTCATCTGATTTAGAGGTTAATGTTTGAAGTGAAGTAAACAAGAAGTCTGCGTACTTCTATTGATCAGTTGCCTAGTAAATTTGTATAGTGAAGTGTAGACCAGTGAATAGGGAAACACGAACGTGCTTGAACGGCGTTCCTTGGATCATCAACTTCCGACTTCAGCGTCAAAGCCTTTACGACCTGCAGTGTGGCTATATCCGACAACGAACGTGGCCAGTCAACAGGACCCCCTACGCACGAGGGCGATAGAGCCTGCGTGAGTGCGCCTCTCTTCGACAAGCCGATAAACCCTGATCAGGTATCGTTTTTTATATTGGTCGACCAATTTATAGTGACACTTATAAGTGAAGTATCTGTACATTTGATTTGTTGCATCTTCTGAAGGACTGTTAGTAACACTATTTTCTTTTGCTTGTTTACGTTGCCCACAGTTAACCGTAAACCGTTGTTCGGTAGGCATTCCCTGTAGAGAACAGTTAACTCAGGGTAACGTAACATTAGGGTTATGTTAGCGAAGCGACCATAACAATTACGAAGTCAATTTGGATAAGGTCATAGACATTATTTTCGCTGATTAGTCTAGTGTATTGTTGGTTGCCTCCTTATAGGCGTAAGTGAATTTATGGTATACCGAATTTATTAATGCGGCTTATTTCTTCTGTTAATGTGTTGATCGAAAATGTATGTATAACCTATAACTGGAATTAAATCTCAGTGTAACCATCATCATTCGTTTGAACGTTAATTGAATTCTCCCCACGACCCAGGAATTGATAAATCAAACAAAGGGAACTCATTGCACGCAGAGCTAGTCGTGGCAATTGTTCGTTCTCTTTTAAATAATTCAACAATATAAAATTATAATTACTAAAGAGAGCGTTACATATAGGGTGCTGATACATATTCCTTTCGCCGTTATGCTTGCAGTTTCTTTTTGGACACGCAAAAAAATTCTTCAAATTAAATTATTTCCCGGTTTCTGATGAGGTAGCTTGATGTCTATCCTACCAATAAATGAAAGCCTCGCTGTATGGTTTGTCCTTTTTATTACAGTGAACCAGACATGATTCGTTCTGTTAACAGGGGATCATCAGTGGTACAAACAATACCTGTAATGGTAAAACGGAATACTGTTAGAAACGTGTCATTCTGCAGAGCAGATGAAATATAAGTTAGAATAAGGGTGGATTACACATACAATTATTAAGCATTTTTAATACTTAATTATTATGCTTAATAATAGGCCTTTTCAGAACATAAACTTCAAATCGGTGCTGTAGTGTAAACAAAGCGAATGACGAATGACCATTTGATTTGTTCTAGTGTTTTTTTTACCTACTAAACGGTGTTTTAATACTGCATTCGTTCTGAAATTGTTTCAAGAAGTTTTAAACCTCGAAAAGGTTTTAATATAAGCGACTATCTTGCGAAAATAAACGCTGAATGGCCTGAAATCGTAGTGCGATACAGGCAGAACATTGTTGTGGTGAACAATATCCACCCTTTTTGTGTTACTGATTCCGATATTTCTGTAAACCTTGCTGATTTTCCAAAGGTAACAAATATAGATATTATTAGTTATTTAGTTTCCATTTTAGCGTTAATTTTTTTAATTTTTGAAAATTATAAGTCAACTCGAAACAACTACTCCCATGGCTAATACCACTATAAGCATTGAATTACACGAGTTGACTTATAGGTTTTCTCGCTCAAGGCAAATGAAATTTTTGAACTTCTGAAAATTTTTAATGAAAAAGGTACGTCTGCAATCAGGACATGAATAACATTGGACGATCCAGGTTCAAGTCCTGGTTGCAGACATAACTTTTTCATTACAATTTTTAAGAATTTAACCGTTAAAAAGCGTTTATGAGTAGCACTCGGAGAATATTTGCATGTTGCCTTTTATTTAAGTCATCTCAGCGTGCCCTGTTCGATCGCCTGTTACCGCGGTAGAATTACGAAAACCTGTTACTGAGTCGATCCCTTTTTAATGTGGCATAACTCTAACTTTTATACATTCTTCCTGCTCTGCAGGATGAAACTTTTCTACCAGTATTCCGTTTTACCATTACAGGTATTGTTTGGCCGTATTAACAGGACGAGAACGGATTTGGATCATTTTAATAAAAACGAAGCACACACCATACTGCTTCTTTGGATAAAAAAAATAATTCTTGAGAGATTCTGCCTACCTGTTCAATTGTCACTACTTCGCTCTTAAGCATAGTGACCTCCCTATTTTCATTTTCCTGTATGTTTTTCTTTTAGATTGATCTTGCTGCAGTTAAAGTCATGACAGACGAAGAGCTTGCAAGTTATTTGCCTGCACACGGAGATAGAATAGCCTTAAAATCTTTTGCTCTAAAAACTCGCAGAAAGTCTCTCATAGAGAAACTAAGAACATCATTTAATAATTTTGGTGACAACAACAAAGAAAAGGTACCCTCAACATCAAGAAAGAAGGAAACCCCGCAAAAGACAACAAGAATTGTAGAAATTGGATGGAGGCACTACTGTGACAAGAAACAATGTTATAAACACGTGAGGGGGCCGATAGGGGGAAACCGAAGGATCCCTGTACGAAAAATCGCAAAGGCCGAAGACATCACTGAAAAAGCAATCCAACTATTTTTTCCAGGTGGATCTAGCCCGTACGGAGAAATTAATGACTTTGATTTTGAGCTGCAGGATTATAAGTGTCATAAAATTACTGATGATATTGATGTTAATGAAATTTACAAATTAACTGGATTGACAACTGTTCGATTTTATTTTGCAACCAAACGGAAGGCATCGTTTAAAAACCCGGAAAATGAAGACGATTACGCAACAAATATAAAAACCCCACCAAAATTGGCAATGAGATTAAGAAGCCAAAGCTTAGATAAACTTTTAGATGACCTATCCTCACCTATCAACAATCCGGTAAGTAATGGCTTCATATCGGTCACATATATGGTCAAAGGAGTTCTAAGTTAGAGATCTTCTAGTCCTATGACCCGTGAGCATTTAATGGATGGCACTACTAAACTTGACAGTGTAGGATTGTTGCATCTCAGAAAAACTGACATGCAGTACACACCCTACGGTATAGTCACTGTAAATTTTGGCACATTTGTATTTTTTGATTACATTATTTAAGGCGCAATGGTATATACCCTATTCAATCGTATTTTCCTTCTGAAATCGAACGGCATGAGCTATGATACTAAAATCTTGTACCTACTAAACTTTGCAAAATGCCATGTACTTCTTGGATGTTGGTAAATTTACGTTTGGACACATTTAACTCAAAATTACTTTTCGGTTTGGCTTTACTATTCGTTTGGGCTACAAACGGTAAATACGATTTTTTACATTACATTTTTACATACATAATATTGCAACTTGCAAGGAGAAAACATGCACATTTTTTTTATTAGTTACTCGGCACCCTAATGAAGTCTATTTACCAGTGATATCTTTAAGTTTCTGTCAATGAACGTTCGTTTAAAAATTTTAACACTGGTTTCTGTTGCTTTAAAGCTTCTGTTCAACTAGTTTCTGCGGTTTTATTCATTTATATTATAAGTAACCGCGAAAAGAAGTAACGACGAAAAGCCGAAGTGCCTCATACCTTTTGTTGATTAGTCGCTTGATACTAATGCGTTTACTCATCCAGATGCTGAAAATTATGTTCCTATTGCACACCTATAATAACGAAGTCAGAAGGGTGCCTA
Organism: Cryptocephalus moraei; assembly: GCA_946251905.1. Classification (NCBI taxonomy): domain Eukaryota; kingdom Metazoa; phylum Arthropoda; class Insecta; order Coleoptera; family Chrysomelidae; genus Cryptocephalus; species Cryptocephalus moraei. The sequence goes on along the minus strand of OX276456.1, from coordinate 11,085,342 downwards.
AAAATTTATTACTATTCCATTTTTTAGGATAATTCCATATCTGGACCATCTAACTCGACATCAGATCAGAGATCAGAGAAAGCAGATGTAAGATCATATTATGAAGATTTCATGGGGAATCGACCTCTTTTAATGGTGAGTAAAAATATAAAAACAAATTCAGTGTCATTTTTCAACATCTTTCGTTTACGCGGACACTAAAAAAATATCACTTCTAATGTGTTTCTATTCTAGGATTCATCACTACTTGATTTGGACGAAGATAATTTTTACAATATACCAGAAACTATACAATCAAGCGCAAGCAATAATATTATTTCCGATGTCCAGAAAGGAAAGGATACATTAATTATTCACCGAGGGCACGTTTTCTATGAAATCCTGGATGCCATGAAACATCGCGATATTTCATTTCAGAATATTGAAGTGGAAATGGTTCTTCCTAATGGGAGTTCTGAAAAGGCTGAAGACGTCGGCGGGGTTCTGCGGGACGCCATTTCCGAATTCTTTATTACCTTCTATGAAGTGTGCACTATGGGCACCGAAATGAAAATACCCACATTACGTCACGATTTTCAAGATAAGGAGTGGACAGCCATCGGAAAAATCATTGTCGAAAGTTGCTTGTGGCAAAATTATTTTCCTATAAAAATTGCACCAATTTTCGTGAAAAGTTGTTTGGGGCAAACATACAACGATGATGAAATTTTGGAGAACTTTTTGCAATATGTTTCTCGGTCAGACTCTTTACTACTTAAAAATGCTTTAAGTGACTTCGATGCGGTAGAGTTGGATGACATCTTAGAATTTTGTTCAAACTATGACGGAAAATGGGCTCCAAATAAAGAAAACTTCAAAAAATTAATAACGCAAATAGCCATAGAAGAGTTAATACAAAAACCTAACTATGTTCAAGCCTGTTGGCAAAATGATTTTAAAAAAAAATTAAATCACTTAGATTTTGGTACAATATATTCAAAACACGCTCCGACGGATAAAAACATCTTGTCTATCTTAAAAATCCCGGAGAACTTAAATGAAGAAAAGAAGAGGGTTGTCTCGTTCCTAAAAAAATTTATCAAGGAAAGCGATGAAAAATGCAGATCTGCTTTTCTGCGGTTTTGCACGGGTTCAAATTTGGCGAATGGTGAAATAAATGTAGATTTCAATTCAAGTATGGGTTTAAGTCGAGCGCCATTAGCGCATACCTGTAACAATTTATTAGAACTTCCAACTACTTACGAAAGTTTTATGATTTTCAGATCAGAACTGAACAATATTCTAGATGCAGGCGTTTGGGTGATGGACATACTTTAAAATAATAAACACTGTCACACTCGTGACTTGCCTTTTTGTTTAGACTGCACCAGTCTGCACTGAGTGCATTTTGTTTGCATTGTGCCTTTCTCCCCTAGCAGTTTTAGGGTTTTGTTTCATTTAACTTAGTGGAAAAAAATTGTTTTAAGTTGTTTGTTTTATTTCATTTAACTGTGGAGAAATTTTGTTTTAAGTTGTTGAGATTTTGTGTTCATTTATGTTTATTGTGTAGTTACCCAATAAAAGCTTTTTATTTTATAAAAGGTTTGTATTTTTTTACAAGTAGTACTGTGCTTTTGAAATTAGGTTCCCTTTCCCTTTTCATATTTATTTTTGATGTGAATTTTGGACATAGGCAGTGAAATGTTGATGCCCAAAATCAGGTGGGAAAGTGCTCTTTCATCCATAAAGTGTGAAATAGTATATTACGTATCAAGTTCCGAAAAGTGACGTTTTGGCGTTAAAGTGCGAGGAAGCGCAGCCAACGAGTAACTTAAAAGGCCATACGAGTTTATTTCAGTCACTTCTTTGAGGAGGATGTGTTTATTATTTTGTTTGCGTTTCTTAAACGTTTATTAAAAATTTAACTATAAAATGTTCTAAATGAAAGGGTCAGTTCAAACAAAAAAGAAGAAGGCAGTGTCGTCTCAATACTATAGCAACTGAGAGAAAATGATTTTTTACAAACAAATTCGAAACTCCATTGAAAATGAACGCGAACATGATAAATGACAAAAGTAGCGTGGAAATAATAAGTTATTTTAAATGCTGCTCTAAGAGCATCTTCAAATCTGGACTTCCTATAAACTGTAAAGAAAAATACGAGAAAGTGTACATTAGTATGTAGTAAAGTGACCTATTACTGCAGAATTCGGAGTAGGAACAGTAAAATAACATATGAAATGCTAAAAACATTGTTTTATTGCTGGATTCAATTTTGATATTACAGTAACATAAAGTATTATATGTAAACCGGCGTGAAGTTAGCAGCCAAAATTTCAGCAGCCGATTTTGCAACTCAATATTTTCAACAGCCATTTTAATTCCAGCAGCCGTTTTGCCAGTGGCGTCGGGAACAATTTAAAAAATAATTTAAACAAATCGCGTACCTACAACAAGTAAATATTATAAATAGTTTCGCCACAGTTTATATTTATGTAAACAAAATAGTTTTCAGCAGCCATTTCTCAGGAGTAAACTACCCTTTCCTGACGGACTAAAAAAACTAAATTTTTGTTCTGAATTGTTCTAGGGGTACTTATCATTGTTTCATAACATCACGGCTATATTTTGACAATTAGATCGATTATTTTCCATTTAAAATTTTCCAGCAGCCATTTCTCAAGAGTGAACTACCCTTTCCTGACGGACTAAAAGAACCACATTTTTTTTCTGAATTGTTCTCAGGGTACTTATCATTGTTTTGATTTTGGGCCATCCTTGATGTAGTCACTATAGTCCTTGGCCAAAATTCCCTCAACCTCCTTCTCGTTTTAACATCATTGGTTATTTTTAGTTTACTCTTGAGAAATGGCTGCTGAAAACTATTTCATTTGTTTACATAAGTATAAATTGTGGCGAAACTATATTTAATATTTACTTGTTGTATGTATACGATTTGTTGAAATTATTTTTAATTATAATAATTGTTCTCGACGCCACTGGCAAAACGGTTACTGAAAATAAAATGGCTGCTGAGAATATTAAGTTGCAAAATCGGCTGCTGAAATTTTGGCTGCTAACTTCACACCAGTTATATGTAATAATGTAGGGTGTTCCAAAAACATTACATTACACATTGCACCTTCATCAAAAACTTTTTTTTATTTATTACTCTTTGCAAACAAACAGAAATTACAAACTGCTTTAATATCAACAAGACCAAAGTATTGCAGGTAAGTTCCCATTTACCTATACTTAATCTAGCGTCAATGCATCACGAACACTGCGTGTTGATTTTATGATGCTGTGACCATAAACTAAATTTATTAAACAGTAATGTTAAATATATTATGTAAATCTGCTCTTAATTTTTTATACAATTCTATGCAATCTGTGGGGTTAGTATTTTGGCTGTATTGCTGTTCTTCTATTAAAATTGTACAGAGTTCATAAAAATCTTCGTTGCAAGGATAAGTTGAAAATGTGCAATTTGAGGAAAGTACTTCAATAGCAAATGTAGGTACTGGCACTAAGTAACTTTTAGCTCCATATGCAGACGGAACCTCGTACATCAACACTGGTCTTCCAGTTGGAGAAATACTGTTTCTTGTCTTACTTATTTTATGAATGTTCCATTCCTGAACAACTTGTTCCAGTTCAGTCTAGAAAGAAATGAAATTTAAGTGGGATTCATTATGGTTGTAGAAGTAAACAATAATTAATAAATAAGCGATTTTAGATATACATCATATACATATGTCATGTAACTGACGAGTCCGTTGTTGAGAGAGACAAAGAGTGAATTTATGTGTGCGTGTGAGAAAGTGAAGGAGGAGCAGGAGCACTCTGTACTTAATCCATTTACTCTTTTAGAAAATTGAATGCCACATCTAAAGAAAATAGTGTTTCCTCACTTTACTCTTATTAGTCACGCACAAAAAACAGTTTTATATTCTTCGCTAAGGAAATTCCTATGAAATATACAAAATCCCCTCGTTCGTCATTAAATATTCAAATTATAATTATCGTGATCCAAAAGAAAATTGCTTACAATAGGAGCAATTCCGAGATAAGTTCTCTTGAGAGAAGTGCGTTATTTATTTAGGTATGAACCTATTTATCTAAATCCCCGAACCTCGGATGTGTCGCATATATCAAAAGAATATTTTCTTATTTTCTGTACTTCTATATCTACCTATTATCAAACCTACTATAACAGGTTCCTAAAATCTAAAATGGAGTAGTCATTTACCTACCTTTATAATGGCAGAAAAGCAAAACTGAATTAACATTTTGTCAAGGGTAGTTCCTTGAAAAAAATTTTCTTCTTTTAGAGATTGAAAAATATTCATCCAAAATTGAACGCAGTGCTTTCGAAGCATACTCCACCAAGATTCAATTCGTTGGTTATGGGTGCTTTTTCCATATAAATGCGGCGGTCTATCGTTTCCTCCAGTATTAAAGGTTTCGTGCAATGTTTTTTGAAGACGTTCTACTACACCATTTTCCGTGCCCATATCAGAACGTACAGTTTTAGGGCATCCACCAGTGATTCTTAAAGCATCCAAGAAATAGCCACCAATAACCTAAAAATTATGGAGTCACAAAAAATGTACGAAATTTCATGTTGACGGTGTATCAGAGTAAAGTAACATAGCGAAGCAAATTACAATTAAACATTTTAACAAAATACTTGAATGAGATAATTTTCTAAAAATAATTACTACTTGAAGAAATAGGTATTTTGTTTTTTAATTTTACTTTTTTTATAATGTTAATTTGTTAATATACTTTTGGGCAAGTGAGTTTCATGTGGGCAAAATGAAATGAATATTACCTGGCCCTAATACTTTATTAAAAAGAACAAACCCTAATCCCTTGTCTATTTTTTTATGTTTTAATAGTCAACCACTACAACACTGTACAACACATAAGAAACATTTAGGTGAATTTTGTATTCATGACTTACTTTGGGATCATTTGATGTGGGCCCCATCCTTAGCCAAATGATGTGCCTGGAAAATCCATCAATACATCCGTTTATACATATCCCGTAGGGTTTTAATTTATCATAAGAGTCTATATGCCATAAAAAGTTGGGTCCCTTATTAAAATACTGGCGCCTCCTTAGTCTTTTTCGTTTACGTATATCGTGTCCCTCTGGATCCAAAAGACGCAAAATTTCAGCGACTACGTCCTGAGTAACAACTAAGTTATTTTGAATACATCTAAGATGCATCCACCTATAACCATGTAACTGTCCAGATCCCTTTATCTCGTCCGCAATAAAACGAACTATGTCCCTAATAGAGGAATAATTTTTTCTTCGGTAGCGATTCGCTTTTTGTAGTATTCTTTTAAGGGTTCTGTGTGAGATATTAATACCATGTAAAGTTCGCAGCATTAATAAAATTTCTTTTTGGTGAAACCCGTAAGAAAAATATTTTATTATACTGCTGGTCGTTAAGTCATCCTAAAAAAATAACAGTATTACTTTTGTAACTAGTCCAGAAAGTCTGGCATGCTTTCAGCCGAACGTTGCAAAGGGAATTCGGATAACCAGTCAAATCAAATGCGGGAAAGCATTTACTTTACGCATGAGTTATTTTTTTTACAACCCTTACATGTCCGATGGAGCTCAGGCTAAGATCAGCATGACATTTTAGACACATTGGTTTGAAAAATGAAAATATACATTTCGATTAAATTTTTAAACACTCGTTTTAGCCGGCACACCAGACATAAATAGCTCGTTTGCATAATGTAACAGAATAAAGAATGTACCCACATTTTAATCAGCTACAGAAAGCTATAAGAATTTCATACACTTACCGCCTCCATTGCGTTATTTGTATCCTTTGTTAAAAGAAACTACACAAAAATGCTCTGAAAATCACATGCGATGCGCGTTTCACGTGGGCTTCCACAGCAATAATCAAAGAATATAACGGCCAGTTGCAAGTTACACTTTTTTACGAAATTCCGTAAAAAAAGTCGGAATTCCGTAAAAAAGTCGGAATTCCGTAAAAAAAGACGGAATTCCGTAAAAAAAGTCGGAATTCCGTTAAAAAGTCGGAATTCCGTAATAAAAGTCGGAATTCCGTAAAAAAAGACGGAATTCCGTAAAAAAAGTCGGAATTCCGTAAAAAAAGTCGGAATTCCGTAAAAAAAGACGGAATTCCGTAAAAAAAGTCGGAATTCCGTAAAAAAAGACGAAATTCCGTTAAAAAAGTCGGAATTCCGTTCAAAAGTCGGAATTCCGTAAAAAAAGTCGGAATTCCGTAAAAAAAGTCGGAATTCCGTAAAAAAAGTCGGAATTCCAAATGAAAAAAAAGCAGTGTGTGATGTGGCCCTTCTACGCTTTCGTAGAAATGCGATGTTTAACTAGCTCAGAAATAATGTAAATGAGGTGAAATGAGATAAAAATTAATGTCATATGATCGTGACTGTTTTAATAAAAAAAAGCAAATGAGTCGCTGCAAATAAGACAAATGGTTCATTTATAGATTTCAGATTTATTCATTATATTATATATACATACTAAAATAAAATAAATTAACAATTCTATCATCTCGTCATTGCTATACATAGGCAAAAATTACCTAATTGTCCGACTTTATACAATGAAAAACAAAAAATCAGTCGCGACGATACAATCACAGATTACACAGATCTGTACGACACGTACAAGAACATAAAACGAACAGCTAAAACAATCGTATATATATACACGCGGGAGATCGACGGAAACGCTAATACATCACCGGCACCGGCCTGCGGATCTCCAGGTCGGAACCGGACGGACTCGACGCGGGACTCGAGGACGCCGAGTACATCATCGGCGAGGAGAACATCCCCATCGGGGGCGCTGAGGGGAACGCCTTCGGCGGCTGGTACAGCGACGAGTACAGCGAGTTGTGCAGGGAGGAGTGCAGCGAGGTGACGACCGCCGGCTGGTGGTGATGGGGCGACATCTGCTGCTCCTCGTGGTGGTGGTGGTGCTTCATACCTTGCATCCTGGAGATATCGAAGGCGGGGTTGAAGTACGGGTAGGGCGAGGCGAGCGAGTCCATCGCCGGGAACGGGTACGGCAGCTGGTGCATCGGGAACCCGCCGACGGTCGGCTTGAGGCCGCCGCCGCCTCCGCCGAGCGGCCCCTTCGGCTTCCTCCTCGGGCGGTACTTGTAGTCCGGGTGCTCCTTCATGTGCAGCGCCCGGAGCCGCTTCGCCTCGTCGATGAACGGCCGCTTGTCGCCCTCGGAGAGCAGCTTCCACTCGGCGCCGAGCCTCTTGGAGATCTCGGAGTTGTGCATCTTCGGGTTGTCGAGCGCGATCTTCCTCCGCTGTATCCTCGACCAGACCATGAATGCGTTCATCGGGCGCTTGATGTGGCCCTCGTTGGTCTGCTGCGCGGACTGGTTGTTCTGCAGGTTGTGGCCGTAGTCGTCGACCGTCGTCGTCGTGAAACCGTACATGCTCATGCTTCGATAATAAAACTCTTCACCACTCCCAAGTTCACTCGGCGAACACGAGTCGGAGACTGACGTAGGAGCGTGTGACGAAATGGTATTTGTGATGCATATAGGCGGAGCGACTCGCTTAAAGAGAATCGGGTGGAAAGGGGCGCGCTCCGCCCCTATTTTTTACCATTGGCCCGCTTTTTCCCCTCTCTTTCGCATTCACCACATCCCTAGGACTAAACAGTGTTTTTCTCTTTTTATTGTCCCGTCGTACAATGACGATATTCTTCGGGAATACCTGCTCTCATGTTTTCTTGAATGTATTGTGCCGTGTTTTGCGAATGTTTTTGTAATTCCCATCTGAATAGGTTTCATGGTGTTTAGCTGGGAATTAATAATTATCGAGTAGTAAGATGGGTGTCGGGAGATAAATTAAGCTAGCAACCGTGATAAATTGATGGTTTCCGTAAAGGCAGATGTTCGGTTTGTTTCTGAATGTACGCAAGCGGGAATTTAATCAGTTGTTTGCTTTTCTCTAGTTTCTCTAGATTGCGGAGGTATGAATTATATAGTTCATCATTCTCACCATATGTTCATCAACAAACTAACCATCCTAATCGTAACATTATAAACAATACAATAGTAAATACAGTAGATTGAAATTACTAAAAATCAACACTACAATAATTTTTAAAACCAATTTAAGTTTTACATTAATGACATTCTAATATGTACCTATCTTTTACAAATTCCTAAATTTAATTCCAAAACATAAATGATTACATAGGTAAACATCTGAAAAAGCCACTGATTTACTTTAATTATGTTTTATGAATTCTCATGCAATAAAACTATTTGAAACAACCTTTCTGACATTAAAATTTTGAAAACCTTTAAAAATTTTATAAAGGTCGCATTTTAAAAATCACTGTTTTATGAAAATTCTTTTTTTTTAATACCTATCGCCTATCGTACCTACTAAGTCTTGGATAAACCAAGTTTTAATAAAAAATATAAAATTTAAATTTACACCTGCCAAATCGTAATATTTAATGACATTATCATTAAGTAGTACGTACCTACCTACTGCAATTACTTCACAGTAGCATAGCTTCACGATATCGAGACGAGAGTCGCCAAAAATTATCGAGACCGAAACGAGACTACTTTCTATCAACCGAGAGTATAATCAAGACAACGTAAGATCTCATTAACATTTCCGATCTTGTTGAAACTTATTATTTTTTCCATCTTATTCAATTATTTTAATTAAATACGATATAAAAGTAAATATATACATACATACTACATACCTACCGATATAAGAGATATTTAAATAAGATGTGAAAAATTCCTTTAATTTTCAGTTAAATTAAAAAATTATTAATAATAAAATGATTATAACTAATTAATTGATACAACGACCAAATTAAACCAATGATTAAGAGTTAAAGCATTGCCTTTAAACGGTTTTGTGGGTGAAGTTTTTAAGGTGAGATAGTATATGCTACCTTTTATTGTAAATATCAAATTATTAGGGGCTACGGTATTTAAGGTTTTTTATTATTTATTTCAAATCACTTGGAACATTTCAATTTTACTTACATTATGGCACATGTTTTAAATAAAATTTTAAACTTACAATTTGATTATTTAAAATTGATTTAGGTAGGTACCTAAGTTAAAAAGAAAGGACCCCGCACATATTATATGGAAAAAGGTCTTCCGGTGAAATTTGCTAAAAATTTGGGAAATTGTTCGTTTTGTCCCCCTGATCAAAAGTCTCAATGGGGTCGAAGCTCAAAAGTCCCATCTTTAGGTTCTACGGCAATTTTTAGTGGTCAAAACGGCAAAATTCCTTTTTTTAAATATCATGTTTAATGATGGGAAATTGTTCGTTTTGTACCCCTGATCAAAAGTCTCACTGGGGTCGAAGCTCAAAATGCCCATCTTTAGGCTCTACGGCAATTTTTGGTGGCCAAAAACGGCAAAAATTCATTTTTTTAAAAAAACATTATGTTTGATGCTGGGAAATTGTTCGTTTTGTACCCCTGATCAAAAGTCTCAGTGGGGCCGACGCTCAAGATGCCCATCTTTAGGCTCTACAGCAATTTTTAGTGGCCAAAAACGGCAACAATTTTTATTTTTTTAAATATTATGTTTGATGCTGGGAAATTGTTCGTTTTGTACCCCTGATCAAACGTCTCGATGGGGTCGAAGCTTAAAATGCCCATCTTTAGGTTCTACGGCAATTTTTAGTAGCCAAAAACGGCAAAAATTCATTTTTTTTTAAATATGTTTAATGCATGTACAGTCCCTTTTCATTTCATTAAATTGTATGCGTATGTGTGTTATGTAGGAATATGTCCATGTCTAATTATATACTTATGTGTAGGTATATGTATTTGTGTGAGAGGGTTTTTGAATGCACAATTATACAAGCTTTAATACACACCGTTTCAATAGTATTTTGTGGTTTTAATAATCTTCAATGAACTTGGAACTCTCATGCGTTTTTTCAAAGAGTTCCCAAGAGTTACCAAGGATTTTCCAAAACATTAAACCTAAAAAAAAGAATTTTTGCCGCTTTTGGCCACTAAAAATTGCCGTAGAGCCTAAAGATGGGCATTTTGAGCTTCGACCCCATTAAGACTTTTGATCAGGGGGACAAAACAACCAATTTCCCAAATTTTTAGCAAATTTCACCGGAAGACCTTTTTCCATATAATATGTGCGGGGTCCTTTAAAAATTCTTTCCTTGTTTCTTGAGTTGAATGTTTAATACAGTGAAACTTTTTATGAACGTATTTAAATAGGTGTACATTACAAATTTATTTAATAATATTGATGATCACAAACAATTATTATATTAAAAAAAACTAAGATATAACCAAAAATAGGTCATAAATCTTGGATTATCTTATTATTAGGCTGGAGTGGAGCAGAGACTGGCGGTATCTTCTCGGTCTCATACACAATATACATATTTAATACTTATTACGAAAGTATTTAGTACTTACGAACTGAGTAGGTACATTACAGTATAACATCTAGTATTATAGTATTATTAGATACAGTATATACAGTCATAAATTAAGAACCTAAGGTGACACATAATGGAATCGAAATTACCTGTAGTTATGGTACTTGGTAAAGTTACGTGTAGCAGTATTAACCTAAATGAAAATACATATAAGAAAATTATTCGAAAATGTTTTTTTTTTTGTTGGTTTATTTAATGTTTTGGAAAACTGTGTGGGCATTCTTAATACGATATTTATTTGGAAACGTATGTATCTCTGCGTTTATTAAAGCATAAAATTATTCACCAAATTTTCCTATCAAATTGGAAATGTATTTACACCAATAGCATTATACTGCTAAGGCTAAGACTATGTCTATGTATAGGTATTAAGGTTTTGTTAAAACGTGAAATATTTAATATCTTTAAAAAACCAAACACGTATATCCGACATTATCTGATTGTCATTGTTAACTAATGTTTTAACAATTTGTGATAGCTACGTAATTGCCGGAACGTTATTTGGTTATTTACTATTAGGTAATAAATTAGCAAAAAAACATAATATGGTTACTAGTTGGGTATATTACTTGGAAAGCCTATTACTTATTTGCTTACCTGCCAGTCGTGTTTACTTTAAAATTTTAAGGAGTAGGTAGGTATTTAAGTAAAGTCAAAAATATTTATCAATTATTACATGACCGCTTTTAAAATGTGATACTTAGTATACTTAGTAAGTATCTTGGGCGTTTTAGAGGAACAACCTAACCTAGTGAAATGTTTGTTGGAGCGAAAAATATATTGCACTCTAACAAAACCTTTTGTACAAGTTGTATCTCCCCTATCTCATTTCAATATATTTTTGAAATAAATTTGACATCCACATATTCCACATTCACATTTCTTTAATCATATTTTCTGCGTAGGCGGTGAATGCTATTTATTTTTGTGTAAGAATTGGTATGCGTAGGTACTAATTTTATTTGGCAATAACAATAACATGAATAACTCTTGATACTAATAATAATTCAATTTAATTGTGGTTCCCACAGTAAATACGGTCTTCCAAATCCATATTTTAAGAGGAATTTCAATATAAGAAACAATTATATGAGAATATTAATATTTTGTCAATAATTGTCAATGCTTCAATATGCTATGTCAGGAAATTGACCGCAAATGCACTTTCAACTCCTGCTGATATACCTAAAGGTAAAATTACTGCAGTCGAAATAGAGGCTGAATACAAAACTTTTCTGAATTGTTGTACTTAATTAGCGTGCTGAGTAAGGTTTCATGCGTACCTAATCCGTTTTTGCAGTTCGAATATCCCCAATAAAGGTTATCTATAATTTTTGCAGTGCGAACTCTAAATTTTGGGATTGTGGTCAATATTTGACCTTCTCCGTTTCAAAATTTTCTATATCGATATTTCACGCAGCATATTATTTTCGTTGTCATTATCACCTTGTTAATTATGTGTAGATTAGTTAATATAGCAAAATACCCTAAATTAAGAACTGCCCTCAGCGACGATATATATCGACTTTGGCGCTTTGTGCTGGCCATTGTGAGTTAGCGATGTTTACAATAAACCCGAACTGTTCAAAACAATGGCCCATTGTGACCGTTACAGTTGACATTGTTACGTACGCACATATATAGTGTACGGACGCAACGGGGTCACCGCTACCCTTGTCTACGGCAAGCGGACCGTTCCGTTCTGTCTTTTCCACATCACCTTGTATATAGGGAAACGGCAAAGGGCAAAGACAGATGAAAGTGTCCTTTGTGAGATTTATGAAGTTGCAGCTGAAAAGGGGTTCGGGGAATAGTTGCGCTGGGTCTCGGGGTGGGTTTCCATAGGAATTACATGGATAAGATGGACGTAAAACGTGAACGACAATGCTCAATCCCGCCGTGGCCAATTTGTAATTGTTCGCGTAATCTTTTTTGTTATGTTAAGGTGCTGGTCATAAGAAATCTTGTAATGATAAGGGGATGGTTTCAATGGCCCCGAAAACGATCTAGTTTTGTTCTGGACCCTAAAGACAGTTCCTGAACGTCATGCAAATTCGTTGAGGGTTGATCATCAAAACGATTTTTTAACTTTTAAATAAAAATACTTCAATTAACTTACAATCACTCCATAACATCAATTTCAAGATAATTTTCAATAATTCCAGTATTCGGAATTATTCACACTGCCCTTGTACTTATTATTTTGTTTGGATAATTACTTTTAACCGATAAACGGATTAAATCTAAACCGTTTCCTTAAAATTTTCATGCCTCGACCCTAACGATAACTTAAATCCTTGGTAATAAAGGGTGTAAGACCAGTTTCTGTTAACTATTTGCCGTTTATTACCCATTCTTCTCCGAAAGGCTCGAGTTACTGGGCGATTATTATTAATTACCCCCTAGTAAAAGTATAAAAGTCAATATTACGGCCTAGTTGATAAGGTACAAACAGATTTTTGTGTATACCTGGACCAGGCCTTTTCTAGAATATTGCTTTATTGGCTCTGGCGGAGTGTATTTAGACACAATGGGTAAAGTTAATTGGTTTGAATAATGGGCAGCGAGTTCTGTAAACGTTTGAGTCTGTTTGTTGTGAAGTCTACCTAAAGGTTAGTATTAGTCGGTACAGGAAAGATCCAATTTTAAATAATTTTGGTATTTAACATAGATACCAATCACTTTTATATGTCAACAGTAAGTTATGTCTATTAAGTGAAAAAAAAAAACAATTTAAAATGTTATATATAAATTTTGTCTTTAATTTGTCAAAAATTGGATTAAATAAATATGTAGGTAGCAAATTTTCTGATTAAATTTGAAAAAGTTTCATTTATTTTTGATTTGAATTTTGATGTACGGTTTGCGTACGGTACGAGTGTCCTCAGTTTATAATAAGAGAATTTATTATAAATAATAAATTAAACTTCATGAGCTAAAGGGTGTTCAAGTGAAAATGCTACCTATTCGTTTGTTAAATAGTTTGAGAGAAACGTTTTATAATGTTATTATAGGTGACATTAGGAAACAAACTTCATTAACACCAAATATAATTAAGTGTCATATTATATGTAATAAAAATAATATAAAATATAGCCATGTTATATATCCAGCCCAATAAAAGGAGCTAATTTACATTTACAATATAATTTTTTGATGCCATATTTTATTTTACACATTCAAGTTCGATATACATCTTTGACAAAAATTTTTTGGATGACGGGTGTTTAATAAGACAATAACTTCTAATTTGCTACAGCACCTACTCCAAAATATGGAGTCAGGTTCTTTGAGGAAGATATTGTCAAATTATCAAAATAGTGGTTCAGTACGCAATGACCCACTTGTATTTAATGCCTGTGCCAGTGCCTTCCAATCCACTTATTTTTTAAATAATCATTTATGTTGAATTAGTCTTTGTCTTTTATCATTTTATTAAAAATTATTGGTTTTTGAAATAGTACTTTGAAATGAATGTTCATTAATGGGTGGCTACACACCATAAGCCAATATAATTTTCGAAAACTTCTGAAAATTTTCGAGTACCTACTGATGATAAAACAAATACGTAAAGTTTGGCAATGATATAAAAATACCTGGTAAAAAGGACTAACCAAACTTACCTAAGGCAGGCGACATTAATAACAATACTATAGATAAATATACTGATTCGGTAAAATGGATTTTTCCTTCATACTACATAGTTCATAGGAGTAAGATCTGGGAAACGAGGTGGTTATTTAAATGTGTTTAGCATTATAGCCGACAAGAGAAATACACTGACTGGAAAGTAATAAATGTTTGTAAGGAATCCCTAAAGTCTCATCCATCAATACCAAACAAAAATCGCACAGATGTTGTACCGTCTAAAAATGCAGTTAAAATCTTTTGTAAGTATTTGTCACTTTCTCTTTTTCTCTGAAATAGGAGAAACAGCCTTTCTCCTTTCTCAATAAATGGAAGATGAAAATCAATTTAAAAGAATATAACAAAAAATATTTTGAAAGTAAAATAGGTTCAAAACTCCTATTTTTGCTATTGAAGAAATTTCCCATCAAGTAATCGTATTGCCATGAAAATAAAAGGAGTACTACTATAGGAGTACTCTATTTATATAGCAATTTTGTTTTTGTTTCTTGTGGTGCACATAAAACTTTTGCGTTTTCCGTTAGTGATAAGTGTAATACAACTCAAAAATACTGAAAATAATTAATAAAAAAATCGGAAAAATGTTTAAAGAAATCACTTTGTTTATTTAATTCATAATTAATTAACAGGTTACATATTTGCATTGTACTCGACGAGGTACCCCAAATTAAAAAAAAATCTTCAAAATCTGTTAATAATTGCCAGAGATATCTATTAATTACTTTCTGCTTCAATTTGAAGTTACCTTTTCATTTTTTGAGTTCGCAGTTTTCAAGTTTCCTCAGCTCGTGTTCAGTCGAGCTGCATATTTGAATCTTTAAAATGGTGTTAGTTAGGTTTCTTTTAAATTAGCTGTGAATTTAAAAAAAAACAATTGCTAACTTAGCCCCAAATTGATTTAGGACAATTTTTTTTGTTTTAAAATAAAGGTAAAAATGCCATATTTACAAATATGTAAAAATAATTTCGCTGTAAATATCATCAATAAAGTTATTCTATTTGTTTATACACGAAAAATGGCCATGTTTTTGTGATGATTTTTAACAATAGTGGTAATTAATTTTTCCGATATTAAATAGGTTTGATGAAATAACTCTTCTTTCTTTCGGTACACGTAGAATTATTGTATCATCATTATTGTGTGCATAATGATAACGCAAAAAGAAGTCTTCAGGGATAAACAATTACAATTTTGCAAAGTATTTAAAAAATCCTTTTGAAATTTTTACCACATATTAAGTAGGTACCATAAGACACAACACATTACGTAATTTCAAAGTTGTATGTTGATTTTTACAATAGCTATTGTTAATTAAAAATAATGAATATTTTTACCTTTATTTACAATTATCTAAGCAACAAAATATTAAATCATGTTTTATAAACCGTCATTTTAAAGAATTTTCTATTCCCTACAAGGTGCTAACTTTGAATTATTCATAGGATTCTAAGATTTTTTCAGGGACACAAAAATGCAAAAAATACGTTTTTCGACCTTTAATTGTTAATAATTCAACAATAGCACAAAACTTTTTGTCGCTAACGTATAGGTTTTACTCCCGTAAATCCCTTTTAGTATACATGAGTAATAATTGCTTGGTTACTTGGTTGGTTGAGTGTCACGAAAAAATCTTATTTCCCTGGTCTATTTAACTGCTTTAACACTGTAAAATAACTAGGACTATTATTTAGTTATTTCAAAATGTCTACTTTGAAACATGAATTTATTTTGAATTGTCTAGTAGTGTGTTGTATCATTTATGGAAAATACTTTCACAAAGAAGAAGGTTTCAGGGAGTATTTCAGGGAGCTCTATTCGACATTTTCAGTTCTAGTGTACGTACAATTAATCACCGATGTATGTTGTCCTCAATTTCCCAAAGTTGAGCGCCTGGCTCCTTACTTCTCCCTCTAGGTTCTTCTTTCCTCCGCGTGATGGTATTTCCTTGGTTGTCCTGGTCGTCCTGGTGGTCCTCCTATTGTGTTTTCATTTTCCTGGTATGTCCTTCGTGGTTAGTCTTCCTTCATTGCCGTCTTGGGTCTTTTCCTCTTTGATCTTGCGTCCTCGTCGTAGTTCGTTGCCTTCCTTATTAGTGGGTTAGTGTGCTCCATTGCCTTGATTATCGTCTTCCTCGTCCTCTTCCTGATGGTCTTCTTTAGTTCTTAGGTGCGTAGGTCCCGTCGTAGCTGTTCATTCCTCATATACCATGGTGCGTCCGTCATCCTTCTCATCGCTTGGTTCTGTATCCTCTCCAGTTTCTCCAGGTGCGTCCTTGCTGCTTGTCCCCACGCTGCTGTTCCGTACGTCATTATAGGTCTTATTCCAGGTACAATTAATCAGCACATATAGTATATGTACCATTAAATATTGCTTACATCATGCCATGTAATAAACTAAATGTAAAGTAAGCTTGAAAACTTGAAAGCTGCACTGAATCAATAGTAAGCGCTTTTACAACCAGTTTTAATTAAAATTTATATATTCGCTCTCAAATTACATGTTTGCTTTCTGCTCATTACAGGTACATGAATAATTAGGTGAGCCTAATTTATCTTTGGCGAGTTATTTAATTTAAACGTATTTTAAGAAATGCGTTACTTCTTATTTTCTATTTCAGTTTTGAAAATCTAATATTCCATACCTTTCTAAAAATTTGAGCAGATTTAACTTATCATAAGTACAATTTAGGTTAGAATTTAGGTACTATAAGTTGAAACCAATAACACAGTTTACAAGAAAATGCGTACATAATAGGAAATATAAAATAAATAGTTCTCAGCTCAAATTACAAAGGGAAAGAGCAGAAATACATATCACATTCCGATATGTTGTAATTTAACATAATTTACCGCATGTCTACCAGATCATCCCTTTTAAGTGATTGTTGTGAACGGTGCAGATCAAATAGTTTTAATTATCCAAATGCGGCGATTCATAAGGCGGTATTCAACATTATCGATTGGCCCGACACGGCAGTATTGAGAACGCTTACCAAACAACGGTTTGTAAATATTTAATGATTACATTGTCTAAAACCCTTACAGGCACTTTAAATAGCAAAATTTCGTAACAAGAATAACGCCCGAGACGACAATACCGAACACACAAACAATACCTTAAACGAAAACCAAAATCAAAGCAGTAGTTGTTCACCGATGAATGGCATCGAAATTAAAATGAGAATCTTCGGCGCCCGCCATTGTCCCCCCTGACACTATTCAACTTCTTTTTAATTGATTAAAAAAGGATTACGAAAATGGTGAAAATAATTAATGGCTTGTAACCCTTAAGAGATACGCTGGAAGACAGTGAACGGTGCATCCGCACAATATGGCTCTAATGACTCGGATAGACCACAATGCTATTGGAGAATGTGAACTAACGATCCGTTTCATCGCTTATGGTAAAAAAATACAGCGGCGGAGAGAGTGACTTTATATCATGCAAATTAGAACTCACATCTTCAGATTTTAAATCAACTAATATTAAAATGGTTGCTTCACATTTGGTGCGGTTTACATGTAATTGGTCATAAGTAACTTAGAGTATTCCTTCAATAAGAAAGCATGTAAAAGGATTGTTGGTTGGAGATGTAGAATTTGTGTTAAGACATGTCATATTTTTAAACGTTATTCCAGATCACATCTGCCACTCGTTAAAAATGTCATTACAAATTACTGCTTGACAAGTGATACCTACTTCCCCAAATTAACCAGTCGCACCAACAACACTATCGTTCATCAATAACAAAATTTCAAAACCTCACCCAACCCACTTCAAATTCCCGACGGACTCCACACCACTGGCCATCCCAAATTCCGTCGATAGTCGTGAGACCCTTTTTTTGCCACGTGTAAACGTTGATGAGTACAACGAGCACGATGGAAAATGTCATCACTAGAGAATATCCATCCACAGCAATTTATCTTATTAGCTTTCATTGCCTCGACGCAGGACCTTCTTGTCATTATGAACCGGCTCATTATGGCGAACAATCCTTTAGAGAAAGGCCCTTTCTTACCGTTCTGCTTCCACAGAATGGGAGCGTTGTCGTGGATATGGATAATTAAACATTGCTGTATGGACTAATGTAATATGAAATATGCAGATAAAATAGGTAATACATAAAGGCACTGTAGACGAGTTGATTTGTCCTAATTCTTGTGCAAATTGTGCATACACAATGAAATTTTACAGACAAATCCTTCAGGATAGCGTATTGCTTAAAATTAAAAAAAAATGACGATGGAGGTGTTATCCTGCATGATCGTTAAGTTGCAAGCGATTCTTGTTCCATTTTACAAATTATATTCTCTAAACGCTTTAATTACGAAATGACAATAGGTATCTCACTCGTTGCTGCCTTTTTTAATCTGCCAAAGACTTTACCAGATTCGAAAACATGAAGTAGTTTTAAGAATTCTGAATGAAAAAAACAAATCACTTGACATTTTATTGCGCACATTTTAAGTAACAGTTTATAAATAAAATGGCCTGTCAAATGAAATGTAATATCGCCCTTGTGATTTGAAATTGTGGTCGTTACATGATTAAAGCACTTCACCTGAACTTGTTTCAATGTTAAAATAAACATTTATATGCTCACATTATCGGGCACATAGCAATCTGAGTTCGTCTTTTGAGCTTATCTCGTTTAGTAATTAAAGTTTATACAACTTTACTCACAAACAAAACAATAAGAGAAAACATAGGAGAATGTTCTCGGGGAGCTAGATGAATTATGAAGTGTTCTTGACAAACCCCAATACAAAAATAATCTTGATCAAACTGCCAACCACAAATTGGTACAGGAAGAATACATCTTCCGGAAGATATCTAAACTTCCTTTCTTTCCAACCCACGAGGTACAAAAGAGCCGCCATTTTTAACTTGGTCGACAGGGCAATTCTACTCTCTCACGAATCTTTCAGAACACAAAACATTAAATTCATAATAGAAACTTTTGTTAAGAACATGTATCCCATACAATTTATATTACACAACATACATAAAAGAATAGATCAATTAACAAACAGTCTTAATAATAATAATATCAATATCCTAACTTCTCCACAAAACACAACACAAATAACAAAAGATAAACTTTTTATAAGACTCCCATACCATAACAACATAGAAAATTTCACTTTCAAAACCCTGAACTCCCTAAACATATATCCAGCTTGGTATTCATTGTCTTCTTTCAATAATCTCATTTTCTCCAAAATTAAAGACCAAACACCTATAAAAAACCAGAGTTGCGTAGTATATCAGATCACATGTTCTGATTGTAACCCTCCTAAGGTATATATTGGAGAAACACAACAATACATAAAAAAGAGATTACAACAACATCAATTGAATATCACTAAAAATAATTCAACACATTCCGGTTTAGTGGAACATGCCATAGAAAACAATCACAACTTCGATTTTGAAAATGTTTCGATATTAGAGCGTGAATCAAATTGGTTTGAAAGATTATTCAAAGAGGCAGTACATATTAAAACATCTGATAATATTGTAAACAGACAACAAGATTTTCATAACTTTGCCCAAGCATAGGTACCTATTACAAATTATTCAAATAAATGAACATATGAAAACTATCACATTTTCAAAACAAATAGGTATACAAATGTTATCCATCATCTTTTGACACATTTTTGACAATATTTAGCGTTCACAATTTTATAGGTTTCTATTATTTATAATGGCCTTTTAAACAATTGATATACAATATGAAATGTCAAACATGTCAAATTTGATCTTGATGACATGTAAGTGATATTTTTTTGGTTGTATAAGAAATACTTAACATATTCATAGTTTCAGCGCCATGATTATGTTCAGAACACTGAACGAAACGTCGGCAGTTTGATCAAGATTATTTTTGTATTGGGGTTTGTCAAGAACACTTTATAATAAGAGAAAACCTTAATTACAAATCACTCGAGCGTATCACAATTATTATGACTAAAGGCCCGATTTTCAGGCATTATAGATTTGAAATATATGCAAAATAAATCGCAAAAAAGGCATTTTCAGGCAAAAAAAAGAAATTGATTTATTAATTTATTATCATTAATTATTTATCTATTATTAATTTATTATTTCCATAAATTATTTTATAAATTAAAACAATGTAAAGCAATATATTTTTGCTTCGGTAAAATTTGTCCTTCGATCACTTAGAATTTATATTTCGAAAAGGATCCCTCAACATCACAGGATGTTATAGAATATCTATTACAGGAAATTTCTTTAGGGGACAAAGATGTGATTCCCTCATCGGTCCCTGCGATAATGTTTTTAATTTTTTTTTATTGTTTCCCATCCAGGATTTTTTTTCTAAATTATTGTTTACTTCTTTTTTTTTATTAATATTCCGTTTGTTCCAGGAAACTTTCATTGAACTGTTGTCATTATTTCATCACTTTGCGTAAATGGCATATCTGACTTTTCTAGGATTTAATTAAATCGGACAAATGACCAAAATGAACTCGAATGTATCTCAAATGACACACAGCTTGGGTTTCTAGAGCAGTCTTAGCTTATTGTAAAATCACACCTGCGTTCCAGCTTCTTCAGCTTCATATCGCACACGTGGTTTATCGCCAGTAAATAATTTTTAACAATTTCACACAAATATTGTGATAAATCATGGTTTGAAAATAACCACTATCGCCTACTAACCTGTTTAATTTTCTCATAATTTTGGATGTAATAAAGAGACGCTTCCTACCAAGTTCCCTAACGTGTTATGACTGGAGCTGGAGGCAAGGGTATTTCGGGAAACATGGATTTAAAAGTTAAATACCGTTTAGGAGCTTTTAAAAATACTTTCATAACTGATGAAGTGATACTGTTTACTCTTGGAAAATGATTTCGGATTTCCTCAGTCACACGATGACTTAGACATTTCCCAGCCTTAATCATGTAGGGAGCTGCATCTGTCACGAATAGTAAAAACAGGTCATCATGATCTTCACATGAGTACGAAATTTCTAAAAGGTAGAAAAATTTGTTTATTAAACTCTGTATAAGTAACCAACAAAAATAATAAATTTATTAATTGTATTCTACTTACTCCGGGTGTTTTCATTGTGCGCGTAATTGATCCATGATTGACAACACTGAAAAATTTAGATAATATCAGCACAGGTTTTGTGGGATTTTCTGAAAGCCTGCCTACCATTACACTGGCCACATATCTTCCAAGTGAGTTTGTAGTTTCATCAAATAATAGCCAAATTGGATGTGCTCCTATTTCTTCGCTAATGGCGACAATTGCATAAAATTATAAAAATAATTTTACTGGGTGAAAAAATTTATACAAATTTGAACGTCAAAAGATGTAAACCGCATACCGTATCGTAAATGTCTCCTAGGTAATTTTTCCGAAGAGTGGATTCATCTGGAATTCTGTTAGATATATACTTTTGTAAAAAGTTGCGAAATTTCATATTCGTAAGTTTCGACCACGGGATATTTACAGCAATGACAGCTTCAAAAATTTTTTTGCAAAAATTTTCTGATTATCTGATTCGCCTGTAAGGTTGTTAACAGTACTTGGTTTAGCTGTCTAAAACCCTCTACGTGTTTGCTTTGTTAAGATGGCCAATCGATTGTGAACGGCGTTGATCCACTTGGTACTTTTTTTGAAAATTGATCTAAAATCCATTCTATAAATAATATTGGTATATGGGTGATTCCATGTCAACTGTCGTGAGGTTGGAGGGTCATAATTAATAAGTTTTTTACGGCCAATTTTCTGTCTTCTCGCGTTTTCCATTTTGGACGCAAAATTCTTTCCAAAACGTTACCGGAAACACATCGCACGCAGGAAATATTTGAGAGTGTATGTAATCGATGTATAATTTTCCAAGGAATCCATTCCCGCTTCCAGAATTTTTCTAAGATTTTTCCATTTTCGAGAAATCTAAAAAAAATTGTTTTTTTTGAACTCGATCTAACTCACGCCATTCAATTTTTAGACTTTTTTTGCAGGAGCGCAAATTTTTTGTATTTTGGTGTACTTTTGGGGACTTTTAACTTTCCCGTGTGTATTTTGGTTTTAAGTGCCAAAAGGCGCGAAAAATGGCAAAAAATGGACAAACAGCCTAAAACGGTGAATTAAGCATGAGAAAGGAGTGGCAAAAGTTGGAAATATTCATGTGGACCTCAAGCTAAAGTCCCACCGATGAATTCGGATCATCCTCATTGAATACCAGACCATCTGGGGGTCCAATATTGTGAAATTCGTGCAAAAATTGTATTTAACGAAATATTTTCGTTAAGGTTCCAAACATTCCTGATAAAGATTCCAAGATGTCTTGGAATTTCATAAATCTGGCGTCATATTTGTGATCAGCGATCTCGAAAACCTTCGAGTACCAAATTCCACTTCAATGAGTCGAAACTACACGGGTTTCCCCAAAAGCGCATGCTAATGCTAATGCATTTGTTAATCTGATGTCATATTTGTGATCAGAGACCTCAAAAACTCCTATATACTGAATTTGGTGCGAATCGGTTAATTTTTGAAAACCCAATTTTTTACATGTTTTGGGCCGCCATATTGGATCCGCCATATTGAATTTCGTCTAACTATCGAGCATATCTTTCAGAGGAATCGAATATGCTACGAGATTCAGAGATTCAGCCACTTTACATCATCGCCTTCATGTTCAAATTCATGATTGTTTATAAAAATGGGTTTCTTTTTGCACCTTTTGGCCTTTTTGCACGCATTTCACAACATTGGACCTCCAGATGGTCTGGTCACAGTACCTATGTCTGGTATTCAGTGAGGATGATCCCAATTCATCGGTGGGACTTGAGCTTGAGGTCCATACCAATATTTCCAACTTTTGCCATTCCTATCTCATGCTTAATTCACCTTTTTAGGCTGATTTGTCCATTTTTTGACATTTTTCGCGTCTTTTGGCACTTAAAACCAAAATACACACGTTAAAAGTCCCCAAAAGTACACTAAAAAAGAAAAATTTTGCGCTCCTGCAAAAAAAATCCAAAAATTGATTCACGCGAGTTAGAACGAGTTAAAAAAATTATCTTTTTGGGATTTCTCGAAAATGGAAAAATCTTAGAAAAAGTCTGGAAGCGGAAATGGATTCCTTGGATAATTCTACATCGATTACATATACTCTCAAATATTTCCAGCGTGAGATGTGTTTCTGGTAACGTTTTGGAGACAATTTGGCGTCCAAAATGGAAAACGCGAGAAGATAGATAATTGGCCGTAAAAAACGCTAAGAGTAACATTTTTGGCTGAAAATTTGGATTAGTACTTGTAGTCGAACCTACAATAGGATGAAATAGTTTTGGTTGTAAAAAATAATTATGACCCTCCACCCTCACGACAGTTGACATGGAATCTTCCACACGTGTATATTTTTATTATTTTACTAATTCTAATTTTACGAAGTTCACTAAAAAAATATTGAACAACTTGAAGGTGGGCTAACAAAATGTTGTTTTTTGTTTTCTTTTTTTCATAAACTGTGGGGTATTTCGGCAAGATCTAGAATATTGTTCGGAAAAATTGACTAAAATTTTAAAAAAAGGTGGGCTACCAAGAAATACTAATTAGAAACTATGTATATTTAAAAAAACTATATTCTGGGACATTTTAGAACAGTTCTGAAACAAGTCATAACAACTTTTAAATTTACAAAAAGTGGAGTTAACTTTGTTACATTGTCGAGGTGATTTACATACCTCTTTACTGCAAAGTTTACAAAAAATAATCTTTCCGTCTGTAGTATACGCTGTATTTCCAGAAATTCATTACCTCACATACCTAGTAACTACGAGTTTCTTTAACTTTCGGCATCATAAGATTTTTACAAAAAATTTAACACCACACAAACTTCCCCCAAATTCTTTATTATATTCTCGAACACGAAAGAAAGCGAAATGATACTCTCATAGATGCGCATGTAGCGAAAAATACTTGCGGCCCTAATTGAGGGTGGTATATCAAATATAAACCATCCTAAATTTCTTGGAGAAAAGTCACGATCCTTTTTTTTATACAGGGAAAAATCGTTACAGAATTTACAGAACGTACGTTATACAGAAAAATGGAGAAAAGTTGAGATGAATAGCCATTATCGAGACGAGAAAGTCAATCGTAAATACACCGCAACTGATACTGAGGGGGTCCGTTTGGTTACCCAATAAAAAACCCTGTCTTCCGATGTTACTGTGTCTTCGGCTAAGTCTAACTAGGAAACCATGATCTTCGAAGACAAACAGTATTAACTATTTAATACCAAAAAGGTGGTTATAAAGTTGTGCATAATTTTTTCCAAAAGTAACATCAGGTTTAAGAACAGGAGAGTTTTTTTAAATTAAGGATCCAAACCTTGACTTATACGTTCGTCACGCTCTTTTTCTTTCATAATATTACTTATACATTTAAATATGATATCAAAATTTCTCTTGTTTTTTAGCATTGTATTGATTATATTGTAACGTTTTTACTATCGACTAAAACTAAAACACTACGCGATTATCCTAATTAATTTATTTCTAACACTACACTTATAAACTTAACTTAACAATCACCTAATTCATATTCGTAGACGGAGATGTTTATTTATTTAACGCGCCCGATCTCTCGCTCGAATGTTTACGCACACCGATTCAACTCTGCCTGGCTCGGGTCCGACATTCCCTTTTTATAGCTAGCCTTTCGCTTGCGAGAACCTTCGAGATATTCGCTGGAACGTTCTCGAAGTTCTGAAGATCATTCTAGAATTCGCGGAACTTGTTATCGCATCGAACTCTCTCGACTGTTCCCGTCGTCCTTCCCGGAATTGCAATAAGGCGAACTTGTGTAGCTCCCGGCGTGTTTATGTCGCGGCCGGCGAGCCGTTTCGTTACACTGCCCCCGCCTTAAAGATGTTTCGTCCCGAAACGTGTCCCTGACAGGCCCATGTAGAAATCTGCAGTTGGTCCCCTGTCTGCAACGCGAGGTTTGGTGGAAATAACAAGCCACGGTCTTCTTGTGGGGACTCCTCTCAGGATTCCAACAACACACCAAAATGTCTACCCTGGTGAAGCGAAATAAGACCTCCAGCATATTCCTCACGACTCTCCAGTCCAAGGCGTCCAATCCGCAAGCCAGTTTCGGGATGGCTAACTTAGTTAGATCTTCGCTAAGTAGGGTATCCCTGAGGTCATGTAGTGCGTCCCACAGGTCCAAATAGGTGGGCTTGTGAAAGGACCTCCTCTTGGTAACCAGGTAGAAGAGCGGCCGTTGTGATCCATCTTCCTTAATCCTCAGCGCTCGCCCGACTGCCGGTCCCTGATGATGGAGTTCGTCCAGTTTGCCGAACCTCGACCGAAACTCCGCGGCAATTCCCCGGGACATCCGCAGGTCCTGGGCCACGCAATGAGCCAGCGCATATTCAGGCGGTGTTCCGAACAGATCCCGTTGTTCTTCCCTGGTCACACCGAATCTGGCCTTCCCGGTCCCACCATACGCAGCCATAAACTCTTCAAAGGAGGGCTCATCCTCTTGGGGCCGTAGTTGGCGCACCTGTTGATCTTGGTCGTGGTCTCCTTCGAAAGGCGCTAATCGATTGTAATGCACGACCCTGGGCTTCCCATTCGGGACTTTGCTGATCCGGTAGATGACATCATTTATCTTGGTCTTCACTGTATACGGCCCTTCCCAGGCTTTCTGAAGCTTTGGTGATAACCCTCGTCTTCTTTGCGGGTTGTACAGCCACACCAGGTCTCCTTCTTCATATATGCCGCTGTCCGCCCGGACGTCATAGTGATCCTTCATGCGGTCGCTGGCGACTTGGAGATTCGTCCGTACCATCTCGTGAATCTGGTCCATCTTTCTGCGCAGCTCGGTGACGTAGTCTTCCCCAGCCAGATCTTCTCCCGGTTTGCAACCGAAGCTCAGATCGCAGGGAAGCCTCATCTCTCGCCCGAACAGTACCCTTGCTGGTGTTTGGCCGGTGGACTCGTTGATGGCAGAACGGTAGGCCATCAGGAAAAAGGGGAGATGTTGATCCCAGTCTCGTTGGTGTTGAGACACTACCTTCGAGAGGTACTTGCCCATGGTGCGGTTCATCCTCTCCACCATTCCGTCAGACTGAGGGTGCAGCGCCGTCGTTCTAGTTTTGCGAATTCCCAATTTTTCGCAGACTCCCTGGAACAGCTCGCTCTCGAAGTTACGCCCCTGGTCGGAATGCAATTCCAACGGTACTCCGAAGCGGCTCACTAGCTCCTTCACCAAGACATCTGCGACAGTTGTTGCTGCTTGGTTGGGAATCGCGTAGGCCTCTACCCATTTCGTGAAGTAGTCCATTGCCACCAGGATGTACTTGTTGCCGCAATCGGTTTCAGGGAATGGCCCAGTAATGTCTAGGGCGATCCTCTCGAAAGGACTTCCCACATTGTACTGTCTCATCGGGGCTTTCGGCTTGCGGTGCGGTCCATTGCTGGCTGAGCAAACTGTACATTTCCTGCACCATTCACGAACAGCCTCAGAGCAGCCCACCCAATAGAAACGCTCGCGCACTTTCTGCAGGGTCTTCTTTACTCCCAGGTGGCCTCCAGATGTTCCGTCATGGAGGTGACGTAGCACTTCCGCCACCTTGATCTTGGGCACGATGAGTTGGAATCGTCTTTCTGCGCCATTATCGGATTCGAGCACCCTTTTGAGCAGTCCATCCTGTATCACCAGGGAGTCCCACTGTGCCCAGTATGATTTCAGGGTCCTAGAGGATGGGGCCACTTCCTGCCATTCCGGCCGACGTCCCTCTTCTTTCCACCTCAGGATCCGTTGGAGTTCAGGGTCGCCTTCCTGCGCTCGCCGCAGCCCGTCTGGTGACCAGTCCTCGTCGGTGACCGTCGTGCGGCAAGTAGAAGCCTCCTTTACCTCTGCACGACTGCAGTGGGAACATCCCTCCGGACACGGTCTTCTTGAAAGAGCGTCAGCATTACGGTGGCTGGTTCCTGCTCTATGTTCGATGTCGAAGTCGTATTCCTGAAGACGCTCAATCCACCGAGCTACCTGGCCTTCCGGGTTCTTGAATCGCAGGAGCCATCTGATCGCCGCGTGATCCGTTCTCAACAAGAACTTCCTCCCATATAGGTACTTGTAGAAATGTTCTACTGACTTCACAGCGGCTAACAGCTCCCTTCTGGTGACACAGTAGTTCCTTTCGGGCTTGGACAGGACTTTACTAAAGTAGCCAACGACCCGCTCTTGTCCATCTTGCAGTTGTGACAAAACCCCTCCGATCCCGTCGTTGCTTGCATCTGTATCCAAGATGAAGCGTCCCTCTTGGGTCGGAAACCCAAGAACAGGGGCCGTCGTCAGGCGTCTTTTCAGGGCGTCGAAGGCTACTTGGCATTCTTTTTCCCAAAGGAAGGCTCGTTTCTCCTCGGTTAGTCGTGTCAGCGGCTTTGCAATGTCAGAGAACATTCGGACGTAACGACGGTAGTAAGTGCAAAGCCCCAGGAAACTCCGCAATTGATGTTTGTCCTTCGGTGTTGGCCATTCCTGGACTGCTCGCACTTTTTCAGGATCCACCTCGACGCCGTTACTGCTGACCACGTGACCCAAATAGTGTACTCTTGTTCTTAACAGATGGCATTTCTTTGGGTTGAGCGTCAGGTTAGCCATTTGGAGTCTCTTGAAGACTTCCTCCAGGTTTGACAGGTGTTCGTCAAACGTCCTTCCTACGACGATTATGTCATCCAGGTACACGAGGCACGTTTTCCAGGAGAGCCCTCTGAGTATGTTCTCCATGAGCCTCTCGAAAGTAGCAGGCGCATTACACAACCCGAATGGCATTACGGTGAATTGCCACAGTCCAGATCCTACTGTGAAAGCCGTTTTCTCCTTGTCTGCAGGGTCCATTTCCACCTGCCAGTAGCCACTCTTCAGGTCTAGGGTGGAAAACAGCTTCGATCCAGCCAGAGTATCCAGGGTGTCGTCTATCCGGGGAAGAGGGTAGCTGTCTTTCTTCGTCACGTTGTTCAGTAGACGATAATCTACACAGAACCTGGTGTCTCCATCCTTCTTCTTTACCAGGACTACAGGAGATGCCCAAGGACTGCTAGATGGCTCGATGACTCCCTCTTTCTCCATGTCGTGGATGATCTTCTCCGCTACCTCCCGCTTCGCCTGCGGCAACCTCCTTGCTGATTGACGGATTGGTCTCGCGTCCCCCGTATTGATCTTGTGTCTAACAATATTCGTTCTCCCAGAAGGACCCTTGTCAGACACGAAAATCGATCGATATCGACGGAGTAGCTCAATAAGCCTCTTCTTCTCGGATCCAGCGAGAGAATCGCAGGCGCCCACTAGAGCTTCCTCCACTTTCGCGACTCTGCAGCCAGCGCTCGCCGTCACCTGGTGGATCAGTGACGTCACTGGTGAGCAGGTTCCCACTTTGGTCCCCTTGCGGATGGTAACTGGGTAGTCATTGATGTTGATGAGCCGGACTGGAATTTCTTCACCCAGCGTTACCAAGGTCTTCCCTACTAGAACGCCTCGACCCACCTCCACGTCGTGGTTCCAAGGTTCCACTACGGCAGGATTCCCTTTTCCGGTGACTCCTTGAAGTCGGGTCACCACTATCGATTCGCTCCTACCCGGCAGGATCGTGTCTTCTGTCAGCTTTATCTGATGGACCGTCTCACCCTTGGTGTGCAGGAATATTTCCTCTGGGCCGACCTGCATTACTTGTCGTTTCAGATTGAGTGCGAAGCCGTGGGTCTTCATGATGTCCATTCCCAAGATGGCGTCCTCTTCTATGTCGGCGATCAGGACTCGGTGTGGTGAGAATCGTGCAGTGCCGATCTTGATCTCGACGTCTATTTCTCCGTGGACGGCGGCAGCTTCGCCCGTAGCCGTTCGCAACCTCCACCTGGACTCCATCACTCTCTTTCCTCGCGTGTTCAGTAGGCCTGGCTTCAGGATCGTCTTGGATGCCCCGGTGTCGATCAGTAGAGTGTGCTTCCTGCCGTTAATTTCGCCATCCACGTACAGGCTGCCACCTTCACCTCTGAGGGTAGCTATCTTGATGAGGGGGTCTTGGAACGGGTATCGGGTCGGAGCTGCCCCCTTGGAGCCGACCCGCTTTAGTTTTCCGACGTCTGGGCCGTTGTTGGCTTCTCCACCCTAGGGCGCTTGCAGTCCCTTCGGATATGGCCAACCTCTCCACACCCCCAGCATTTCGCCGGTTCCTTTCTGTCTCCCTTCAGCAGTCCCTTGAGGGCGTTGAGGACAACCTGCTCCAGGGCGTCCTCCTTCCGCTCGGCTTCCACGCATGCGTCGTCCCCGACCACCGCCCGAACGCGGCCACAGCTCCTTGACGCCTCCGTCGCAGCCTCGTATTCCAGGGCCATCGAGAGGGCATCCAATGTGCTCTTGGGACGCGACAGCCGTACCGCCCGCTGCATCTCCACATCCCTCAAGCCGTCGATGAAGGCCGAGACCGCGAGACTCTCCGTCATGGACTCCGCCGCTTCCGGGTAGGCGAATCTGACTAGTTTCGCGATGTCGGCTTCGAACTCCTGAAGGCTCTCTCCCTGCTTTTGTCGTCGGTTCTTCATTCGGGATTGGTAGACCTGCCCCAGGTGTGCGTGCCCGTATCGCCTCTCCAGCCTCTGGACGAGTAGTTCGAAGTTGTCCAGCTCCCCCTCTGGAACAGTCTGCAGCACGTCGAGGGCGCTTCCCCGGAGAGCGACCGTCAGAGCCACTGCCTTGTCCCTCGGCGCCCAGTTGTTTGCTTTCGCCGCTGCCTCGAATTGCCGGAGGTAGTTCTCCCAGGGGATTTCCCCGTCGAAGGTAGGCGGCTTCACTCGATGGCTCGCAGTAGGGACTGCCTCGACCCTGGTTACCTCCTCCGAATCGTTGAATGGATTACCTGGACTGGAGATGTTTTGCAGACTGGGCTGTAAATGCATGGATTCTAATCGGGCCCCCAATTCTCGCAATTGATACTCCAATTCCAGTCGTTGGATTTTCTCAGTCTGAAGTGCGCTGTCCAGATTTCCAATTCTACTATCCAGCTCACCGTGGAGTTCTCCTAGATTGTCCAACTCGCCCTGGATTTTTCCCATTTCGCCGTGGAGTTCTTTTATGTTCTTATCCAACTCGTCGTGGAATTTTACTAGTTTGTTGTCCAACTCTCCGTGGAGGTCTTTCATGTTGTTATCTAGTTTTCCTATTTCCTTCGTTTGGTTATCCAACTCGCCGTGGAGTTTTTCCATTTTGTTGTCCAGCTCGCCATGGAGTTCTTTTAGGTTGTTATCCAACTCGCCATGGAGTTTTTCTATTTTGTTAAGGATGAGCTCACCTTCCTCCTCGAAACCGAAAGTTTCAGGGTCGTCTCCATTGTCGGTTAAATATT
This sequence comes from Cryptocephalus moraei, assembly GCA_946251905.1. Lineage (NCBI taxonomy): Eukaryota > Metazoa > Arthropoda > Insecta > Coleoptera > Chrysomelidae > Cryptocephalus > Cryptocephalus moraei. The sequence goes on along the minus strand of OX276456.1, from coordinate 11,054,799 downwards.
TCTCCAGACGTTTCTGCAGCACTGTTTTCGACCCTGTCGTTTCGAGTTCTCGTTCTTCTAACTCTCGTTTGAGGTCCGTCACTTTTAAATCGCGTAATTTATTTCACTAATTAATCCGCACTTCTGACACCACTGTAACGTTTTTACTATCGACTAAAACTAAAACACTACGCGATTATCCTAATTAATTTATTTCTAACACTACACTTATAAACTTAACTTAACAATCACCTAATTCATATTCGTAGACGGAGATGTTTATTTATTTAACGCGCCCGATCTCTCGCTCGAATGTTTACGCACACCGATTCAACTCTGCCTGGCTCGGGTCCGACATTCCCTTTTTATAGCTAGCCTTTCGCTTGCGAGAACTTTCGAGATATTCGCTGGAACGTTCTCGAAGTTCTGAAGATCATTCTAGAATTCGCGGAACTTGTTATCGCATCGAACTCTCTCGACTGTTCCCGTCGTCCTTCCCGGAATTGCAATAAGGCGAACTTGTGTAGCTCCCGGCGTGTTTATGTCGCGGCCGGCGAGCCGTTTCGTTACAATATTATCCTTTGATATTTGTATATTAAATTTTATATTTAAATATTTATGTCACACGTCCACATCCAACAAACAAAAATGGTGTGCTCGGGATCATCATAGTCTCCACAATAAATACGTTTATCTGTTTCACTTTTTATTTATTATTATTATTATTATTTATTATTATTATTTTTTATTTATTATTTACTATTATTTTTACGATCCTGTCATCAATCCTTTACAAACACCGGATTTGAATAAAAATTGTAGGTATTTTAAGGATTGTTTTAAAATATTTTTTTTTTTATTATAGTCAGAAAATAGTCAATTTTAGACAAAAACTGTAAAAGAGGCAATTTCAAGCAAAAGATATTCAAGCAGGCGATTTCAGGCAAGTACCTTTAAAACAGGCAATTTCAGGCATAATCAACTTGTGATAAAAATTTCCTAAACCCTGAAAATACATATAAAACTGATTATAATATTAATTGCGAATCGCAAACGAAAAAGGCAAAATCCGGTCTTTAATTATGACATTAACAAAGAAGCTCTTTGTTATATTCCTTCTCATATTTTTACCAATTCTTTAAAATTTTCTTAACATTGTCCTTTTAAATCTCATCCCTGAACTGCAAAATTATTTCCGTTTGTGGAGAGTTCACAGGTTCGTGGGATTCTCGCCTTCTCTTATTCGATTCGGCAAAAGGATTTTCATTTGCTTTGAAATATGAATGTGCTTAACCGCAAATACGTGTTAAAGCAAACTTGGCGAATGCGGAGCACAATAAGTGAAAATTTGTCACCTTCGGAAGTCCCTCGGAAGGGCCCGCGGCATTCAGCGTATGCGAAAAGTCGCGTCTCGAAAAGAAAAATTAAATTCAACTTAAAAAAAAGTACGAATACCCACCGTCGTCGTTTCGACCCAACCCAGCGCATACACACTCAACAAAACCTTTTTCCATAGTCATACAACACAAGCGGCGCGCCTTAGAGTGCACAAGTGTAAATTTTCATCATAATACTGAATCGAGCCCTTTTCAATCGAATTCTCTACACAAATATCTGCAACATACAGGCCCCCACAGTGGATATATTGAAATCTTTTGAATTGCTTTGTAAATTCGGGCCCCACAATGCCGCATTTGTGTATTTTATTTGCGGTAGTCCATGTTTCTTGTGGCAAGGAAATGGGTTACATTTGTTAGATTAAAGATTTCTCGCTGCATTCTGACCAAAAAACGTGTTATGATAACAGCTAAATCTATTGTATTCAGCGCAGAGATAAACGACCCAGGGACCGTTTCCTATTTGTCTAATTTTATTGAGAACAAACAATATAATGAGACCTTACGTTCAGTACTAACATAAAAAAATTAAAAAAGATCCAATTAAGCATTCCGAATAAAACAAAACTAAATTCATTAATCTAGTGCTTGATTTCACTTTCCACTGAAAAATCATTTTCATTTTTTTCACTAATTGAAATCCAAAATATTTATACAAAATCTTGTAGTGTTGTTATTAAATAAACCCAACCTTTTGATTGTAGTACAGACTTATTCTTTTACAACCGTATAAATTTTAGTTTCTGGGTATATTGTTTTTCTGAAACATTTTCTTGAAGTGTGATCGTTTCGATGTAAAGTGATGTCTCGTTAATCGTAAGCACTGGTAATCCGATGATTAGGAAATCTTAACGAAGGGATCATCGGAACGTTTGTCTAAAGAGGCAATCACAGATCATCACTACCTTTGCCTTATTTCTATTTCATGGAAAATACCTACTAGGCCTTAGTAACTAGCGTCCTAAGTCAAATAAACCTCTTAGTTAAGTATTCTGTTGTTGTTCAGGATTATCTTATAATCCTAAGAATTCACATCAGACGTTTACCTAAATTTCAAAAAATTGCTTGATGTTTACAACATAATTAAACATATTATCAATAAATTGCGATTAACGTGTTGTAATTTATGAGGCGCTATGGATTCGAGTTCAATTAAAATGAAAATGCTTTACTCGTTTTCTCAGAACTTACATATTCTTACAGAAAACTTGATGAAATTAAAAAATAATGAATGAAATGATTATAGCAAGAATCTAAATTGTTATTTTTTTGGTGACGTAAGTATGTTATAATATGTTGTATAAATTTGACATATCTTGGAATATACAGGGTGTTATTTTTCTGGTGGAAATTTCTCGTGGCGATGACACCTAACTCTGGAGATGTGAGATGGTTAAATTCTATGTGGACCTAAAGATGTATATGTTATGGACCAAGTGATTAATGGGGCATTGTATATAATGCTCGGGCATTTTGAAAAATGCCCAACATGAGAAGGCAATTTGATAATAGTATTTGTTAAAATGGCTTTATAAATAATGTCTATCACCTGTTGGGCAGGATAATAAAAACACATGTTTATTTCCATTCTTGTTCTTTAATAAGCAAAATAAGCATAAGTAATATGTGGAGGATTAAGTCCCATATTTATTGAAACAATTGCCGCTTTAAAGGCATCTGGAGTTACACAGTTTCTTTTCTTTGCGACAACTGCATGTATTAGTCTTTACAACCACATAGAACGGTGTCCCCATAGAACATAGATTGTAACCTTGCCCTACACATTTAGACGACATCCTAATACACTCTCTCAGTGAAATCTCTGTCCCCGGAATATCTTTAAGCGAAGCAAATCGTTCCTTACACACTGAAAATTGGATTTTTGTATAAAGTTGATTGAGAATACCATGTATTGTTCCTAATTTGTAAAAATTTGAGGCTGTTATTTCAAGTCACTGTAGCAACGAGCTCGATCAACATCTGGAACGCAGACGATTACGGTGCCACCTATTTTAGCTACGGGATATTTAGCCTTAGATGCATCCAACATTTTATCAGCCTGTTTCTGCAAATTACTTAAAGCCAATTTCCTTACAAACATAACATTTTCTTTCTTGCTCTTTACATTTTGTTCTGATGAAGCCATTTCGATTGAGGGTATTGGATTTAAATTCGAAGTTTCTTCAGAATGCACATCTAAGGTGAAACTTTGCTTGGGCCGGCTGAATATAAATTTATATCATTATTTTCCGTGGATTCTAGTTGATTTATTTAGCCACACTCCACTTGGTCTATTTCGATGGACTCTACTTGATCATTTTCGGTGGACTTTCTCTTTTCAGAGATAGTGCCTTCGGTGGATAATAGTTTTTCTTAGTCTTCTTCTGAATTTACATCTAGCAGAGCTTCATATGGTATAGAAGCACTTTTTAGTCCTACTTTCAACTTCGTTCCGAATATGGCTTCATACGGAGTACAGTTCATGCCTGTGTGATGAGCTCTATTTTTCATTAATTACACAAAACGTAATCCTCCTGACCATTTTTTTGTGTTGTTATCCTCCGGCCATGTACTTAGGATGTTCTCGATATCTTGGTTTGCTCTTTCTACTGACCCTTGGCTTTGAGACTGTTTCGGTTTACCATGCACAATTTTTTATCAACGCCCCGCCCAATCTACCCAAATAAGCAAATTGCCCGACGATTGTTTAGCAATATTCATAATGACCAGCCACTATGATAAATAATGAAGTTTAGGTAATACTTAATCACTTGGCCCGATCTGACTTGTCATTATTCATAATGCCCGGGCATTATAAATAATGCACTCATTAATCACTTGGTCCATAACATATACCTAATTAGGACTATAGCAATTTATGTGGAGATTGATTCTCAAGTCGCTTTTTAGCACTTCTTGTTTGACAAATATTTAAGTTTCAGAATATTAGACATGCAAATGTTACTTCGAAAAGTCGTATCATTTGGAAGTAATATAATATTTGTAGATCGAATATCCATAAAACTAACAATCCCCTCAACTATAAAGAGTATTCAAACAAATGACCTTGGAAAAACTGAGCCTATTGCTCTAGTCGAATCTATTTAATAAGACGGTTATAATAGCCCATTAGGAAGATGACATCAACTTGTTGGAATTGTTCATTTAACTAAACAGTCAAACTGACCTATACTGGCTATACGAATAGTATACTAATAACTAATAACTAATATACTATATGACAAAACAACGGCTATACTAACGTATTGGGGCTGTTAATTCAACTTTACACCACAGTTAAATTAGCCTATTAAACGGTTACATAAGCTCATTATAACCGTTAATTCAACTTATTAAATCAGGGAAGTTAAAAGATTGCAACTCGGTTACATTAACGAATCAGTTTTTAGTAGATCCAGCAGGACGGTTCCATTGCCTAATCAGTAGGTTGAACCCACTGATTACTAGATTACTACTATGAGTACTAGAGCGATTGGTGTTTAACCCTCTTGAAGCGGTTAATCTAACCTACTTATAGGTTAAATAGGATAAACCGTAGGATAAACCGTGATTTCATTTGAATCCATTGATCATTTTACTCGGTGTTTAATGCCAAGGGTACTAAGGAAAAAAACTCTCCAAAGAGAAGAAAGGTATATGTAAACTGCGAAACAGGGAAGACAAAATAGAAACTGTCAAAAAAAGGTATTCTAAAAATAACAGAAGAATTTTGTAGAGTTATACGCCACAGATACGAAAACAATTGCCACTAGTTCGATCCCTAAGAGTATGAATCAGGGCTGAATGGAAATCGCGAAAATCTGAAATAAAAATGGCAATTTCTGCTATGAAAAACAATGAAACTTCTTGAGAGGACGAAGTCATCGAATTAGGGACCGATAAGTTACTTCAAAGCCTTAAGACACTATTTAACGAATGTTTTATACAAGATAAAATACCACAACAATGGAATAATGCAACCATCATTCTGATGGGCAAAAAAGGGATTACAAACCTCACCAATTACCGTTCTATCGGCCTGCTTTCGCATATGTAAAAGCTATTTACTAGAATTATAGTAAATAATTGTATTAAATTATTCAAGAATATAGACTATGTGCGAAACTTGACCTTTACCAGCCATGTTTTTAAGACTCTTATAGAGAGAGAGATCTATCGAATACAATAAACCACTCGTACTAATACTTGTTGAATATGAAAAAGTTTTTGGTACTATCAATCAATACCAAATGTTAAAATCACTGTCTGATAGCAGAATAGACCATCGATACATCACAATAATAAAATAAATATATGAGAATACTACAGCTGGTGTAATATTGCAGGAGAGTACAAGTAAATTCATAATAAATAAAGAAATTCGGCAGGGTGATACTATTTCACCAAAACTATTCTCGAATCTGTTTAAATTTGTAGATCTGGAAAATCTTGGTATCAACATAAACGGAGAAGAATACATTCCATCTCTTACACTCTTGAGATTTGCAGATGACATAGTCTTAATAAGGGATAGTATTGACCATGCTATGCTCATGTTGCAACGATTAAACATCGCTCCTCATAAAGTTGGAGTAAAAATGAATGTGTCAAAAACTCAACTGATGACTAATCTCGTACCTAGCGAACATGTACATAGAGAGGATGTCTAGGTGGAAGAAACTAGCTCTCATAAATATCTCGGTCATGAAATCCGCATAAATAGAGATAATCAAACACATGAACTACTTAGACGAATAGGTTTGAGTTGGGCTGCTTTTGATAACCTGAGGCATATGTTTAAAACAGAAATTCCGATTTGTTTAAAAGAAATGGTTTTCAATCAACGTGTTCTGCCTGTTCTTACTTATGGTGCTGAGACTTTGACACTATGGAAAATGGTCACGCAGATAATAAGAGTGGCACAACGTGCAATGGAGCCTGTGCTGGGATTACTGACGCAGCAGAGAGAATCACAACTCTAAAATGGCAAGAATGCAGGAAGATAGATCGACCAAGCGGAGTATGGAGTGCAGGCCTAGGCAAGATACATCTAGAAAAAGAGGACGACCCTCAACTATATGGTTCGATGATATTAAACGTATGGAAACAAATTGCATACTAGCGGCACAGCATAGTGAAACGTGGAGGCATTTCAGGGAGGCCTACGTCCAGCAGTGGACAAACACAGGCTAATTGATGATGATGATGAATGCTATAAATTATAACCAAATTGAAAAGAATATATAGGTATATATATATTTCATAGTAGCAAATAATACTCAGCCCGCCAGATCTATTAGCAGGTAGACTATATTTCAGAGTATCTTATAGACATTTTCAGTTTGGGCATCTGGTTTCAGTTTTGCATCTAGGTGGATTCCAAGAAACCTGGCAGACTATTGAGCTTGACTGTGAAGTACTTTCCGAAGAGCAAAAATAATTTATTGTGTTTCATTAAGGTCAAAGTTTTTTATATCGAGCTAGCAAGTACTGCAGCATTCATTTATTATAAAACTATTTTCTTTTCTAATTTTTTAAAATATATATGGCAGAGTGAGTTCCATCAATTTCATACAATGATTTGGTTGTCATAAATATATGTTGATCGTTGTCAAATTCCGCCAAGCCAAAACTGGTTAGAAGTAAAGCTTAGGAAACTGAAATCTCTACCAATTTTTCCTTTTTTTTTTGATTTGGTGTTTCAACAGCTATTTATACTAGACGTAGCAAAATAGTGCACCTGGTATGACGAGGCATTATTTGTACTCATTATCATACCCTTATCCCGTTACTTTCATAATAAGATAATCTATTTTATATTCGATCTATATACAGCTTTGTCCAAGTGACCATTTTAAAGCAAAGTTTGTTTGAGTAAAAAAAAATTGAAGATATTTTAATCGCCCCTACGAAATCATTATCGCACCATTTAGATCGCTCCTCAATTAAACCAAACCGTATTCATATGACGTGCCCTCGCCGTCCCGAACCTTTAACTAAGCAGTCCCACCTTTGTACCAACGATCCCACTCGAGATCCTCATCGAAACGACTCTCCGCGTCAAATTCACAGCAAAACTGAATTAGATTTATTATAAAGCTATTTAAGAACACACAAGTGTATTAAACGTGAAAGCGGTCCGGATAAAGAAAGCTGAACTTCGAGTGGTCTCGGCGATTGTTGGGGCCCCGGTCTTCGAAACAAGGTACTCGAGTCGAGTGGACGGTGGTTGCCCTGTGGGAAACCACCGGATCCCACCGGGGCGGACCAAAAAATTAGCTAGGTCGGTTTTTTTAGAAGTATATGGAAAAAAGGGTTAAGGGACCAATGGGATGTCGTCAAAAGTAAAATTTGCAGGAAGAAAAACGAAGGGTGGCTATCAAAAATATATCGAGTGTTTTTTAAATTTCACCTCATAGTAGGCTGTGGATAGTTGTTTGTGAATGCCTCAATATTGAAATTTGTTGGTAAGGTGCATTCACAAACAATTTACCACAGCCTACTGTGAGGTGAAATTAAAAAAAAAACCCCAGTTACTTTAGCTCAAAATGCGAGTAGTGATCCCAAGATCATTACTCTAAAGCACATTTCAATAGTCTGATCCTGTATAAGGATTTTTCAAATTTTACCACTTTTTCGCATTAAGCGTTCTACTCTACACGCCTTACATTACGTAAGTGAGATATATCATTACAACAAACTAATAAAAAAGGAATATTTTAAAATCTGGATGTATTATTATCTGAAAATAGTTCCAAGTTAATTAACTTACAATTCTCTTTAAAATTGCTTTACTCGTTTTGAAGAGGCTTCAAGTTTTCAATGCTTCTGGTAAATCAAAAGAATCGTTCAAAGAATACGGACCTCTTTATCGATATCACAGGAATCTGTTTCTGTGCATAAAACACAAGTCAGGAGTATCGTCGTATAAGACGTGGAAGTATATTAATCAAAATAACACTAAAAATCTCTCAAGTTGTTATTAAACTTTCCCTTGGTATTGTTCCATTCAGTAAATACTTCTATTTTCCAAATGCCTACTTGTCTCAATTAAATATCACATTCATAAATGTAAAAATATGGAAGTCGGTATAATCAAAAATAGGGAGTTATATGGAAAGCAAAAGAAATGCCGACCGTGACAGGACTCGAACCTGCAATCTTCGGATTCGAAGTCCGACGCCTTATCCATTAGGCCACACGGTCGTCCCAGCAACCCTTGAAACCCACCCTTAATCAACACGTTTTTGGAGCGATTCGATCAATACTGGAGTAGACGCGCCAAATTCGAATTTCACATATTAGCGGAGAAACCTTTTAAGAGGGTTTAACATTAAAGGTAGAAAAATACAATGTAGGTAAAATGCAAGTTATCGGAGGGAGTGCAATACTGATAACTGATAAGTATTGTAAAATCAATAGAAATTCTCCAGTTGTAATAGAAGAATTATGGTAGGGTAATGTTCAATAATTACGAAGGCGCAGGTGGCGCATCCGCCATAAAATCGATTACTTGAACAAATTCGTAACTTTATGCTGAGTTTATTGCCTCTTGAACTTAGTAACCTCGAGGTGAAATAAAAATAATGTTCCCTAACAGGAATAACTGTATTTTATAATAACCTGAGTGGCCTATGCAAAAAGCAAATAAAACTTACCTTTCCAGACGTCACAACTGTAAATGTCATTAAATTAAACACTTAGCATAATTTATCGGTTTTGTCTCATTTTCATATAATCTTGGTTTGATCTCAAAATAAATGAATATCGTTTTGGAAAACACTCACTGATTTTCTGAGGGAAAGTTGAGTGTAAAGTCGGTTTCACATTTTGATTCCAAGTATTAATTCTTTCCAATGAAATTAAATTTTGTTGAACAGAAAAGCTTTGAACAATCAATTTCAGTTTTGGTGTGGGTATTAATAAACGGCAAGCAGCGCCTATTTTTGGTTCAAGTGGGCCCTAGGCCCATATACCATCTGGGCCTCGTAGGGATACTTAGGTCAATCTTGGGGCCCCTTGAGCCCATGCAGATGCAAATACCTAAAACCTATCACATGGGTTTTATATATTTTATATATATTATTATTAACCCATGTGATAGGTTTTAGGTATTTGCATTGTCATAAAAGTTATTATGCTCCTCTACTTTCGAGAATCACTTACGGATTAACATAGATAAACTGGGTTTTGTTATTTTTTGTTGTTGTTGTAATTTTAAATAACCATCTCTTAAATAGATCATATTACTAATAGTCTAAGAGCTGGCTACAGAGGGGAAGGGGTGACTCGGTGCAGTGGAAATGTTATCAATTACAGGCTCGGTTGTTACGGCCATGGCGTAAGGCCAGAAGGTACCTTGGAAGAATAACGGGAGGATAGGGTGTTAAATATGCATTTTTTTATGTAAACAAATTGATGAGGTGCAGTGTTGAAAATTTGCAAAATAATCGGAGATGGTACAAGCAAGTAGGGAAAAAATTGCCAGAAGACTAGGTGGAAGACAAAGACTCGCCAGAAGGCGCTAATGTTGCGAAAAAAATTGCAATAATTATGTGACTCGGTGCACTTCTGGCAATTTTTTATACTTATTATGTAATTCAAGACTAGATCACCTGCAAAATGCCAAAAGGCTAAATGGAAGAACGAGAGAGATATTAGCGATACTCAGAGCGTCGGTGGCCCACGCGATGACTCGATTTATTTTGTATCTTATATTTTATATCATGGGGTGCACTTCTAGCGATTTTATTAACATAATTAAAGATATATTTCATGAATAGTTTTTGCTTCCTTTTTGTAACTGTTTTCATGACAAAATTTAAGAAGATCGTGCACTGTCATGGTTTGGTTTCATAGGGTCATTTCAATGTCAGTGACGTCAGTGTAACCAACCCAGGCAAAATTCCTTAGGGTAATACGTAAACTTGAACAGCCAAAATTTAATGAATTAATAAAGCAAAGTAGATAAAACAGTATATTACACTCGTTTAATAAGACGTATTGTCACACTCGTTCTATTAAAGCACTCTTCGCTTCGCTCGTCGTACTTTAAAACTCTCGTGTGACGATACTCCGTCTTATTAATTTACTATAATATAATATGTACTATTTATTCTTCTTTATACTTTTTTCCAAGCCAAACCAAACAAACCTAACCTTCCGGACCGTAGTCGTAGGCCCAGAAACGTTTCCGTGAAGGATTTTCACGTTCCGTGTAGATCTCAATCCAAGATGTCTACTGTCAGTCTATTTACATTTAAGAGCAAATTTTATAATGAAATATCTCGGTTGATAGACGAAATGAAGTAATTGCCACACTCAGGTAGGTTCTTCTTTAGACGCCGATTCTGTTGATATAATTTTTGTTATTGTACAGTTAAAGCATTGTGTGAAACGATTGATAGCTAGCGTCACCACGGAGAAGGACCCCGACAATATAAAAAAAAATGTAACACGTTGTCAATAAACAGCTAGCGCGGCGCGATAATTGGCCTTCCGGGTCGTACGGTTTTTCGGCGTTAACACCTCTCGCCGATTCAGCGCTTCGAGCTGTGCTTCCATAAGAAAGCTATGATTCCAAAAAAAAACAACAATTGGGTCATGGCGTGATGTCCACCGACGCTCTGTGAGTATCGCTAATATCTCTCTCGTTCTTCCACTTAGCCTTCTGGCGTTTTGCAGGCGATTTAGTTTTGAATTACACGATGAGTATAAAAATTGCCAGAAGTGCACCGAGTCACATAATTATTGCAATTTTTTTCGCAACATTAGCGCCTTCTGGCGAGTCTTTGTCTTCCACCTAGTCTTCTGGCAATTTTTTCCGTACTTGCTTGTACCATCTCCGATTATTTTGCAAATTTTCAACACTGCACCTCATCAATTTGTTTACATAAAAAATTTGCATATTTAACACCCTATCCTCCCGTTATTCCTCCAAGGTACCTTCTGGCGGCCCGCCTTACGCTATGTCTGTAACAACCGAGCCTATAATTGACAAAACTTCCGCTGCACCGAGTCACCTCTTCCCCTCTGTAGCCAGCTCTCCGTCTATAACATCCTATTGGTTATATTATATATCCTAATATTATTATGTCCTTTTACTGAGCATTTACCTCTTGCCAAGTGAAATACGATTAAGAATTATTCCTTGCTTCTTTCCTGATATAAAATTAAAAAATTATCTTGAAAATCTAATAATTCCAAGCTAGAATGACATTCCTTTCACAGCTTATTATTTTATCACAAACCAGTACATCTTTTCTCTTGTTTAAATGTAAAACAAATACATATTGACCGATGAATAGACCTGCCGAACATTTGTAACTTTTACTATTAAGGGTCTGCTGGTTTTGCAAATATACAGGAATGGGTAATGTAAATTTCTAGACTTTCGGGTTTTTTGAGACAAGATTTCAATTGCAAAGTTTCGACTATCGTTAATCTCGTATCTATCACCAGCTAAAATAATAAATTTCCCTATCCATATTGAATCAGTTACGATAGGCTATTAAGGATCAATCAACGAATAAAGTAACACTTAGTCAGTTCTTAGTTAGTTAATTAGTCAAATGAATTAACTGTGGAAATGAACAAAACTTACTTTTCAATACATAGGAATGTAACAAATGGCACCAGCGTTGTGTGAATACGTATTTATCTTCATGATGTTCGTAACAGGAAATTTCGTATCAAACATCTTGCTGTATATGTTACGTCGCTCAGTTTTATACCTAAATTAGCTATGGAATGATATTATATGTTAGTACAACTGAAGCAATACAATTGTTTAGTTTACAGGACAGCGTTTTGAGATTAATGGCTAATGTGGGTTGTAAAGAGCAGTCATGCACTGCCCATAAACTATTGCAGTTACCTATCCTGTTTCCAACTCTAGTTAGATATTCATGCTAATTTGCATAAAATTAATTATAGTTTTAATACTACTACTTCACAAATCTAAGTGACATAAGGAAGAAACGTTACAGACATCAAATCTGGCAATAATTTATCTGATTTAAGGTTGCTCCAGGTGTTAAATTCAAGAATAAAATAAAGGAAGCTGTGATGAAACGTTGGCTTTATTCATTGAGAAATTCCTGCAGCTTACATTTTAGTCTAATTAGTTCATATTGGTAATATCTTAGTCAGTCGTTACCATACTTTGCTACAATCGAAACTCTTTAATTTTTTTATGTTTGTTTGTGTTCAGTCATAAAATTCTATATCTCAAAGGTTTATATGTAAAGTATTCTGTACAATTTAATATTCTCTCATTGACTTACGATAGAATATTTATTATTTGTATTGCAATATAACGAAATAATTTACATCTATCTTTTTGTCAATGTAAACCGAAAATGGAATATCTTATATTGAGGGAAGTTACATGAAAAATGAAATCAGAAGATATGTAGGTAAACTGTGAAAATATCAAGAATAATTTAATATAACTTAACGATGATACGAACGTAAAAATTACGAATAAAGAAAAACTCGTGGAAGCGGAACCCACAGCGTTCCTGTGTTCCACTTTCACATGTAACTCATAGATTTATATAAGTGCGAGAAATTAATCTCGACAATATCGCGATCGTGTTCCAAGGAATTCATAATGAGGCGATATTCGCGTTCGTGTTCCCCTCCCGCTGGCAACATGAAGATATTAATCAGCTGTGTTTAGGAGCAAGAGTCGCGACAAGAAAAAGCTCACAAAGGAGAGCAAAAGCACAATAAATAACGGGCGGATAAAGGCCGATACACCACAAAACACAACGCATTACCAGCCAAAAGTTTTGGATGATGCGGGAAAGAAAACACAAAGAGCACTAAAAAGAAACATGTCCTCGTGTCGTGCCAACAAATATCATTTATAACACGAATTGGACGCGAAATGCCAAACAAGAATATCAATAATAATATTCGTGAACAAAGAGATGCGTGCACACTAAGAAAAAGGACGGCACCTGTTAATTTTAGGATAAATTCGAACATAAGGAGGTTTACTTATCTTTAGAATTTATCGTAGCGCCAAAGATTTTGAACAATCAGCATACTAAGATACCAAACCAATAATTTCAAACGGGTGTCTCTTTTAGACATGCCACGTTTTGGTCCGATACAATATCAAGTTTCAAATAATTTTAAAAACTAAACTCGCGACTTAAAGTTTCTTATCACATTAAAATTGTATTTAACATGATTTCAACATTTTTCTAAGTCGACGCAAGGCTTAAAAAAACAAAACTTTTGAATTTTAGAACTTAGACATCTCTAAAAGGCCCTTTAACATGGTTAAAGACTTTTAAGACAAGTATGGCTCGTTTCTTCAACTTCCTTATTGTTGAAAATACAACGAGATCAAGAATGACTGTTTGAGTTGGCAATACTGAATTTCATTTTTAAATGGTACAACTGGTAATTTGAATTTACTATTTCAAATTCACATTTCTGGTATTCTTTTCAAATTTATTTATTTAAAATGGTTTTCACGTTACAACACGAAATTTTCATTGGAATGGAGTATTTTCGAAGCAGGATTTATAACCCAATTACTGGTTGGCAGTACTCTCTCGAAGCGACATACCAGCAATTTCAGGAGTTGTTTCCGGAGACTTTGGTCACTTTTGCTGTCTTTCTGCAACATTGCATGCGAGTAGTTGAACGTTATTTAAACACAGGGAGCGTCAGCAAACAAAAATCAACTGGTAGACCATCTACTCTAAACGAGGAAGTTGTCGAGGATATCAGAACTCGAACGCAAAGAAGTCTTCCCAAATCCTTAAGACAGCTCTCTCTTCAAACAGGTTTGGTCCTTATGCCTCCTATTCAACCAATTTTCATTCTTACCCATAAGACTTCCACTTTTACATGTTGTTCTAATTCACGGTTTTACAGGTTTATCATATGGAAGTTGCTCCACTGTGCTTAAAAAGAAATTAAAGTACCACCCTTACAAAATTTCCATCGTCCCGTCATTAACCCCTCCTGATCACCCGCAGAGAGTTTTATTTTGCAATTGGTTCAATGACATATTAAATAATAATGATATCCTTGACAATACCTTCTGTTCCGACGAAGCCTGGTTTCATCTCAACGGCTATGTGAATAAACAAAATTACAGAATTTGGTCAGGTGAAAATCCCATGCTATCATAGAGACACATTAGCACCCGGTTAAAGTTGGTGTTTGGTTGGCAGTCTCAAGGACGCGGGTGTATGGGCCGATATTTTTTAATTTTACCGTCAATTCGGAGAGATATATCCAACACCTTTTGAGGCCTTTTATAAACCAATTAACAGACGAAGAGCGTCAAATTGGATATTTCCAACAAGACTCTGCAAGGGCACATACGGCTTGTGCTACTATGGGATATTTAAGAGAGAATTTTGGCGACAGAGTAATTAGTCAGGGCATTTGGCCAAGCAGGTCACCAGATCTCACTCCATTAGATTTTTCGTTATTTGGGCTCTTAAAGACAATGTCTTTAGGAACATATTACATACTGAAGAAGAGCTGCAAGAGGCAATAGTTCAGGAAGTGGCAAACATTACCCCCAATATGCTGGTGAATATCTTCGAGAACCTAAAATGGAGAGTTAATTTATGTCTGGACCAAAATGGGGGGAATTTTGAGCATTACCTTTAGCTGTTTAATTAAATCATTGTTCTGTATTTTGAGTTTCATTTTTTAAGCGTTAAGTTTTATTCACATAACCTACAATCTTATCGCTGATTGTTATGTCAAATTTTTGTCAAATAAACATATATGGTTGTAGCGTTGCAAACCCTTAGTCAAAAAAATGCTCCAGGTAGGATTGCCAACTCAAACAGTCATTCTTGATCACCCAGTAGTATCACTTTACTCACTTACCGCAAAAAATATTATTATATTAACTAAGCATATCAAAAGTACTGTTTTCTATCATGCTCTTTTTTTCAGTGTAGCCATTTTCTGCCGAAAGAAGCTCACATCCGAAGAACAAGTTATGATTAATGGGTGGACATAATCTCTCGACGGACGGCTAATGTTTCCGGTAAGTCAGGAAGTTGGGTAAATGGCCGCCGATGCGAATGTAGCGCCACCCTTTTCCGGTGGATATTAGCGGTATTATGGTAGGGCGGACACCAAGGGGTGAGTTTGTTTTGTGAGTTGCGGTCAACGTTTCATTTTTGTCGTGGAGGAAAAGAAAAAGTGGCAGATGCATTAATAAAGATTATGATTTATCGCCCAAGGAGGGACTTCATCTTACTGGGGAAAATAAAGTGGGCGGATTGATGGTGGAAGTCTGGTAATTTTAGATTTATTGTTCTTCGGGGAATTGTGTTGTAAATTTTAAATGGGGATTCCGTTGAATCAGTTATGGGTTATTTGATAAGTACAAAGTGAAACCGGAATATAGGTCTGATATCTACATATCACTTAATTTATCACCACTTGGAATGTTAAATACCAACTAGCTAATTATCACTATGGAAAGATTTTTCGATAATAGTTTTAGCATTTGATGTTGGAGTTATTTGAATACTATAACCAACATACAAATAATATTTTTGATAAAACACCTTTTTTTCTTGACAAAAGCAGTTTTTATCTTAAAAATAAAAACTGAAATTTTCAATACAACTCGGCGCGTTTCTATTCCGTTGCCCGACAAAAATATGAATTTCCAAGAGAGATACGATCTTCATTGTCAATTTGGTAACAAAGCTTTTGCTTTTCAGGCATTGTCAACTCCTCAATCAGGCGGCAATATAGAGAGCGCTGTCTAGTTAGAGAGATAGAGATCTGCATTTGAAAGAGTGGCAGCATGTAACCGAAACCGGGAAATGATATGGAAATTGCCAAGTTGACAAGGCCCTTGTGCATCCGATACGGCGTGGAAAGTCGAATTTTCAGGTATGTGTGTGATGTGACGCAGTCGCGTCAGAGTTCACGTCCTTCGTCAATATCTGATAGCGTACGGAGTTTTTCTCATTTAATTGGCGGAATGGAACGGTACAAATTGATGACGTACAAAGCGAAGAACGAACGAGATATATAACTTATGTTCTATGGATGTCTATAGTGTCTTCTTACTTTCTCAAAAATATTATTTTATTGGTATTTTTGCCCGTTGAGACTAAAATGTATTCGGCATTATTATGAACAGTCACTTTGTCTTCTCATTCTTCTTTCCGTCATAATTCTAAGATTCAAGATTTTTGCTCGAATCCAAAAATTTGGATGTTGTTTTACTTGAACATTCATTATTATAGGGATAAAAAGAGGTTAAGTTAGGTACACACTTACTAATGATATTTAAATCAAAATTTATGGCTCCTTGATTAAACTTCGTTTAATTGAAGCACGAATTTTTTTCTAATTTTACTGGAATAACTAGTTAGACAATAGAGCAGGCAGGGGGAATGCCGTTCACTTAAGGAAAATATGATATTTTTCAAAATATCAATTTTATTTCAAAATTTTAGAAAACGAGCAAGTTCGTTAACTCTTCAGTAATCAACATTTTATCACCAAACATATTAATCTTTGACCTATAAGTACAGTTGAAACCGCTTACAACGACATTGAAGGGACCAAAGGTTTTTGACGTTATAGCCGGTTTGACGTCGTAACCGGTTTTTTGTTTTTAGAGTGCTTAGAAAGTATACATTTGCATTTTAGTGAATTTTATTGCCATCACGTTGAAAAGAGGTACTCAAACTTCATTAAAAATACTATATATTATACGTAATATGTCGTCAAATAAGGAAATGTAAATGTATACATACACAATAATACATATAAATAATTCTAACAAAACCAATAGTTACACTAATAATTTAAAAAAATCAGTAATTCTAGTTTGAACGCGTTTTTCATTAAATACATTATTATTAATATGATTTTCTATTTCATAAATTTTATTCATGATATCAATTGAAGTATCCTGATTTCTACAATAAATTTTTAACGTTTTTATTGCGTTATGTCGGTCAAGGCCATAATCTCTAGGCATTTCTATGAAACAGTTTGGATTACCTTGGAAATCAGTTGTTGGTCGTTATGAACCATTTTTAGAGTCGTTAGTGTCAGGTAAAGGCATTAAATACGAAACTTTCAGATTTTCCCTCTTTCAGCGGTCCTTACACATTTAAAAACCGAAGATGTTGCCAGTAAATTTCGATAGTATTTATTTAGATTTATTAAAAATAGACGTTATAAAAGGTTTTTAGTTGTTGTAAGCGATTTTTTTAACATTGAGTACATTGGAAAATAACCGGACCTTAAGAATTTTGACGTTATACCTGGTTTGACGTTATACGCCGATGTCGTTGTAAGCGGTTTTAACGTATTAGGAAAACATTATAATAAAATCAGGTTTGAGCGCCATTGCCCTAACTTTGGGTAATGCCACTCAGGCTAAGGAGTAATGACGCTCAAACATGTTTTTGGAAATGTATCTAGTAAGATCCATTTTCATTACACCAGTATGCGTAAGATCAACCTTGTACAATTCAAGTAAAGTCTATAATCACAAATTACCATCAATTATTCCTATTTGTAGGTGAGATCAGCCTTACATAATTAAAAAATAGAGTATAATATTCAATACCAAATTAACTTCAATTATTAATATTATTAGAGGTAATCACAATGAGAAAGAGTAAGATTCTATCGTTGGGTACATAAATCACAGATGTATTCATCTGCCGAATCCCATCCAGAACATATAGCATGAGACCATAGTTGGCAGGTGGTACAGCGATACCACATTTCGTTATTTTTTCGAAATTCTTCGCAAATAATGCATTTGTTGTAGTCTTCAATGAAGAATGTGGGTGTTGAAGACTCTTCATCAACTAGTACATTCATTTCGTTATCACTGTTGTCGTCGCAAAGGTGCTCTTCATCTTCACTCTCTGAAGGATTTTCTTGTATAATATTTCGCTTGTATAATTTTTGTTTTATATTCTTATTATTTTTTTCAATGACTATTTCTTTTGTCTTGATTTTTTATTTTTTTCAGTCTTGTTAGGTTTCTTAACAGTTAAGTAAGTAGCATGCTGTTTTGTACGCGGTATGTTGCTTTTCAGCAATACTTTTGAAATGTTTTTTAAACGTTTTTCAATAGATTTCACTCATTTTCCAATATCTTATCTAAATTGTAACCCTTTTCTTATGTTCTCCGAGCACATCAATGGTGTATTTTATACATATGTGTTAACATAGAAAATAGGTGCTGTGAACGTCAACGTAGCCGCAGAACAGTGAAAATTCGGCAGTGGCTAATTCGACGTAAATACGTGTTTCAAAATATGTTTCGGCTGTGGAATTTCCATGTACAATAAAAAAAAACGCAATGCGAAAATAGGAGTTTCTACTAGCTGTACATAACCTCAAAATAATCTACATAACCTCTTTTAACTTCTGGTTTTTCTCATAGGTTTTTTTCTCTGTCAAAAGAAAACGAATTATTAGTATTTTTCTATTTGTAGTATTTGTTTTGGCCCTGAAAAGGGCTGTTTATTACCAGCAGTACTGATTGCCAGTTTCACAATAAATATTCGAAGTGGCCACCGTTTTTCTGCATGCATAAAACCACACGACGTTTCATATTATTAAAAATGTGCTGCAATGTATCTCCCGTTATTTCATTACATTACATATTAAGGTAATGCGGTCCATCCGTTCATCCAGATTATTAATCCGTTCTTTGTAGACCTCGTTTTTAAGGAAGCCAAAAATGGAAATGTCCAGCGGAGTGAGATCCGGCGATCTGGCGACCCAAATTCCTCTGCTCACAACTCGACCAGGGAAGAACTCTTCAAGAAACCTTAAATTTTCTTGAGTGGTGTGAGCTGTGGCTCCATCATGTTGGAAGAAACCACCTTAAAATTCATCAAGATGCAACTCTTCTACAAATGGCGTCAATAATTGTTCTCTGTAATATTGACCGTTAACGTGGAAGAATATTGGCCCTATTATTCTACGACGTGATATGGTCAACCATATCCCTATTTTCAGTGGATGTAAGGGAACCTCAATAAAATTGTGTGGACTAACAACAGACCATGTCCGGTAATTTTGTTTATTGACATAGCCGCTCAAATGGAACCAGGCTTCATCTGTGAAGAAACTTAGATCAAGAACATCATCGTTGTTGAGGTATTCCTGAAAAAAGTTGCAATATTGCATTCGACTGTTGTAATCTCTAGGTAAGATTTGTTGCACTATGGAGACTTTATAAGGATGCATGTGCAAACGTTTTTTTCGGAATCTTTCTAACAGTGCTGAAGGACATGTCTGTTCGAGCTGATAAACGACGTAATGAAGAATGTGGATTTTCTTCAACAATCTCTTCCATATGTTCGACAACATTTTCTTTGATCTGCGGCCTTCCAGTATATTTCCCTTTCAATATACTTCCCGTTGTCTGGAATCTTTCCACAATTCGACGGAGATGGTGTAGCAAGGCGGAGTTTTCAACAATTTTAGTGAGAAACTTCAATCGGAACTGTGCTTTGCATTCAGAAATGGATTATTGCCATTCTCCGTTCACTAGGCGTCCACTTTGGAAATGGGCTTCAATAATAAAGGTGTTTTCTTGAACTGTATACATTTCAATTGCTTAATAATAACAATTAATAAATATTGGATCTACTGATCGCTAACAGCCGTGATTGACACTTGCACAGATCGCACAGATCACAGGACACTTGTTGTCATAATTAGATAGGTTCAAATCAATAGAGCGCGGCACATCAAAAATTACATGCACAGAAATTCCAACGCCAACTACATGACAATCATTTTGAAACACGTTGTATTTTACAAGGTTGTAGCCGTGTATAATAGATATCTTTGGCTCCGTCCACCCTACCGTGATATCGAGCTATAATCAATGTTGTCAGTTGTAAGTGAAAAATGGTTAAGAAAGGTTTTAGTTAGTACATGAATTGGTGCGGAAGGTTAGGAATTAGTTGCGTTTTCCTTCAGATAGTTAATAAAGTTGCTTAAACGGTGCAGTCCAGAGGAAGTAGTCAAGACAGTTAGGATCTGGTAAAGCTTTCCTTGATATTCCTAGAAAACGTTACTTAAACGTTTCTGGCTAAACCAGTTAGTAGGGCAGGTTGATATTTTGGTTTAATTTGGGTTTAATTTCTCTCTTGCTTTCTTTGTCTATCTCTTTCAAAAAGAAAGAAGACTTGTTTTTCCTATCCTTTTTCTCTTTGTCTTAATTTCATAATTCAAATTAGAAACCAAAATTTTTTGGTATGGCCAACCTATCGCATGTAAAACTATTGGTAATTTTGGATCCATAAGTTATTATGGATCTAAGATGTTCATTATTTCACCTTTTTCTATATTTCACTACAAATGTGATTACCGCCCTCTAAAGGCTGAACTAGTTTTTAACATTACGGCATATTTGATTACCGGTCGTTATTTTGAGTGATACGAAATACTGAATTCAGAAGATATTTTTGAACTGAGTACGTATTTTTCAAACGTTCTAAAGCAGTTTAGGTTTTGTGGTAGGTACTTGTAATAAGTTACTAATTTTGAAGTATAGTTATGATCGGATACGTTTTACATGTCCAAACAGTACAACTTCGAGTGCCCAGTAGCCATATGGACTAACGCGTGTCGAACACCACGACTGCCGCAATTAATTTGCTCCCAAAACCTCATTGAACATCCCGTCACGTCTACCATTCTCACACCACTCGAAAACACAAGAGTGGCATTACAATCATCTGGGAGTAACCGATATTGCCCGGATGAAAACACTAACAAACCGGTGCGATAAAAATGGGGCGCGCATATATCTGGACAGGGGGGTCAACCGCATCCCAGCACACCCACCGTACTAATTATGCCCCCCTGCGGTCACAAAATACACACCCCGGTGCAGGGGCTGTACGCCCCTTGTCGCTTCCATGAGGTGTTATTAGAATGTTAAAATGTGCGGGCATTTGTGACGGAGGGTGTGAGAAAAGCAACATGGTAGCGATGGAAACGGAAAGCAAATGTGAAGAGTAACGCCTATGCATCTAGAATTTGTTTGAAACAGTAGGGATTAAGAGGGAATGAGAAATTGCGGTCCGACTTGGGGAGCAATTTGTGCATTTCTAAAAGGTGGAAGGCTCACATCCAACAAGAAACGTTCAAAGTGTCACCAATTCAATAAAAAGAATGTTAAGTTGTTGATATATACATCCCTTGTATACCATGCTGATTCATGTTTTAACATAACATGATACATATAACAATTAAAAATCTTAGCAACCTGTTAAAATTATTTGTTTTGAAGACGAGACTTCAAGCATTTTCAAAAGATTTGGATTCTGTTCAATAGATTTATATATATTCTCCTGCACAATATCGACAACATATTTTGTTCAGCTTGTATACTCTCGTTTACACTCGAACTGCCTTTTAAATGTCTATTAAGCCACATCATCAACTTTATAAATCAACATTTACTATAAGCTCATAATTTATTGCTAATTTATGACGCAAATCACGATTTTATTGCTCCACCCCTTAGGGAGAAAAAGGGGATAATGTGACTTAAGACTTAATTAAGCCACATCATCCACACCTGTATCTCCGGAACCGCAAGAGATATATACATCAACCAAGCGGCATATTTTATAGCTAATGTATTGCTGACGATAGGGACTAGAGCGCTGTCCCAGAACCACCCCATCGACCCTTACCATTAAACTCACCTTCGAAATATCAGAAAAAGTGTAAAAAATACGTATCCGTTAAATACAGCCTGGGCTCTTTATTACTATTTAATTTCTCTACTTTTAAGCAAAGCATGATAAGTATGATTTTATTGCTCCACCCCTTAGCGAGAAGGGGATAATCTGGCTTAAGACACAACATCCATACCTGTATCTCCGGAGCCGCAATAGATATATGCGTAAACCAAGCGTAATATTTTATTGTTAACTTATTGCTGACGATAGCCGCCAGTAGCAAAAATCTTTTTTCTTGAAAGTTGAGAAATTAAATAGTAATAAAGAGCCCAGGCTGTACTTGACGGACATACATTTTATTTACAATTTTTTTAATGTTTCGGGGGTGAGTGTAATGCTAAAGGTTGAAAGGGTTGTTCTGGGACTGCGCTACTTGTTACTATCGTCAGAAATAAATTAGCAATAAAATATGCCGCTTAGTTTATGTATTGTAATGCGAGAAGTAAACAACGCGACACCAACTACGACGCGTAAAGACAGCTGCACGAATTTTCCCGGAATGTTGTTTACGAAAAGCAATTAATTTGTGACCTTCTGAACATTTACTGCGTAGGCGTTCTAGAAGGTACGAGAAGGATCTCGATTATGGTTGGGGGTGTATATATAAGGGGGCTTGTGATCGAGGGAGTTAGTTAGAAGTAGAGAAGCAGACGTGAACGCGACATACGATGCGAAAGCGGAGCAGTACAAATAAATTTTGTAGTGTCTAGTCTAGTGTACAAG
Organism: Cryptocephalus moraei; assembly: GCA_946251905.1. Lineage (NCBI taxonomy): Eukaryota > Metazoa > Arthropoda > Insecta > Coleoptera > Chrysomelidae > Cryptocephalus > Cryptocephalus moraei. The sequence continues at coordinate 11,031,944 of OX276456.1, read as the reverse complement.
TAGTTAAGTGTGTTAAATAAATTAGTGTTCAATTAATGTAAATAAATTATAAAATAAACGTTACAGTATATATCTCTTGCGGTTCCGGAGATACAGGTGTGGATGATTTGGCTTAAGTCTTAAGTCACATTATCGCATTTTTCTCGCTAAGGGGTGGAGCAATAAAATCGTGGTTTGCCTCATAAATTAGCAATAAAATATGAACCTATAGTAAATTCTGACTTATGAAGTGGATGGTGTGACTTAATAGACATGCTTTTTAAAGTAAAGCTTCTATACTGGCGCTGCATAATGTCATCTGTATAGTAAAATGCTGGAGTGAAATCACGAAAATATGCAGTAGCGCTGTAGTTATATATAGTATTGTATATATGCTCTGTATATACCAGATATACCTATAATATAATAAATACGTTTTCGAGCATGGAGGGGAGAGAATAATTCTCCCACTCTCTCTCTCTATCTCTCTCTCTCCCTCTCTCTCTCTCTCTCTCTCTCTCTCTCTCTCTCTCTCTCTCTCTCTCTCCCTCTCTCTCTCTCTCTCTCTCCCTCTTTCTCTCGTTTTCTGGGTACGCCACGGTGTTTCAACAGCCGGTTATCAGCTCCACGTTGACCCCGAGCACGACGTTGTGGCCATCGATGTCAAAGATGTAAAGCTGTAGGATTGGCCGTAGAGATGCGACGTTGCCATTCTCACGGAAAAGTAGTGAAAGTGTCGAAAGTGTGTTGGAAAGTGAAGATGCGTGCGTAACGCACCACAATGTCACGTAGTTAGGGGCCGTCCATAAATCACGTGACGCTAAATTTGCCTTTTTTGAACCCCCTCCCCCCCACCGTGATAAACCGTGATATGCCGTAATACCCCCCCTAAGAATCACGTGATAATTTTTGACACCCCCCCCCCCCCAATTTAAAATAAATTATACCAATTTTATTATGTTTGATAAAAGAAATTTATATATTTTATTCTATATTACAGAGGAGAAAAATTAATTATAGTATTAAATTTAAAATTGGGTTGGGATTTATAAATAATAAACGAAATAAAGAAGGTATAAACTTTTCAATGTTTGGAACTTATAGGTATTTATATTTTACAACATAAATAGTCTTTAGTTTAGAGGCAATATTATTTAAACGACGTCCATTTGAGAATTCAGTAGGGATTATAAACAAAATTTCTCCTTTAAGGTTGGTAGGTAGTATTGGAAAAAATACCTGCAATTTTTGAATATCACGTGATACGATTACACACCCCCACCCCCCCTCCGTGATAAACCGTGATAAAAAGGTAACCCCCTCCCCCCCCTCGGAGCATCACGTGATTTATGGACGGCCCCTTTGTGAATTCCCACTTGTTTTATTGTGGTTAATTCGAGTTCCGTATTAGTTAGTTTTCTTCCATTCGCTTCTCTTTGATAAAGCTAATGTAACAAGCTTCGCTTCTGTCGATATAACTCCCCCAGTTCTGTCTGTTTTTTTTGCTTCGAACTGAAATCATTTTAACTTATATAGCAAATATTTTTCAATTGTCTCTTTGTTTCTAGAGCTGCCACACAAGGTTTTGGTAGAAAATTATCATCATTATCGTATAAAAAGGATATTTTTTTTCCAAATAGTAGAATGAGCAGAAAATTTCAGCTTATGTCAGCTCACATCCTGTTGCATTCAATAGCAGGATCCAAAATATGATTAAGTATAGTTTAATTAATATTCTTGTGTTAAACTAGGTCAGTTGCAAACAGGTTAAAATGTATTAGTTGACTAATCAAAATGCAATTTGAAACTGATATGATGGCCTGAATCACCAAATTGTATTAATTCTGTTATTTATGAAATGTTTTTTTTTAAATTTTAAAAGTCTTATGCCAAATTACATGAAGTTAACATTCAAAGTGTGACTTGATTCTCATGTTGCGATCTGAATCTAAATCACCAAATTTCAGATAATACTTCTGACATGTGTAAAGTGTTCTTCCAATTTTGGAACTCTCTTATTCTTTGCGAATCGAAAATTATTTGGTATTTTGATACACCTACGTCATTTTGCATCAGACTTCCCTTTTATTTTTGGAAAATCGCTGTTAATATATGTGCATACTTAATACAATTTAGTCACGTATATTTCGCTCTTGAGTCATATCCAACTCGTATACTATTTTGTGTGATTCTGTTAAGAAAACTGCGCATAAACTCTTCATTTTCAAATGGGAGCCCTCAATATGGTAAAATTCAGCCTTTAATATGTATAACGACGCCTTCGCAGTTTTGTGGCCGTAGTAATCTCGATGTGCTTTAGAGTACATATCAAATTACGTGCACATCCTCTACCGTAATGGTTTGCGTACAATTTTCTGCTCCCAATCAAGTAAATAATTCCCCCGAAGGGAAGCCCATAATGAAGGGAAAAAACCAAACAATAGTCAGACGACTACATGCAAAATAACATCCGAATGGAAATTCAAGCTTATGAGATCCCCCCTTCTATCAACAAAGCGCTAGGGTGGGGGTGCCAATCTTCGATATTTGACGCTTTCTGTCGCTTTAATCGAAGATTTAACCCTTGTACGTGAGGGTGGAGCGAAATAAGAGGTGTAGCGCGCAAGATGATGATAAAAATTGGGGAATAACAATGCTCGGCTCGCTTTCAGCTCATTCCCGCCCTTTCGACAAAAGGATTTGGGAATATCGATCGGGAAACGATGGAGGAAATTAAAAACGAAGGCTGCAAAGTGATCAGCAAGCGACCCTCCCACGCCAGTTGGAAAGTTGTACGTCAGATGCTACAAGCGAAGTTAGAAATGAATCCTACATATGAAACATTGCCAACAAATTCATGTTAGATCAATTGTACACATTTCATAGTGAATTAATTGATCGACTAAACGAAATTGTCTGAAGTTATATAGCAATTAAATGAAGGTCCAGTCTAAAAATATTATATCATAATTCTTTCTTATTATTTACCTTATTACTCTCGAGTACAAGAAAACAAAGGAAACAAGGTTTAAAACAAGGAACTAAAGTGTGTCTTTATGGGACTTCATATATTTTTGTCTGATATCTTTTATCAATTTGTCGCTGAGAATATCTTGGTCGCCAGTTTGGCCAAGGGTATCATATTAAATATTAAGTCGTCAATTAAAAATTGGAATATTCCATTCATTTTATTTTCGATTACCATATATGCAGTTTATTGATATAAATAGGAGAGTTTATAATTTGCATATGTTAAAGCACAGGACACACAGTTTAACCCAAATATTTCTTTAATATGGATTGTATGTGACACGTTTTTTCTAAAAAAAACATGCATAAAAAAGTTATGAGGTATACATAAATGAATAAAATTGCTTCCCATATTAAATTTTTTATATTTTAAATTACGTCAAAAGGATAACAAAAAATTGGCATATTGTAAGGTACATATCTGAATACTATTAAAAGGAATATTTTAAGCAGATTAAAATTTCTTTGGCAAATAACTTACAATACAAGGGCGTTGTAGGTAATATGGATAAAATTTAATTTGTGGCTACTTCCATTGTATTAAGTTTCTTCTTTGGAACTTCTTAAGCAAGGCACCGTATCTTTGTCATTTCATAATATATTTACTATTTTTGCCACTAATTCTGCTAATTCGTTACTTTTTGTTTTGTTAGTAGTCACATTATGTATGTACAATGACAAAGTATTCGATTTACAGAGGATAAGTTGATGTAAATTGCATTTTAAGGGATTCACCGTGGGCTGATTGAACTGATTAAGACGAATCCTAGCTGACATGCCCGTCTTGAAATTCATCTTTCTTATACCTGTCGACTTTATTTGACCATGTCGCGCTATTTCTGGTTTTGACTAAGATCTTAATGATGTTGATAATGATCCGACTTCCAAATCATTTAATTCAGATTGAGTGTGTTTTGATTCATTTTGGTACTATCCTCTTATTTGTAGCCACAATGGAATTTTCTTGGAATGGTTTAAATTCAGGCTGATCAGTAGACAAGTTCCTTTTATTTAAGTAATAGAGTTTGGTTTTGGAATTGGAAGACCTATCAGGAACGTTTTATCCAAAACTTTTGTAGAATTCAATGGTACATGTCTCTAAGCCTGTTTGAATATGTTATGTAATATAAATTTTTGATTCAACCATAATATTTCTTTTAACTTTAAAAGCTTGATAGATTCAATTATTCCACATTTTAAGGCATTGCTGGACCAACTTATTTGCTTAAAATGTTTGGCAGACCAATGAATTGGTTAACATTTATTTACCATTATTATTTGTTACCAATTGAAACGGATTAATAAATTCGGAATATGATTTCTCTAAATCTTTAAGTCCCAAATCCTGCTTTACACCTTATGCCTAGGAGTACTGAGAACACGTCCTTATGTAATATTGAGGACTGAGCAAAAACATAACGTCCAGCTAAATGTTATAAAATTTGTTAAAAACTTAATCCGCATCCCCAGATATGATTCCAAATTTGAATATTTTATTCCATTTACATAATTCCTTAATGAATGTTGGCGAATCAACTTGTTGACTCTGGTAGTTAGTGGTGGACACGAGACCAGACATGTCTCGTTCTCGTCTCGTCTCGTCTCGAATTTCGAGACGAGACGAGACGAGACTAGTACTGGTTCGAGACGAGACGACACGAGACATAATTTTGTCTCGTCTCGAAAAGTCTCGAAGTCTCGATTTTTTTTTAAGAAATTGCAATTTAAAAATTTTTTTTCGTTTGTAAAATGAAAGGCCACCAAACTCAATAATAATGAGGACGAAAGCGCAGGTAAAAGGATACCTAATAAAGAGTCAGGATTAAACCGTACCATTGTCTAGTAAGGGAGTAAAATTTATAATTAGCTCTTCGTTTTTTTTTAGAATTTTGGAAGGGTTTATTATACGACAGACGGACACTGGTGTGAAACGTTCATCTGAGGTAATGGACATATTCAACAGTAATGTTCATTTATTCATTCTTTCATTAGTAGCGAAGTTTTCCAAATTTAACAACTTTTCTGATAGATGAACATCTTGGCAGGTATAAATGAATTTTCCAGTTTACAAGTTCCCAGTGCGATGTTGTTGGTATTGCTGAGATTTATCCCGCATTGAATAAAATAAAACTGTAGCTGATCTGACTATTGCCGTCTCAAAGAGTTCTAAACATAGGTTATTCAGCTTCATAATAAGGACCTAATTAGTGTCCTCTAATTTTATGTCGAAAATGTATGTTTTGATTAATCACAATATTTTTTTTTTCGAGAGCGATAATATGAGGTAAATAGGTAGGTATACCATTACCAGCACATTTTTCTAAAACTATGGTAGGTAATTTTACTTTTAAAATTTGATAATTCTATCAAATAATACCAATTTCACATATAATATAAAATATACAGATAATGTTAATTTCTTATTTGTCCTTATACAGATATATAGTTTATTTTATAAGTTTATTTAATAACTTTGTTTTATAGTTCGTATCCTAACAAGTCTATTTATTAATGATATTTATTTTCGATTTTGTACCTGATCTCTGTATTCTAATTTCTTTAATTCAGTATTTTTTAAAAATGAAATATTCTTTATCAAAACATAACAAATAAAATACAACTGTACATTCAACTTTACCACACCTGTATAGGTACTTCAAGAAAATCAGTAAATGTTATCAAAAAAGTATACATTTACAAAAGTACCATCTATATACGTCTATTTATTTCGAGACTTTTCGAGACATGAGACGAGACGAGACGAGACGAGACCAGTACCAGATCGAGACGAGACGATGCATAATTTTTGGGATTTAATCGAGACGAGACGAGACCATTTCGTTTCTCGTCTCGTCTCGTCTCGTGTCCACCACTACTGGTAGTTGCCCTCAAGGCTAATTTGGAGACTTTCAAGGAAATGTTGAGACGTAGTAATATCTGATAACATATTAATTTTAGTTCCACGCCCTTCTGTCGTTAAACTGGATACTGAGTTGCAGTATCTTGATAATTAATAATACTTAGCATTAATTAAATTGAATAAAGATGGAAAAACAGCGTTATAACTATTATATTATTATACCATTACAGAAGTAAACAAAATTATGGCATTGTTTATTATTGTTTACCTTTTAGTACTAAAATTTTGTAAATTCTTTAAATTTTGTGGTTGTAAAATTTTGTAAGTTCTGTAATCTGTAAATTTGAACGAAAGAAGAGGTTATTTAGATATTTTTATTGTTACATTTGGGGTCACTCCAACTGTAAATCCAGCTTTAGACGTCGCACAAGCTAATTTTTAAATGGGAGAAATTCTGTTGCAATTATACAATTTGTACATTAGAAAAATGAAAGTATGAACGAGGATCGTTTTTTTGGTATGCAGGATCCACTTCCACACCGACGCAATATCTAGATGAAAGGGACTCAATTCCATCCCCACAACACACGCCGCCATTCTTCCATACTGCTTATAGAACCATCTTAAATGCATGATCTCACCTATTAATGTAATTTCAAGGTATGCTCGAAAGGCCCGATTCATCACCTCAACCCATTACGTCAACATCTGACCAGAGGAATATTCGACTATCCAAGCAGCGCTAGTGGATCGTTACCGAGCTGAGCGGACGTTCGTCACGTCAGAAATCTTAATATGTGCATTAATATGTCACCGGGTACGCGAAATCAATTTATTTTCACCTTTCAGAGATGAAATCGTATTATCGTTTTGGGTGAATTTATCATGCAAATGAATGCTTGTGACGGCGGGATCTTAGGATTGTGAAGGAGTATTGGCGACGCCTGAATGGGGGCCATAATGCGCCTCAAACTAATGAATTTACTGATTATAGTGTATTGTGAGGGGGCTGTCGAGCAAATCCACGCCTTGTTTTGGCCAATCATTCATCGCCGACGAACGCGAAGACGTGCGCACATATGTGGTCGTTGTATAATTTTGCCTGCAAAACTCCAAGGAAAAGGGAACTTTTTAAGCAGAATTTTGGAACTGCATTATGCGATTCCTATGCAACGTGAGTTAACTCAACTTTGGTTTACCAGGTGACTGCGAAGAAATTGGAGGAGAAATTAAGCATGTTAACTAGATTGATGCCGAATATAGGAAATCCTGCAACTGAGAAACGTAAAATTTATAATGGAATTATTAACTCGATGATTTTGTATGAGGCTCCTGTATGAATGAATGCTCTAAAAGTTAATAAGTATAAAAATTACCTAATTGTGATACAAAGAAAATCTCTAAATCGCGTATCTCCTGCTCAGTAAACACACCACATCCAATGGACGTCCACTACAGGTCCATTAAACGTACAAACGTCCATGGACCTGCAGAGGACGTTCAATGTATGTCCTTTTTCCACCAAGAGTTGGACGTTCGTGCAGGCTATGAAATGTAAATCCAATGGACATCCATGTTGTAGCATCAGTTGGACGTCCTTAAAAGACTATGAAATGGACGTCCAATGTACATCCATGGTGCAGCATCAATTGGACGTCCTCAAAAGACCATGAAATGGACGTCCAATGTACATCCATGTTGCAGCATCAATTAGACGTTCTTCAAAGACCATGAAATGGATGTCCAATGTACATCCCTATTTCAACATGAGTTGGACGTCCTCAAAAAACTATGAAATGGACGTCCAATGTACATCCACTTTGTAGAATCAATTGGACGTCCTTAAAAGACTATGAAATGGATTAGTCCCTTGAGTTTACCTGGACTTAAACCACAGTTTTATTTTTGCCCGGTGTATTTGATTAAATCGTTTCATTTAAAATATACTTTCGACTAACATTCATATTAAATTCCAATAATTTTTAATAAAACGTTGAGAATAGGAAATTTCTCTCATACAAAAATTCTGGTTCTCATCAGGTAGAAAAACCTTTCTAAACGAAAGGTATCGATTTAGGTATGCACTATTGACAACAGGTACACCGGATGAAACTCATTATATATGCAAAACAAACAAAATTCATGAGTTTTTGCTCAGCATTCACTTCAAAGTTCAACGTCTAAGGGAGTGGTTGTGTCTTAACGTAGTTCTTTGCAGTACATAGTTGTACATGATTATTTTGTGTTTGTGATTTCGACTTGGTGGTGAAGTATTGAAGTTAGTGGTACTTTAATTATATTTTTTAATTATACTTTTATTTATATGGTTATTATATATATTTATATGTATTATTATATAGTTACTTATATAGTGTAAAGTAATATGGGGGGGGGGGGAGTTAAAGTAATTTGTAATGTGGGGCATAGAAACCAAACCATATCGAATTAAGATTATATAAGTCATTAATCAAGAATAATCATTTTTTTCAGACACTGGGAGAGTCAGCAGGAATGTGACCAAAAATGACGTGGAAGCCTGCATCATGAAGTGCCTACTTTTATATTATGTGTGTTTTGTGTATATACTTATTACTTAAGTGTTAACTTTTTTTAAATTTTTAGTACTTATCAAATATATTTTTTCTGAATTTTTTTCGTAATTAATAATCTTATGGTCTACTTTTATTAATGGCCAATGAACACCCTGCAAACATCCGATTGACGTCCATTGAACGTCCAATGCGGACGTCGTTTGGATCTCTATTGTATGTAAAATGGACGTTTTTTTTGGATATCAATCGAACGTCCAATGTACGTCCTCCTGGACATCCAATGGATGTTATTTGGATATCAATTGTACGCCCAATGTACGTCCTTTGGATATCCAAAGGACGTCCATTGAATGTCCAGAAGAACGTCCATGGAACGTCCACAGTGTTATACTTTGGCTCTCCCATGGATGTACATTGTACATCCAACCGTCTTTGCGTGGACGTCCAATGGATGTCAGCCACGTCCAGTGAGAGATGTCCATTGCAAGTCCATTGCATGTGTATGTGCTGTCTGGGTGCTTACTGAACAGTTTCTACAGAAGCTGTTCAAGTGATTACAGGTATTCGCCCGATTAAAAGGCATAAAAGTATCGACCCGAAGGTCATCCAAAGGACTGTAATTCTCAGTAAGCCACAATGGACCAAAAAATTATTACCAAATATTTCCACGTGATACAACTGTTAATTCAGAACATTGGGTTGTATCCTGATCTAATTTCTGACTGATCATGGTTTATATAAGTGTTTTCTATTCTTATATGATAAAGCAAAATATATGTGTGCCCTTACTGTAATCATATTTTAGGTAGGGAAAAACACGTCGTTCACGGTGGTGAACAAAACAGATACATATGTGGAAAAGCATACTATTTAAAGTATTAAAACGAAAATCAATTCCAGAATAATTTCTATACATTTGAAAGTTAATACAAAAATTGCAAAGGAAACAAAATATCGATGACATTATAAATACAATAAAACCAAGAAGTAAACATATCTTAAATAACCTGTGATTTGTTTTCAATCTGACATTTTGTGTATTTTGTATTGTTGTATTCAATTTATTTAATTTGATTTAACAGTGTTCTTTGGATAGCTTGGAAATAGGTATAAACATATTTAATTTTTATGTAGGCTGTATTTGTATCAATATGTACATTTTAAGATTGCGAATACATATTTGTCTCATTTTTATTCTAATTCATTACGTTCCTTTAAAGAGAGCAATTAATCAAAAACAGAACTTCTATTGCATTATTTATTACTTAAGAAATATCCAAAAAAATAAACACAGGACTAGGGAAATGTGGCAAGGGTGTATAAAAATACTAATTTAAATATAGCTTAAATTTTTTAATGATGTTTAGCTTAAGACAAACTGCATATTGCTTGTGAGGCTGGCTCCTCTTCATCCCTGCTCTATACATCCAGGAGATTTATATTGTTTCCGTCGATCATTTTTGAGCAACTCAGAATGTATTTCGTCTCTCCTGTCTGATTTCTTATCTTTAGTTGATACTGAGCAAATTCTATTTCCGAGTTCAATACCGTGGGTCTTTTTTAATTTCTCTACAGAGCAATAAGGCTTTTTATGTAAATCCTGTTATAGTTCTTTAATATATTTTCGACAGTAATGAAGAGATAAAAAAGATAAATGATAAGAAGAAAAAACGTGAAGAAAATAAGGTTTTTAAATGAAAGTGTTAACTTCAAGGTATAATTTGGGCAATTATTAACTTATCGTAATGCACATTCAAAACATAAAGTTATGGTGGTAGCACCTTTACTTATTAGCTGAAATATTGCCAGTAGAAAATTGAAATCACGGAATTTTTTGCATAAATGTTGAACATCCACGTTACAAAACTCAATCCAGTTAAACTCCCTGCTCTGCATAAAAACCCATGCAAACTTATGAATTTCATAAACAAAATACCAATAATAATTCCGTGATAGTCCCATTGAAATTAACAAGACGAACCACTCTTTTCCCATACCCCTCGGTATCCATTTCGATCAATTGAAAGGATGCCAGGGTAAAGACGCCAGCTCGGTCACATCCTCGATTTTCCCAATTTTTCCATTAGAATCACGTCAGCCATTGACCTGGGACGTTCTTCAATAGCGAAAAAGTCCCGCGAAACAAAAAAGATCTAGAAAAACTAACTAAACCGATGGCGGGCTGAAAATCTGTTTGTGAACGTACAATAACATCTGAATGACGTTTAATTCCACATATCGGAGCCAAAGAGGCACCCTCTTGATTAAAATTCGGATCTGTGGGTTAACAATGAGCCGCTCGGCCCTGCCGCCCCCCACCCCCGACGACCCCCCTCAGTCGCGTCGTCTGATCAAGAACTGCCTTTTGTCAATACATGTATTTGTGATTGATTGAGTCTAAAATTGGTTTTGCTTTTTTTTCCTTTTCGAATCGGATTCATCGGAATTCGTTACGGCTAGTGCGACGAACGGACGCAACTGGGAAAAATGGAAAGAGGGGGGATAATGTACGTACCCGTGAATTTCGTTTGACAACCTTGTTGATAGTCCCGCGTTGTTAATTTTCGATAATATAATACCTAATTGAGAAAAAGGTTATGCAATTAACTGGATACATTCCCTAACTTCACTAATAGTCCAGTCATTATAGGGTGTTCACCTAGGAAAATCGACATACCCAGTATATTAACACGTAAAAACTTCTATTTTGGCATCCTAAAACTTTCCTCAAAATTCACATATAATTGTATGGCCGCAAGTTTTAATGTCGAGGGTCAAAAGTCACAAAAATCGATTTTTTCTACATTTTTTGCAAATATCTCGTTTTCTATGGGTTTTAATCTATTTGTATTTATTATCAATATAGTACAGAATTAAATTCTCTACAACTTTTGTCCTTAACATTTCTTTATACCTCTAACTGTTTTCGAGATAGAGGGCGGAGAGCGCGCGATCAGAGAATCATGTGAGGTCATGTTAGTCCCGATCAATAACTCGCAATATTAAGGTTATAAATTATTGCTAAATATATAATTATCATTTACTATTAAATTTTACACTAAATTCAATCTTTCTTTCTAATAATTCTAAAATCTATCAATTCAATAACACTCATAATCTCTTTCTGTAATTGAAAAATTATTAAGGGACATACTTTAATTACATTTTAATTATATTCTCATTTACACTAATTGCATTTGAAGCAAAAAATAATTAAGTACATCTTGTTTAAAATACGCAAACTCTAAAATATTAAATCTATCAAATGACACTTTTAATAAAAATATTAATTAAAAATCTATTTCTTTTTTTCTTTATTTAGAAAGTCATTACATTGGTATAAATTAGATTAGAGTTAAAATATAATTTAAGTATTTTCCTCAACAATTCTTTAATTACATGGCCAGGTAAGCGTTATTAAATAAATTGACACATCATTAAAAATAGATAAGTAACCAAAAAAAAAAATGAATTAAATGTAAAAGTTAATATTAAATGCTAATTAAATATTTAGCAATAATTTATAACCTTACTGTAACGAGTTTTTGATCGGGACTATCATGGCCTCACATGATTCTCTGATCGCGCGCTCTCCCCCCTGTATCTCAAAAACAGTTAGAGGTATGAAGAAATGTTACAGACAAAAGATGTAGAGAATTTAATTAGGTACAATAATGATACTAAATACAAATAGCGTAAAACCCATAGAACACGAGATATTTACAAAAAATATAGAAAAAAATCGATTTTTGTGACTTTAACCCCCGACTTTAAAACTTGCGGCCATCCAATTATATGTGAATTTTAAGGAAAGTTTTACGATGCCAAAATAGAAGTTTTTACGTGTTAATATACTGGGTATGTCGATTTTCCGAGATATTGACCTAATTCAACCTAAGATGACTGGACTATAATAGTTTATTTTTTGTGGCACACATTTCCAAGTGAATATTACTCCTCCTTTAGGTGCCGTCTTCATTCTGAAGGTTGGCAATCATCAAGCAAAATCTTCGAGCGAGCAGGCAGTTTTAACTGTTTAGTAGGTGACTCATTGACTGAACTTTACCAAAATCACAGAGAGTATCTTCTGGTTGTTTCACTTTCCTTCTTGCCAAATTGGTCTTAACTGGTTCCCATCTGGTCATGATTTTGTGTAGGGTCCTCCAGACCTTCCACTCTATATGGCTGCCCTCTGGAGGCTCCTGCTTCAAGGGTTAGTAATCTGGGGGGCTCACTGTTAACCTTTTTAGAAAACTTTTTGGCATTGAGTCGTCTTCGCGGTGCTTGGATTCCATGTAGTGAGGAAGAGGCAGAGGGAGCTGCTAAACCTGCAGCTTTGTATAAATTCTCCACAGTGGCAGGTGTCATACAACCAATAATAATTCTGCACGTGTCGCAAATTGACATGTTTTGCGTGTTCTGATCTATTCCAGATTGGTGAGGCGTATTCAACGGTGGAATAGCATAGTGCTTATACAGTTGTCCTTAATACAATTAGCTTTGCGCCCTACTAGCTTCCGCATAGGAGGTGGTTCTTAGCGAACCCCTTTTGTTTGATTTTGAGATAGTGTTGCCTTTATGTAGTGATCTGTTCAGTGTTAGACTCAGGTATTTTGGTTTTCCACGTGCTGCAGAGCATCCCCTTCCCAGACCACCAGTAGCTTAAGAGTTGCGTTTTTGTATGTAGATGAAACGCACAAACTTGGATTTTTGATGGGTTGGGTCTAAGTGAATTTTCTTTATAGTCCTTGGACATAGTTGCTAGTACTTGCTTAAGTTTCTGCTCGAAGTTCTCGAAATTTCTATCTTGTACAGCCACAGCCTGATCATCCGCGTAAAGGAAGTGCTCTGAACAGTCCGGTGTAGGCTCATCGTTTGTATAGATATTAAACAGTACAGTACACATTAACAGTAAACAGGGTACTGTACAAGCACACTACCCTGGGGCAGACCGTTATTTTGCAGCCTTTACCTGCTCTTCTTATCCTCGAGAGTGCCATAGAACCTGCGATTGTGTAGGATGGACTCGATGACCGTAAGCAACTTTTAGTGGTTGACAGTATCTTAGGCTGCCGACAGGTCAACGAAAACGTCTCCAGTCATAAGACTTTGTTAAAAATTACCCTCAATGAATTCAAATAAGGCTAAAACTTGCCCCGTGTAGGATCTTCCTGGTGGAAACCCTCCCTGTTGAGGTATAAGTGCACCATCCAAATTTCGCACTCTAGTCAAAATCGGCCTCTCATATATTTTAAATAGATGGTAAAGAAGGAAAATTGGTCTATAGCTGCTTGGTGACACTGTTTCCTGGCTTCCAGGTTTTCCTGGCTTAAGCAGAGCAATTATTTTGCATTCCTCCAAGATTTTAGTATTTTGTAAAACAGGCAGCAGGTATTTATCAGTTGCAAGACCTACTGTCTAGTTCCTTTGCCATAGTGTTTAATTTGTTCGGTGCACAAATCGCCAATTTCAGTAGCTTTCCCGTTTTTCATGGAGTTAATTGTTTCATTAAGTTCAGTTAATGTGAAAGGTCTGGCGAGGAGGTTCTTTTCAAATTCTGGGGTTCTGGGCAGATTTGCCTTTTGGTGTTTTTATGTTTTCTCGTTATCAAGCTGTGTGTGTGCTACCTGATCAGCCGTCACATTGCTCGCCTTCTTTATCTCTTTACAAAGATTATAGTTCTGATTGTAGAAGTCATCATTAAAGACGAAATTTTTGTTTGGTGGCTTTTATACAAAAGTGATTGAGCATTTTCCTATATCTGTATTAATTATTTCAATACCGTCTGAATTTGTGCACCCTACCTACGTTATTAATTAATTTTTTTCAGTCAATATTGCATTCCCGTGTTTATTATGGGGAATTTCAGTGGCAAGTCGCATACCAGGAATGTTAGATCGTGTGGCAGTATCTGTTCTATGTGTTTCTTGGATGCAGAGTACGTCGCAGCCTAACGTCCTTCAGAGGTTTCCAAGAATGCTTGTTATTGTGCTATGAATTCTTATGAATGTGCTATTATAGGTCTAGAAATATTAATCGTTTGTGGTTCCATGTGTTACGTGTTCCTCTTTATGATAGTTAGTAAAACATCCTTGCCATTGGGCAAAGACATCAACATGTCTTTGCCCATAAGTGCCAAAAGTGTGATATATGTAACCCTATCTAGCTATTATATTCGCAATTTTCAGCAATATATTCATAATTCGAAGCTTTTATCTTATTTAAAACTGCCTATTTATTATATAATGTTAATTTATTTGTCGAACTGGTTGCCTGTGGATTGCTTCTTTTCTTAGATATGTCGTCTAGTAGAGTATAGTAGGAATGTAGATTCATTTTTCTTGTAACTGGGTAACCGCGCGTGATTTGATTATCTAGAAGTTTCAATATGGTCCGTAAAATGTGACTCGATCCTTCGGTTCTTTTCAGAAATCCCCGAAAATTCAGTGAGAAACTGGCATAGACAAGAACTGTTGCGTGGGGAAATTACGTTACAGCATTTATTAAAATTCAAATTATTACGAATTTTTACAACTTCATTTTATAGAACAAAGTAATTTCCAAGAGTTTCTACCAGCAGAACCGTGTGATCGGCATATCCAAAATTGTTCATTTACATGATATTTACTTGATTCCAATATTTTAAGGTCGTATGTGTACACTCTAGAAACGTTTCTAGAATACCCATTTCTTCTACAGCCGTCTGATATACTGTCACTTACATATAATAACATGTCTTATAATTCTTATAAGAATTAAAAATAATAAGGGTATATATATTTCCTTGAGATATTCTCCAGGCGACAGTAATTCAGTTAAAAGGAATTTGCCCAATTTTATTAGTTGCTTCCTACCCATCAAATAATGTTAAAACTATCATAATACTGTTCCGTTATTCTCGTGATTTATAATTTTTATAAATACAATTCTCCTATCCAATCTTTCAAAAACATGTTTTAAATCTAGAAACATAGCCATTGTACACAACCTCTTAAACCCACTCCGCTCTTAAAATCAGTAATAATAAATTGGATTTAAGTTGTACAGCTATTTTTCTATCTAAATCCAGATTGATACGTATACACCAAATTGTCGTTATTAAAGTATTCTGATAACTGATGATATACTACGATTTAAGAATTTTTCTACAGTTGGTCGAGTAGTTTTTTTAAATTTGTCTTCCTGTGGCGGGTTTTAAAACATTGGCGAATTCGCCGTATTTAGGAGAAGAATTATTACCCACCATATTTCCTACCCATTTCGTTAACTTCGTCATAATTTTTACTTAAAATATCGCCTATGAGTTACATTAGCCTCGATTTTTCCGCAGTATCGGAATAGTTACACTGTTCCCAATATCTCGTAGTGAATGAGTTTGATTCTCCACAAGTTTTTATCCTTTTAGCTTGGTTTTTCGAATCGTATGGCGCGCTTTAGCGTATGATGTATTACAATGGAAATTGTCGCACTGCTGTTGTTACACGATGGTGAAACGTCTGATGTATGTCAAACCTCATATATAAGCAGACCGTTGGATATGGACATTCCCTCAGATATTATTGGTAAAACTTCAGGTAGATAAATTGGCAGCTGTGGGCACACCGTCATATGTTGGGAAACCGACTTCAAATTTGTTGGTACTCGTAGAATAGCCCAATAAGTCTTGAATATCTTTCTTAGTATTTAGATGTTCTACTGCGTTCTTTGGTAAATTTTCAGACGTGAAACCAACTTTGGAATCGCAAGCGAATATTGCCTCACCGGCACTTCAGTACCAGAATGGTGAGCTTGGTTCTTCATAAACTGAACAGTTTTAGGTCCTTCAGAACACTTAGACGTTTTGCTGTCCAACACGACAATATGTTTTCAACACATTTATTAACTCCACCAACAGATCCATGGCTGCGGTGTTTCTGCCATAAATGATTTCCAATTCTGGTCAAAAACCTAATCCTTCGATCAAACGATTAACAAATTCACAGTCATTATCTTTCTTAAATAACAATTCCTATAAATATAAACAATACATTATAGCTGCTAATATATTTCTATTCTCTGAAAGTAGAAATGAGATTAAGAATCCATATTAAATTCGCCCAAAATGCTTCAGGGCAGATCAAAATCTTCCTTGGTAGATTGTTAATCGCCTGGTGTGAGAATTTGCTTGATATATAAAAACCTGTGGATACTTGTTCGTGGTTGTGTCAGAAATTAGTTATATCGCTTTCATACGTTGATGTGGAGTATTTAGTTTTTTTGAAAATATTAAATTAGTTATAAGAACAGGTAAGAAAATAATGAAACATGTATCTATGTTATTTTCGAAAACGGCAGTATCTAATAGAATATTCGATTTATTCCTAATTGATCTAAACCGTTTTTTTTAATTAAATTAGGAAGCATTAATTAGGCCGTCATTAGAAATAGGAAAAGCCTATTTTTGGAATTGCCTCTATCCGATCGGATAACTCATCCGTCGTTTGTGGTTAGATTTCATCAAAAACGTATGCAGATTTTGTTGAAATGTTATAATTTATAGATATGCTTATACATGGCGTCGCATGTCATGTTGTGCCCATGTCATTAAGAGGTTTTATGATCATTTCAAAAGAAAGATGTCTTTCGGAAATATGTTGAAGTTCATTAATTAATCACATCAGTTAGCTTTACTTCATTACATCAATAATTTCGCACAGGGAATTCGTCTTGCTATTACCTGCCGGATTCTCGGATTATAAGAAAACTGGTCTAAAAAATGTCCATAATGCAATTACACTTTCCGTATATTAGTCCTATAATAAATGCCTCTTAAAAAAAAAAACAAAAGCATTAGCGTGGAATGCACAGGAGTCCCTATAAAAACATTAAGTTTTACCGTTTACCCTCCTTAATGGTTTAATGGTCAGGTGAATGCGATTGCCGGACATCGCTTTTATAATAATATTTCCTGCACTTTTCTCATTCCCCTATAGGGAAAACAGGAGAACTCAGATATAAAATTCGAGATTTGAGGAATATTCGAGACGGGACCAAAATGAGATTTCGACTCGTAAATCTCGTCTGATCTCGATCTCGCGTTCACCACACTGTGTCACAAAAAATTATTTAATTGGACGTTCATTAATCGCCTCAATTAATTTCACAAAGGCTCACTCATTATGTTTAACAGCTTATGTCTACATATTATTACACGACTATTTATGAATTGAGTGAGATGACTTTTAAACTTTGTTTCCGCCAATAAACATAAAATTTCGATATTTCTTTCAGAGTTAGCAAAATATGACCTTTTATAATTGTCGACTTTGTTGTTGGCTGATTCGGTAATTCTTACGTTAATACCATAAAATGGCGTAACACATACTAACTATATTTATCACCATAATCTCCGCTTCAATGATTGATTGTACTGTTTTGTAAGCAAATCAATTCCATACTGTAATGGGTGAAGATACGATTGTTCAGTTGGGTTTCCTTTGAATTAAAGCAGCCCAATTATTAACTTTTCTAAAATAACAACCCACACATCCACCTTTGTCGAATTTCAGCATAGCCTCCTGGAAACACGTGAGGATTTTCATTGTTAAATAGTAATTCAACGGTGAAACAATCATTGAAAACTCTAAGGCATTATTTTCGAAACATTCAATTAATCGGCCATCACTCGCTGATCTGCAGATGAAAACTATTATTACATTTTGGTGTTATAAATATAGAAGACACTGAGGTAATTTCTAAAGCGTTGTTGGCTTTGAAACTTTTATTAAAATATTTCTGTTAGAGATTACATATTATAGAGCGCGGCTGACGGACTATTACCTGACTTATTTTCGCATTGTATGTATGTTTATATCATGGATGTAGTCATATTGTATGTCAATAGATACAAAAATCTGAGAAATCTAATCCGATTCCATCGAATTTAGTTTTCATCGAGAACTATTCGTTACCATTCCAATAGTTTCAACAATTTTATAATGTATCTTTCGGAAGAATTCCATACTCAAAGATGGGTAGACTCAAAGTCACATCCATCCAAAGAAACAACTAAAAGTCGATATCTGAGGAAGAATTATTATATTTGGACATGTTTCGAAACTCTAGGATTTATCTTCAGGCAAACGTTGCCTGTAAGAAAACCAACCAATACTGTTATCTTACATACGTTTTATTATGTTATAATTTTATAAAGGTCTAAACCTAATATTATGACTTATCGTCCCTAAGAAAATAGGAATCTCTCTTTCTTCGTTTAGAAATTCTGTACACAATAATTTCAAAGTTTCTTGACGTATTTTATATAGTTAAAATTACAAGATGATATTGAACCATACCAGAACACCAGTGATGCTTATATTTTAGAAAAATATGCATTAATTGGCTTCTTCTACAATATATCGTTAATTATTTGAACCAGTAGAATCAATTGTAATAATTGAAACTTACTAACCATGGTTTTGTAGATGGTATATTTATAATAACTACAATATTTATATAACATTGCCAAAAAAAGAAACGTAAAGAAAGAAAGTAAAAACAAAAGCATGTCGTATACGATTACATATAAACACATGTCAAAATCAGTTTTCTGATATTTCGAGGTGATTTTAATGCTAAGAGTTGAAGGGGTGGTTCTGAGATTGCGCTATTACTTACTATCATCAGCAATAAATTAGCAATAAAATATGCCGCTTAGTTTATGTATATATCTCCTGCGGTTCCGAAGATACAGCTATGGATGGTGTGATTAAGTCTTAATCCAGATTATCCCTCTTGTCTCACTAAGGGGTGGAGCAATAAAATCGTGGTGTGCGCAATAAATTAGTAATAACTTAGCATTAAGATATGAGCATATAGTAAATGCTGACTTATGAAGTGGATGATGTGGCTTAATAGACATTGTTGTTTTTATTAAGTGTTCCTAAATGTCAGCGTCTTGTCCAGGGTAACTCCAAGGTATTTTGCATATTTATTGTTAAGATGTACACGTAGTTATCTATTTGCCATTCTGTTGTTAAGATGAAAGGCCGATCTTAAATCTGCTCTTCGCATAAACAGTGACGTCCATATCATCTCTCAATGTCGTCTTAATTTCATGAAAACATGTTTCATTCAGTACACAAGAAATAAGTAAAGCTAACTTATCACCAAAAGTAGCGCACATCGCCATTTTTTTAATAAATTATCTAACAAAATTGAATTAAAAGTTATCAGACAGAATATTTTATGGTCAAAGTTTACGACTCATGAACAAAACATTAAACCTTTATTTACTTTAAATCTACTAGGGAATACACGGTACCAAATACATCACAGCCTCGTCCCTGGTCATGTTGTGGGTATCCATAAAAACCAACAGGCAAAACTCCGGTGCAAGCACTTGGAAAAAGTACTTCCACATCTTCGGTTGGTTCTCTGGATCGAACGTTTCGATCATATTGGTGACAATGAACTCGATCTGTTTGTATTCGAACAGCGACAAACCAATAGGAGCATTTAAATTTATTTCCATTTGAGACGGCTTATGGTAAGCCTCGTGGCGTGTGTGATACACTTCCCCGTTGAATACCTTCGAGAGCCAATCCTTGTGCTTCTCGAAACTCTCTTTGATCTGATCGAAAGTGAGATGTTTACAGCTTTTCATGTTGGTAAGATCAGGTGCCACCCAGAGTGCAGGTCTGGGACGGTTTTCAAAAGCCTCGACGGTGGCTATGAGAGCTTCTAATTTAGTATTTACCTCTGCCAGCTTTTTGTTCTCCGCTGCGACTTCTTTCTGCTCCTGGATTATCTCCTCGATGGTCTGAGGCTTAAAGACGTATTTCTTTAGCTTCGGAGGAGATAAGATGGGAAGTTGATCATCATCATCATCAGAATCGACTTTGGGGATATTTTCATCGAATCGAGAGGTATATCCGGATGTGCTTGCTCCATCTTGCTTCGAAGTTAGTCTTACTTGACGCATTGGGTTTCTTCTGAGTGGCTCGTTCTTTTTGGAGTCATTCTTGTATCCTTTTGGTTTCCGATTTCTTTTGGTGGGTTGGACTGCCTTGGAGTTTTTTGGGTTTTCCGGAGTTTCGCGAACCTCACCTTTACTCTCGTTATCATCGGGCATTTGCGACGATGGTGACAGTGACAGTTCCATAATGCTGACAAAAATCACACAAAACGTCTAAATCTCACAGAACACATAATCTTACATTGGGATTTAGTAATGTATTTCGGGAGTCTCGTATTGTCAGCCTCGAAACACCAGATCTCCGACTGACTTCGAAAAATCCAATTAAACCTCCGCCGCGCCACAGAAAATTTATAAATCCCTCCATCCGCCATTCGATTTACGCGCGGGGCTTCGCCAATTACAAAACCTTATCGTTTTCTTTATAGTCGGTCCCGCAGGTTTAATTCCTATCGTTTGATCCGAAGACTTGTAATCACCTGAAAGGTTTCCGTTTCAGCGGACGGAATTGAAACTTATGAGTCGAATCATCTGAAACATTATTTACCTCCGCAATCAATTAGCGGTGTAATTGTCAAGTGTCGTTTGCACAGGACTCGAAAAAAATTCTGTCGATCAGGTCCGGGAGGGGAAGGGGTGTGCTCATAGATATAAAGGACGCAGCTTGGTATAATTAACGTTTAAATTACTTGGGAGTGGAAGGTAACGCTGCAATGTGAAGTGAAATCAAATTATATAATTTTACAGATAATGAATACAACACAGAAAAAATATTGTACGAAAAATTAATGAACCTCCGTTGTTAATTTTTTAAAAATTAATGTTATGTTATTAATATTATGAATTGGCAATTGTTACAATGATTTTTTATAAAAAATTAATAACTTACTGCACTGGAATAATAAATAAGTCACCACTAAACAGCAAACGAAGAACATAATACTTAGGTCTATTGAATTAATGTATGAAAATTATTAGACAATGTTCTTTATCTTTACAATGATAATTTTTTCGTCATAGTTCATTGAGCCGCAAACAAAAAAAAAATGAACGGTTTTCGTTACTTTAACCAACACCGATAGGTAAACAAAAATCCACTTTTTTTTGTGACATGAACAAAACAAAGTGTTTATTATGTAAAAATTGCCACAAAAGCAGAAAATAGCTACAGATTTCTTCTATCACCTACAGTTTTTTTGCTATGAGGTATTTTTGTTGTTTAAGAAAACAGCGATAGATATATCATTTTATTACGCAAAGAGTACCTTAAAATGTTACTAAAGATGTTTTTCGGCGATATTTTGTTTTTGAAGTATCCCTTAACAATGTCCAGCAGTAATCGGCAAGCAAACTGACACTCCACTTGACTTGGTACCGTTTCTCTATAGCAGAAATGTCTTGGTGGAACCGTTCTCCATGTTCGTCACTTACCGCCCCTAAATTTTTGGGGAAGAAATCCAGATGGGAGTCCAGAAAGTGAATTTTAAGGGATATGTTACAACTCATTTTTTTATAGGCAGTAAGTAGTTAAGTCACAAGATCATTGTAATTGTCAGCTTTCACATTTCCAAGCAAATTTGCAACAACGCTTTTAAAAGCACTCCAGGCTCGTAGTTCAGTTTCATTGAGCATTTCCTGAAATGTTTTATCTTTCATTACTTCTCTTATTTGCGGACCCACAAATATGCCCTCTTAATTTTTGCTTCACTGATTCTTGGAAATTTTTGTTTCAGATACAAGAACCCTCTTCCATTTCTGTCCATTGCCTTAACAAAATTCTTCATTGAACCCAATTTAATATGCAAACCAATACCTTTTTGGGATCAATTAGAAGTTCATTGGTAACGTTTTTTTTGTCACGGAGTTAGTGCCTGACGTACTGGGAATATAATGAAATTTTACGTATTGTAAACTCTAAAGCCGCAGGTTACAGAATATCTGTGGGTGATAGAAAAATTCTGTTATCAGATTTGACTTCAGGGTATCAAACTGCAGTAGAAACACCTAAAAATTTTCATGTCACAAATTATGCGTCTATCAGTGAATTGATTTTGTGAAGCCGACCATTAACTTTGAAAAACGCGCCAAATTTAATGCTGTGGCTAACATTAAAATTAAGAATCGCCGTCGAAAAAAAAAAAAAAAAAAACAAGAACTATTCTGCACACCACACTCTTGGTGCGAATTCTCCCCTTATGCTTTTAATCGGTCTTATAGAGTTGGAAATGCAGTACCGCGTTCTAAGTTCATTGTACAAATTGTTCCACATTATTTTGTGATAACTGGATATCGATGTAACTGTGAATTTTAGAAACATGTGTCCTGAGTAACCTGAAGATAACTGTGGAAATATTTTGTTCTCTTTTGTAACTCGACAATGTAATAATGTTTGATAAAGTGTGATTATATAAGGGATGTTATTGCAATGTTTTGCAATTTTCCATGTTGTTCCAATATTCTGTCTATTTGGTACATTTTAAGAAATTCCTAGGTCAGATATGTATTTTTGTCCCTAAATCTGTAGAGTGTAATCAGTAAAAACTCTGATTAAGCCGCTTTTTCAAAGAATTGAACAATATTAGTTCAGGTAACAAGTTAACGATTTCTTAAAACGCGTTAAATGGTATGCAGGCTTATGCTCGTTGCTTTTCAGTTTGCATTTTAAGTTTCAACCAGTAAGGTACCAATATTCAATATGACTAAGATGAAAGAATCGGTTTCTGCTAAAATACGGTTGTTTCACACAATAAAAATTATGAAATGTTGGTGATAAATGGGGAAGTATTTTTTTGTATTTTCTGCACTGTTGTGCAGAAAATACATGTTGTAATGTTTGCATGTTGTACAAATTGTCTATAATATCTTTTTTTTTTGCAGAATGTAGGTATTGTAACGCGAAATGTAAACAGCAGCGCGAAACGTGTTTACTCTTATCGGTCATCGGCGGCTTACCTTAAAGGAACGTCGCTACGCGTAATTGAGTCCCGGCAACGTCTTATTAAGGAAAAATGATTTAAGACTTTCCGGACCTTTCTACATAAAAAAAGAAGGTTCGAGTTATTTCAGGAACTATCGCGAATACAATTGAGGTGTATATAAGCGGGCTTGCGGTCGGAAGGAGATCAGACGTGAAGCCGCGAGTGAATAAATAAGGCGAAAAGCGAGAGCGTATAAATAAATTAATAATTAAGAGTGCGATATAAATTAATTAGTTAGGGAATAGTTAAGATAAATTAAGTAGTGTGTAGAATAGTAATTAGGAAAGTGTAAATAATTTAGAAATAAACGTTACAGTATCTATATAATCTGTTTCCTTTTTAACTTCCAATACTTTACATATGCAATTACAAAACAAAAAATAAAAGTAGGCAATTTATCCTGACGCAATGTATTAAGAAAGCAAAAAGAAGAAAATCAACACATTGCAAATTTATATTTTGCTTAAATAGCCGTTAATATTTCAATAAAGAAATTGGAAATTATTAATTATAAAAAACATTTCGAAAAATACACGGACATATATATTATGAAGATTGCAAAAGTTTTTTTTATATATTCTGTCATTTCATGTATTTTATAAAGCAATTTTCAGTGTTTTATTCTTACTTTTGCAATTTTTGAAGTTTTGACTTTAGATTATTAAATTTTTTTCTGAAATACAATCTGATCTTTGTTGATAAGTTCATAGTACGACATATAGGAAATTTCAATTAATTATCGACAAAAATATATGAACTAGGGGCATTAATTTGTTTAAAAAGTAAAAATTCTAATCCCTTTATTTTATAAATTAAGCGTTTCTGGACTAACATAAACTACACTTTTTCCGTTATGTAATAGTAATACGCACATTAATTTCGACACGTTTTTTAGTGACAGCCTGTAGTTACCGAGTTAGTTTTTTATGTTAAATTTGAACTGAGTAAGATAGTTTTGAAAAATTAATTTTCTTCTCTCTAATATTAATAAAAATATGTGTATTTTACTAGTTTACAGATGCAAGACGTATCAAATTAGTGGACGTAAAAAATAAATTTAAATCAAGGGTTTTTTATACTCCAAAATTAACTGTCACTAATTACCTTTGATTGAGACTCTATTATTTTTAAATAGAAGACGTAAATACTTTCCATATTGTCAATAATTGACGAACATAAATCCGTGCTGATCGTTCATTGATTTAATGTACAGAAATGATTAACTAATGCCTCTCGTTCTTAATATTAATAACTGGAGATTATAGATCTATCTTGACTAGTTATTGATTTACTGTGAGGCAATCCTAAACTAATATTTATCGTTTGTAATATCAATAACTGGTGATTATAGATCCATGCTCATTGTTTATTAATTTTACATAAAACAGTCATAAATTAAAGTATGTCGTTCGTAGTATTAACGTCGGGCGAACATATATATAGATGCTTATAGTTGATTAATGTATAGCAAACTTAAGTTTCTATAAATCGGCTCTTCATGCTAATAACCAGCAAACGTAGATCTTTGCTTATTGTTCATTGAATGCAGCAATCGTAACTTAATAAACCAAAAATTTGCGTATGACCTTAACTAACATTCATTATCATTCATTAATTCATTAATGATGCATATAATCTGCTCAAACTTAGTATTGACATTCATTGATTTAATGTACGTTTTTTTAATATTAACTACTTTTTTAGTTCAGTGAAGACTATCTACTACTTTAACCACTCAATCACTTATTAAGAATAAAAGTTTCAGAAAGTTTTAATCAAATAGGTAGCTTCGAGTTAGTTGTATTTGAAAGAATGCAATCATTTTACACATTTTACTACTTTATATTTCCGTTTTTCCAACTTCTACCATTGAAGTAGGCAGCGTTATAATGTTATTAGTAATGTATGAAAGTTGTCAACCAATATATCTTCACTGAATTACGTTACAAGAAGGTAATTAATGAACGTAGTTATATTGGCAACTGGTTTATTAATGGAAACTGTGATGGAATGTGACAACTGGAAACTAAGGTCTATTTTGCTTAAATTCCTGGCACCTGAAGTTTAGTTGTTAGCGTCATAATAGTATTTCATTTATATATGCACAGGGTGTAATTTACAACGCAATTACTTTACGATGTTGTAACTTAGCGTAAAGTTTTATGAATTGATTTTAAATTATGTTTTAACCAGGGTCGATACACAGTTGTTATTGCCGAATTGTAGGTAAATCGTTTCAAGATCGTAGAAAATCAAATGGTTTTGTTATGTTAAGTGTACATAATCATTAACAAAGTTCGTTTTGTAATATTTACTAAAACATATTGTAGACATTTGGTATTTATGTAACTATCATTTTTAAATATTTTTCGCGACAAACTCCTTTCCGAGTACATTGTCATCGATAAACAATTCGAGTTGATGGACGGAAAGGGAGAATAAATTCGTCGAGATTCGTATCGCGATATCACTTATTACGGCCTGACAAAAAATTTCTATTAATGCTGAAAAGACAAATAGAATGGCAGCAACGTCCCTTTCAGGAAAATAGCAGCCACAGATTCCTTTTCCCGTATAGCGAATTCTCGAGAGTACGCGTTCGCTCTTCGACAATACACCTTTTTCCATTCGACAAGCTCGAAAAAGCTCTCCGTTGTATGACTTTTACGTTTCTTGCTATAGCTTGAAAGAACAAAGCTCATTCTGAACCAGCTTTCAACGTTATTCAAGTCTCGATACTGATAACAATGATGCTACGTTTTATTATGGTCGTATTGAAATGGTATTGTCCGCGTTATTTTCGCTGGAAATTCTCGTTTTTCCAATGGTTGTTTTCAGGTGTATTAAATCTCCCTAGTGTTCCCTTGCTTTTCGCTTGGATTAAAAACGAATTCATAAAACGGTAACACGTACTTACATGTATATATATAAACATAATAATTGGTAAGCGTATTGAAACAATGTTGCCAGTATTTCCTGAATTAATTTCCTTTTATTACATTTGGTCATTCTGGCCTCAAATACAAATATGATATTATTTTACACTGAGAGAAAGGTTTGTTTGTAATTAACAGATTTTATACATGTTTTCAGCAAATAACTCTTTTGAATTGTGCCCCGTTTACAGCACATCGTGAGAAAAATTAAAATTTCGCTAATAAAATAATTTTATAGTGGTAATGATTGTTATGGTGGGTTTAATAAACTAATTATCCCTAGTAAAATGATACACCTATAAAGATTCAGCGAATTGTGGTAAGTTGTTGAAATACTTTAATACATAAATACTTATTTTGCATAAAAAATTATTTGTTTACAATGCCGTCTTTGTCTTCGTGAAGACTATGTTTCCTTCGTATTAGATTACGAATTAGTTATTGTGAAAACTGAAATGTTTTCAGTTAAGCTAAAAGGATGTCATATTTAAATACTCGCCTTTTTATCATCAATTGTATTTAAAATATGATTAACATAATATTAAGAACAAATATATATTTAGTATACAATACCCTATTTCTGTCTGCTTACAAAATTGTGTGGATTTATGTTTAACTAGCGTTTTCGTTCTCAATACTTTCTATAACGTAAGCACCAAATATATGGTTTTCCTTGTATGACGGAAAAACAACTACAGTAACACAGAAAATAGAAAAAAAATAATTGACCTATTCCTAGTGGTGATTAATGGAACGGTTTGATTAAAAGGGTCAATTTTAAAATATCAATTCCAAATTAACAACATATAAATAAATACAAAATTATTGATTTTGTTACTATTTCACTAACAGATAATAATAAAACTGTTTCCTAATTTCTAACAATATCTATTCATTGTAATTATTCACATCAAACATGCTAATGATTGTTCCTTCCCTAATAGTTTCTCAGTAATACCGAAAGTAATATCTTTTGAGGTCGATGTTGGCAAGGCTTCCGAGAAGATTATCATTGGCGGTGGTTCAATTAGATCTGCACTGAATCTACATCGATATCAACATAGTGCTTAACTGAATAATAAGATAGGTCAAAGACCTGTCAGAGATAACTTAAAAAAGAGTATTAACTTTACTTTGTGTGGATGCACACTGAACGAATGGACTGATGGGAACTGAATAAACTAAATTAGTGTCACTTGACCGGGGGATGTTTTCTTTCTTGTACTATACTTAAATATGTTAGAAAATACTCCTTTAATCTATTTATTAATTGTGACATTCTACCTATTTTCAGGGCCAGAGCTTCTGTAATAACTTTACCTTGAATTATATCTACTAAAATATCTAAATCAAAGATTAAAAAATGGGAAAATACAAAATAAAAAATGTTTGAGTACATTTAGAATTTTCAAATTAAAAAAATTATACATACTTAAACTAAGGAAATCACTGTCTAATAACATTTTACTAATAAAATAGAGCTAAAACACACCCCCACCGAAGTCCCAAAAGTACTAGTTAATGTCGTGTATCCAACAAAAAGGTTTCCATCAACGATTACCTTATTCTACACTTTATATAATTCTTACATTTCAGGAATTTCCTATTCATCCTTTCGTGCAATCTTAAAACACTTGCACCTACGACCATATAAATTTACAGTCGTCCAACAACTGCGCCCTCCTGATTTTCTCCAAAGAATCCACTTTTGTCACTGGTATAACAATAATCTACTCAACAACCTTGACCGGCAGGATATGACTTTCTCTTCTGATGAGGCATGGTTTCATCTCTCTGGATTTATTAATTCACAGAATTACAGAACTTGGTCAGCACATAACCCCAACAATATTATCCAAGTCCCGTTACATCCACTCAAAATTGGTGTCTGGGTGGCAATGTCACGAACACGAATTATCGGGCCAATAATTTTTCCTGAAAGGCTTTTGTTGGAGCCATTTATAAATGAGTTGGATGACAGAGAGTTGACAAAAGGTTATTTTCAGCAGGATAATGAAACTGCACACACAGCACGAGCTACAACTTCGTTCTTAGAGGAATTCTTTCAAGACCGTTTAGTTAGCACTTGTTTGTGGCCTAGTAGATTTCCAGACTTGACTCCCCTGGACTATTTCTTGTTCCCTTATTTAAAAAATGTTGTATTTAGAAACCATTTGGACAATTTGCAAGTATTGCAGCACGCAATTGAAGTGGCTATGGCAAATATTGGACCAGATATTTTAGTTAATATTTTGAATAATTTATCGCGTAGAGTTAAATGTTGCTTACAACAAGAGGGTCAACATTTTCATCATTTACTGTAGCATAATCTAACTTGTTTCTTATCTCTATACAACTGTACATCACCTAAACTAAAAATGAATCAAAAGTAAACAAGTTAACAAATGACCACGCTAACCAACTACGCAGGGTGCCAACCCACAAAATTTGCTTCATTCATTAAAAATCACCCGGTATTATTTCTTCTATTCAGGGGCGATGTGGCACCAGCTCAGTATTTTTTAGGGAGTACCATCTGTGACTGCTTCTTTTAAAGAGGCCAAAACAATCCCCTTGGGAAATAAATTCTAGAAAAAACATGGGATGCCCTTATGAGTAAACGGTACTATCAAACCGAAGATGAAAACGCAGAAAGTTCTAAGGTAAGAGCGACGCGACCACTATTTAAAACAATGGTAATTTTTTACTCTCTGCTAGGGCCACGTCATTCCCATCACTATTTCGAACGAATTTCGTAGCAACTATGACAACTGAACAAGCTAACGAGTTTAAGTATCTGCACATGTGTTCTTCTTAGCTCAATCGGAGTCTACTGACGATTTAGTCGTCGAAATAGGTAAACGATCAAGAGAATGCTACTATAACGTTTATTCTAATTTATTTACATTGTTCTTAATTATACACTACACACTACTTAATTTATTTAAACTATCAATGAACTAATTAATTTATATAACGCACTTAACTTTTTAATTTATTTGTACAATTCGCTTGTCCGTTTTTCGCACTGTTTACTCTTTCGCGGCTTCACGTCTAATCTAATCTCCTTTGTCCGCAGCGTTCAATTTTATAGCCCTCCATAATGTATTCTAGAACCTACTAGTATTTGTTCGATAATTATTTTCCTTAATTATGCTTTTCTAGAAACGCCCAGAAGGTAATAAATCATTCTTCCTTTACTAAGATGTTGCCGAAACGTTCGGGACGGTTTTTATTGCTCAATTAAGCCTAGCGGGGTTCCTTTGAATTCCTTCCTGTTTACATTTTGCGTTGCACTACTAATACTAATCTATTTCAAATTTAACTCACAAATTTCATTCATTTTATTTATTCAAAACAATTGAAACATAACCATTACTATTTGATAAATGTAGGTACCTAGTTCTAAGAGTTTTATTACTTGCGTAGCGTGAAAACAAAATTAAGTCTCTAATAAGTGTTTCACTTGATGGTAGTAGTGCAATCTCACATGATACTTTACACATTACCCATCTTTATAATGTTATTGATATTTTTTGTGGTGTTTTTTCCGTTACTCAATAGTGTTCTTTACGGAGCTGCGCTCGCTGGATGGTATCACCTAATACAATGCCCTCCCTACTTCATTTGGATCTGGATGTGGTGCACTTAAATCTATATTTTTGTCTCATTTGGAATCATCTTCATATTGTAAGAGGTTATTTTCTGCATTTGCAAGGAAAACTTTAATAAGGAAACACAAATTTCCACAGTAACTTACATAATAAATGTAATTATTCAGTGCATTTTAGCACAAATTGTTCGTAAATAAGTCACTATACCTGAACGTTCCGGATAACCGGCATATACCTGTTCGACGTGCGGTAGGCATCGAGTATTGCCATTTTCCGCGTCGGTATGTCATTTCCCCACATTGTTATAGATAGATGGCGTTGTTAACAATGCATACAATCCTACGTGCGTGTGTGTGGTCCCATTGTCGACCATTGTGTCGATTGGGCTGACATACTACAACTATTGATACAGTCAGACTACAACAACGATAGATTAACTATTCAGCGAATGATACACCTATTACCTATGTAAATTGATTGTTGTTATTTGCGATTGTATAACAGAACACTGCGCTTTATCTTGGATGGTATCCATTCGATTTGAAGCATTTCGATTGCAGGCGAAACATTCCAGTCGACATTCGCTTTACACGGGGAAAAGTGCTCGTTAAACACACCTCAAATACGAAATTTTCATTGTGGAAATAAATTTTTTTTGTATATCTACAAATGAAAAATTTTGAAAAAGCGTGTCAATTTTTAAATACTACCAATTACATAGATATCCTTTTCAAAGTTAAATGTATCATTCAGTACAATATAATCCAATATAGGGTTGGAAGTCTTTAAAATAAAATCTAATAGGTATATGAAAATACGCTTCTAGAAATTAATTGAGTTAAATTAAACACAACCGAATTTAATTACTTACTTCATTATAGACACAAAAGAATACTATTCGTTCGAGTTAAACAAAACGATAATTTCACTCGACATTAATTAAATCGATATTGACCTAACCAGTCGCGACATTTTAAGTATTACGTAGAAACTGCTCGTAAAATTTACATAGACTTGACAAACCTTTTCAATTACCCTTTTTATTACTCAATCGGCGACAGTGCATTATCCTGATTACGTCTGAGAAGATTTTATTTAATCCTTATGTGTGGGGTCTCTGAATGCATTCAAAAAGAATATTCAATGATGTACTGCGACAGTGTTGTGTTCAAGACTATAATACAAAAAAAAAAGATTCCAATCACTTGTACGGAGATAAACGATTTTCGAAAGGTTAAATGTGATTGCATTTCAATGATCAATTTATAGAGTGATTTGTACTTGTACAAGATGTGAAAGTTAAACGATGTTTTAATAAACAAGAAAAAAATGATAAGTAA
The DNA here is from genome assembly GCA_946251905.1 of Cryptocephalus moraei. NCBI lineage: Eukaryota > Metazoa > Arthropoda > Insecta > Coleoptera > Chrysomelidae > Cryptocephalus > Cryptocephalus moraei. Next base: position 11,000,699 of record OX276456.1, on the reverse strand, counting down.
ATCAAGCGGGCGATTAATCTTGTACAAAAGAAAACCGAAATTAGCATTTAAATTTATTCATCCCTTTCGTATTTGAACGTGCACGCACCCATAACATTGACAAATTAATCGAGAACTTTTGAAAGCAAGCCTTCCTTTGTGCGTGAGGCATATATTTTCACGCAAACTTTGAATCGGAACAATTTCCTCGGAAGAAAAATGACCGACATATATCTCCTAGTGTCTTAATTACACGGGCCGCTATAAAAGCCGGTCATAAATTTATCAATTTCCATTTAATAAGTGGGTAAATATTTTTCCTGGCATGGGATATTTAATGTTTTGTTTGTTTTGATATGGGCGACAATTGAAGGGTAATAAAAATTTAATGGCTTTTCATTAGATTTTCAAGCTCGGGAAAGGTTATTGTTGGGTATTAAACCAGGATCTAAGCACATATGACACTCTTGTTGGATCCCGAAGGATACACACAGTAATTTTTCTGCTACAGGAACATGCGAAATATGGATTGAATTCACTGAAGAACATACAAGGGATGTATTATTTATTTCACTAACGATTTTTCACGCACGACGCGTGAAAATAATCCACGAGAAGCTGCATTGTAAATGCAAAGGTAACGGAAATTAAGTTTTGTGCAATATTTTACTCTTTCATTATTACAATTTCGAAATAGATATTTCCCTAGATCTAATACACCCCCCTCCGGGAAATCCGTCTCCCCTCGCAACAATACCGTAGGGGGGGCGGAGGGGATCGGAGGGGGTGTGTATCACAAACGACGTTCATCCTTTGTTATGCGCACAAAACAATTATCCTAGTGGAAAGCGCTTTTCCTTTCTCTGATTGGCCACGCGATTCGCACAATCACAATGTGATCCTCTCCTCTTGCAGTCTTCTTTGCTTTGTCCTTTCGGGTGTGAAACGGGAACTCATATACCTTCAGGTGCGCACAATGAAGGAAATTAATGTTTTTCGGCAGCGGGGAAGGTGTTTTGTGAGCTCTCGCTACGAAAGATATCGCAGCTCACCGACGAATCCTCCATCAGGATGTTTTAATTTATCATGGAGAGAAGAGAGGGGGAGAGAGAGGGAGAGAGAGAGAGAGAGAGAGAGAGAGAGAGAGAGAGAGAGAGAGAGAGAGAGAGAGAGAGAGAGAGAGATAGAGATGTGCGAGAGAGAAAGGGAGATAGAAGGAATCTTTTCGAAGTTACGTTTTTATTCGACAGGAAAATGGGGATTTTTAAAATTCATCTTTATTTGTCATTTTCTCTTCTTGAGTTGTGTTGTTATGTAAATTTTACGGGGAATGTAATTTAAAGTAGAAATGAGCGCACTTAAAAACGTGACATTAATTCGGAAACACCAAGGAATCCAAAGATGCTTTATTATACAACTCATAAGCGCTTTCCTTACTAAAATGTCAGACTAGAATTGCTATATATATAGTGTCCGGTGAGTATTTGGCAAACTATCGACAGTGTACTGGACACTGAAAATTTTGAAATAACTTTTAGGTCATAATTTCTAAATGGCACAACAGACTTCAACAATATTTGATGTGGATGTATAACAGATACATTACAAGATAATACAAGATGGATGCGTAACAGATTGAAAACAAAATTTTTTGGTACTAAACATATTTTCAAATTTCATCGAAATTCAGGTACGGACCAATGTTTACAGTATTGAGAGTTTTGGCACGCTAATGGCAACCTTGAATTTTATACACATTTCTTAACGGAAAGGTAGCCCTGTCCGAAATTGATAGATTTAACGATTTCGGAGTTCATATGACCTTCTTATAGCCCAAGAGCTAGCTACATAAAACAGTATCGATAAGGAACACGACATTTGAGTTCATAACTAATTGTAAATACATTAACCCAACACTAAATGGCTATTCTGCCGGTCGCACATTAGCACACATTAGCAGGTCGGAAAACCCTTGGCAGAAGGTCATGAAAATCGCCCTGTAGGAACTGAAAGTCATGAGTGACATGACACACGCCATGTAGTTTCTACAATGCGTTTTTCATAACTTTCAGTTCCTTTTGCCGAGGGTTTTCCGACCTGCTAACGTTCTGCCACTGTTACACCGCTCTTAGTCAAGGTTTAAACAATGCCTCATAAAAAATTTCACGCGTGTACCTTATCGGTTTTTCAGGCATGTTTTTTCCGACGTGGAAAACTGGCCGCCATTTACATAACCGGCCTAGGCGAACTGGCGGAATAGCCATTTAGTGTTGGTTTAATGTTTTTACAATTAGTTATGAACTCAAATGTCGTGTACCTTATCGACACTGTTTTATGTAGCTAGCTCTCCGACTATTAATGCACTCTAAGCTGTACACGGCTTCGCCGTTTCTTGGAACGGCACAAGTTGAAAATGCGCAAGCCCAGATGTCACATTCATGACAAACAGTGCTCTTTTCAAATGCTCCCAAGTAATTTTAATTAAATAGTTATTTGTTATATTAGTTTGATTTCGATTTTGAAGTTATCTCAAAGAACGTTTATTCAAAGCAGTAAACGTCATATGAGTGTTGTCTTTTTGAGAATAACTCATTGCTGTAATACTATTCGATATGCTCCTGGAATGTCGTTTCAAGTAGAGCAAGAAAAAATTCCGAGGGCAAGAAAATGTATTGAAGATACAAAAATACAAATATTGAAGAATACAAAGAGCTCATTTTAAAATATCTGTTTAGGTGTTCGCGATCAATGATGTAAAACATTTTGGGATTCAGTAATTTTCAAACTTTTATGAAAATAATTGTTCACTTTTTTCACATCGCACAAATCAAACAACTGGGGAGGTTGGAGTAAACCTTATTACATTTCAAGTATTTTAAGGTGATGCGTTTTCACAAAACTGGTCCAATTCAGTCTCAAATTGACTTTTGCAGTTGCGCATTTGAGTACAAACCGCATACGCAGCGGTAAGCGCTTTCGCCATTTAATATGGCCGCCTTCGTACATGTAGATTGGTAAGAAATTCACATGATATCATTTGATCGATTTCGAACAAGATTAGCTTTCATTAGAAAACTGTAAGAAAAACTCATTGTAGCTACTTGCTTACTACGACTCTCAACACTGTAAAAATTTTGAACGTTTTCGCAAATGTGATCAGTGATAAAACATAAAAGTACACGTACGTTATATATTCAAACCAGTCGTCATTCAAATAAAATGTGCGGTTATACAATTATTAACATTAATGACAAAACGTCCTACGTTATCTAAATGGCTGTAAATTTAAGGACAATATTTAGAAAAATTTTATGAAATACTAGGGTTATTTTGAAGTCTTCCGAACATTGCCGACGCTTTGTTGTGTACTTATCAGACACTCGTATGTAGCGTGCCCTCTTCCAAAGTCAAACATAAATTTTATACAGTGTAAGTATTCAAAGTGTCTGCCAACATCTTGCCGACTGTACTAATAACACCAAACAAAAAATAACTGGCAGAAGGTTGTCAAGGTAAAATGGTTAAAATAAGAAATTTGGGTATTTACATATTTACCGTACTCTAGGTTTTCTTGACTCCATAATTCCGAACAACGAGACTCTTAATTACCATTTTAGTATTAGCTCTAAAAACCATTCGAATATCTGGGAGCAGACACCTTAGCTCTAAGGGCTCAACTCCTTAAATCTGTGGAAAATATACCGGAAGACCGTTACTGCCGGACACGTCATGAAATCCGTAAACGGAAGCTGCCCGCAGGAACCTGTGATGGAAACTACCCTGCAGGGAAGTGTAAGGAGGCAGCGAATGCAAAGTCGAGACGAATCCCTGATGACTGGACGAAGGTTCTTCGGCATTTTGGGTTCGTTGATGATCCAGTTTTTGGATATCCTGCGAGTAAGACATGGAGACTCGATCCTGCGGCGGGAGCGCTATGGGCAGGGGGTAAGACGTCGATTGGAGGGTGAGATTTTGATCTGAGGGCAGTGAGGTGAAAGTCAGAAGAGGTAGATGCCCTAAAAATGAAACAGACTTTCATAAGGTTGATACGCGAACACATATGTTTAGTATGGATAGTTATAACATTTTTCGCCTAGACGGAGTATTAGTAGGTTTAACGTTATGAAGGCCTAAATAAATTCTATAACGTAAGGCTTTAGATTATAGCATACAAAGTATATGCTTTAGCAATAACTAAATATTTGCTTATACATATATAGCAACTACAAGGAGATTATAAAAAGTTGAAGTGGTAAGAGAACAATAAATCCTTAAAGGCAACTTTCGTTTAAAATTGCCTCACAAAGGCACTTATTACTAGTTATTTTGTCAACTTTCAGCAATTCAAAGTATCTTCCCTCGCCAGAGGTCGGTGCACTTAAACCTTTATTTTAACATAATTTTAATAGAACGCCCGTAATTCCGAAACCCTAGTAGTAAGTATCTGATTACCGCTTTGGTGATTGTATAGGCCTCTACTCGTCACTCCACTATCTCCGTATCCTTGCAAAACATTCTTATTGACACTCTTGTCCAGTTTTGGTCTCCGCCTGGGCTTGTACTTGTAATCTGGATGTTCGAGCATATGCTGGCTCCTCAGACGTTTCGCCTCGTCTATGTAAGGCCGTTTCTCGGTTTCAGTTAGTAACTTCCATTCGGCCCCAAGGAGCTTTGATATCTCCGAGTTGTGCAGCCTTGGATAGTCCTGAAAGAAAATAAAAATTCTTATGAAAAACATCAAAATATGGAGTCATCTCGATATTGAGTAAACCAAAAAAAATTTTATTTTTGTTGATTAAAGAGGAAAAAATTCAGTTTCAATGTTCCATAATCGTTCGAGGAAAATAATTGTAGAAACATGACGTAAGTCCAACTCACTTATTTGATATAAGAATATTCAAAATTAGTCCATTTATTGATAGGTGATACTTAATACTAATAACATGTAGCGGGGATTACAACTTTTTTGGGAAAAATTATTTATTTAATATGTGTAAAATACCTTTACCTCTTCTTCCTCAATATACCTCAATACCTCTTCTTCAACAATATAAGTCCTCTTAATACCATTCCGCTTCCACATTTTCTCAAGCTTACCTGCGAGATCTTCTTCCTCCTCAGCCTCGACCACACCATGAAGGCGTTCATCGGTCTTTTCACGTGCTCGATTTCAGACATGTCTGGCATAAACTGCGAATTTGATATTCATTTGATTGAAAAGCTTCTGCTTGTGTTTAGCGCTGTGTAAATACTGATTTAGATCTCATTGTGCGTCCGACAATGAGCCATTGTCCAAATGCTATTGTCACTTTGGAAAAATGCTTTTATTCCGATTTAAACTCGATGGGTGTTGTTGGTTTAGCACGGTCGGGATGGGATTGAGATGACAGCGCGTTATGTAATTTTATTTGTTTAAATCTAGGAGGGCTTTTTTAATTTTCATTGATCGATCCGAATGAATTGAGCATGAGAATGAATCTGGATGTTTAAAAAGCAATAGGAACATTTAGTATTGAGAGCATGAATTTTATGCACTATTCACACTGAATTTTCGTTAAATATTTACGTTATTTCATTTATTACCAAAAATTTTAATGTTATAATAGATATGCCTTACCTTCTGACGTATCCAGAAAACTCGTTCCATTACTAAGTATACTGCATATACTCTTCGGATATTTCTAGTTGTTTGAAACATTTTTCCGCAGTGTCCACCATTCTGAGCCATTCAATAGTGTGAAAACTGTCATTACTTGGTTAGCCACTTTTCTTCATAATTATCCATTACATATCTCTTCACCTTATCAAAGGCTTTTTCATAATCGATAAGTGCCAGGTGAGTCTCAATGTTAAATTCTCTACGGTTTTCTATTATCTGTTTTATAGTAAAAACATTGTCCAATCCCAATCTTCCTCTTTGGAATCCCGCTTGTTCTTCTAGTGAAATTGTATCTGAGATGACACGAAGCCTTTCATTGATTATTTTACTATATTCTTTACATGCAGCGTTTAGTAGACCAATGTCACGATAGTATGTCGTGTCATTCCTTTTTACATTTTTGAACAGAGGGTCTAATTTAGCTGTTTTCCGGTCTTCGGAAATCGTACAATCCGTACAGCATCTATTATATTGTAACGTATATTTCTAATTTATTTACACTGTTCTTATACACTACACACTACTTAATTTATCTCAAGTATTTCCTAACTAATTAATTTATATAACACACTTAACTTTTATGTTTATGTGTTTATGTGTACCATTCCCTTGTCCGTTTATCGCACCCTTTACTCTTTCGCGGCTTCACGTCTAATCTAATCCCTCCGACCGCAAGCCCGTCATTATATAGTCCTCCATTACGTCTCGAGATTCTTCTTGAAAGAACTTGATCCTTCTTTTCCCTAATAATGTTTATCTAGGAACGCCCAGAACGTAATAAATCATTCTTTCCTTAATAAGGTGTTGCTGGAACGTTGGAGACAGTTTTTTTTATTGCCACTTAACGGAGCGCTTTGAAGTGGCCGCCGAGGTCCGATAAGAGTAAACACGTTGCGCGCTGCTGTTTACATTTCGCGTTACAATATAAATGTAGTAATCTTAGCTCTAGAAACGTTCCTCCGTATTTCAGTAGTTCTGAGTTTATACCGTCAAGACCTGAAAATTTTCGATTTTTGGTCATATTATATACATGCTTGCCTATAGCTCGAGGTGGTAACTTTTGATTCATGATGATATAGTCAATAATTTAGTGACAGCCACGTGCAGACAATATATATTTATTGATATCTTTCTTCCTAAAGCACACATTCGTCACTTTAAGGTCATTGAAGGCTATGAACTCTCTTAGTTGTCTACCGTTGTTGTTTAGTTGAGTTTCTACAAATGTTCCAAATATTTTATGTATTGGGTTTTTAACTATTCTAGTAGGTATTTAAATCTCTTGTAGTTATTATATTATGGTTTCTGTTTGTTGTGGATAATATTGTTTGTAAGTCTCCATAATATTTCTCTATTTGTTCTTCTTTGCCTTCTTCTGGTGCATTTTCCCTGTTACGGTTAAGTGGCCTCTGTCAAATTTCATTTTAATATGTACTATTCTATCATTTATAAATGAGTACTCTTCAATCTTATTTTGCTACTTTCTGCGTAAGAGAATAGCAACTTCACAACATGCTGTTTTTGATGTTGGGTACACCACTGTATATTACTACGTAGTCTGACAGTTCTTTTGTGCCCTTTGGGGTCTTTTTAGTTTCAGTTATAATAGCTATATTAACTTTATACCCTTTGAGGATATTAATGGGTTCTATTTCATTTGTTCCTAACCCCTGAATATTTATTAATTTTAAAAGCCGTCCTCAAAATTCTTGTTAAATTTCTTAAGATTTCTTAGATTCTAGAAACTGGAAACAGCTACCTATAAACCTTGCAACTCTTGCAAGCTTACGAAAAATTGATAGATTTATTGCGTCTAATGGAACTCGTACCAAATAGAGCTGAACATTTTTGCATAAAGGAATAGATACCATGTAGATCGCATCGAAGAAAACCTTGTAGATTTCCTAGATATTTTTTCATACTTATCAAAGTTTCTTGAGTTTTTGTTCATTCACAAATTGCCAAAGGGTAAGTGAAATAGATTCTAAGAACTATATGGAGGCCTCGTAGGTTTACTGGCCTCTCGGGTACCATGAACAATATACATAGGTATATTTCAAATTTAATTTCTAGTCGATTCTAACAAGTTTATGTGTATGTAACCGTACTAAATTTTTATACTGCTGTATCAAAATCTTCCGAATATCGATGAATATATAGGTATAGTATATTTTTTAAATAACAGGCACATTACGTCGCCTTCCCTATTGTATTACAACGACTATTATTATTATTGCATTTACTGTATTTAACGAAATGTACAATAATAATTGGAATTATTTTCTATTTACACCTATTTTTCGGATCTATTGTCAATGTCATCTGGTTCGCTCTTAATGTCTACCGGAAGAACGAAATGAATAACATTTTTTTTGATTATATGTGAAAATTATAAAATCATTAACATACGAAATAGACGAGATTAGAATGGGGGATAAAACAGTGTAGTATTTTGGTCAAATTTGGACGGCTAAATGTCTTATTCCACTTGAAATTATCAACTGATTGACTATAACAGTTTAAGTAAAGTGACTAAAGTTACACACTGAGGAAATTTATTAAATACATATTCTGATTCCGACGGGTATTACCCATTGATCATTTCTTTCTTCATAACTAAAGTACCGTGCTTACACGATAATTTAATTATTATCAAACAATACCTTCGCCGACTTCGATTCCCTATTACTTCCGATCCCTTTTCCTGCATTTGACTCTTTTAATTATCAAGATGTGTAAATAAGCCTTTTTCTTAATTAACGCTTTCCCCGCCGTCATTTTTCCTCAATTGTTCGCTGATTGGCATTTGTTCCTCGGTGAGAGCTCGATTTTTTCTTGCTAATTATAAAATCATTTTGTTTTTGTTTTCCGAAGCAATTAGCACGGCGTAAGGAAAACTCCTGAATAGGAATGAAGATAATTAGATTTTCGTTTGAATATCGGACGTAATAGGCAATTAATGAAATTTGATTGTTATTCACCTTCTTATTGTATAAGTAGTATGGGTATTCGATTTTATTAAACAACGAAGATTTGAAAAAAATTCAACATTCTCAAGTTATTAAACAGGGGTTGCAACAGGATATGCAATCGATGCGATTACGTAATTGTTCGCCAGGGTGTAATCGTCAATGTGGTGGATTTTACACCTGTTTCACCCGCTAATTACCAATTTAGAGTGGAGCAGGTGTACTGTGAACGACTCCCATTCATTACACGAAATCGCTTTGTGTCACATTCTAGTTAATAACTTAGTTGCAGGCATTGTTAACTACGCTTCGCATGAACATCGTACGTGGAAGTTTGGCAATAGAAGGGAGAGGGTAGTTTTGCACGGGATGAAAAATTCCAGACATTTCTTTCATTATTTTTTTCCTTCACATCGTTCGAGACATAACTTTGTGACTTTCTTATTGCGAATATAACACGTAACACGTTCACTTAAAGTTTTTATCAAAGAATGTGCGAAACAGTTAAAAGTTTGTGCCAGCTTACACCTAACGTCTTCTGGGAATAGAAAGGGAGACTACATTAAAATCAACGAAGGACGTGCATGCGCTTTGACGTTAATAGTTTAGTCAGTTGACTTTTCATGTTGAATAAAATGGCCTAGCGCACAGAACATAAAATAATATTATGGTCTGATCGACGAAGATGGATTCTTAGGATTAGTTACCATATACATACTTAAAATACAATAAGCAAATTAGAAGGAATTCCTTAACTGTTTGACAAAGTAAGTTGAATGTTATAGACCCCTGCCATTTGTTAATGCACACTTTTTGAAGGTTCAAAACTATATAGGCATGATCAACTAATCAGAGCATACAACATTTGACTACTCCCATCCGGTTCTGAATTAATGTAGTAAAACGTCAAAAAATTACTACACAGACTGTGCTAGAGCCAATGTATGATAAGATAATAATAATATACAAATAAATTTTTTGTTGGTGTTATTTTCAGAATGAATGATAAATCAATATGTGGGCCTATTGCTACAAAAGAAGTGCAGGAATTATAACTAACATGGTAATAGAAGCTTTGTATAATTTACTTAAAACCAATTGTTGAAAAAATATTCTAGGGTATCAGTTGACAAAAGTTTGGACAAAACAGAAGATTAGTAGATGTAAAAATGTGGAGTCTACTAATAGGCATTGGAAAGATCCAGTACCAATAACTACTAGGACATGATTATTATTAAAGATCAGAAAAATTAGAGCCATTAAACAACAAGATGATTGTAATTGCGATTACAGAAAATTTTGGAAATTTTCAAGTAACATCTCTAAAGGTAATCTAATATAACCTGTGCTATTTTCCATTCTTTTGGAATTTTATTTCTTTGCCAGCATTCATTGTACAGATGGAGTAGTTTAGATGTAGTAGTGTGCCTCCATATTTCAATAGTCCTGTTTTCACACCATCAGATCCTGCAGGTTCCCTATTTTTTGCCTTTTTTATTACTTCCTGTGATTCTTGTAATGGTAGTGGGTCTACTTCCTGATTTTCTTTTTCGTTCTCTTCTTCGTCGTAGATTTCATCTTTGTTTGTCCATAGATTTTTATAGTGTCCGATCCATTGATTTTCTTGGATAACATTAATGCCTGCTGTATCTTTCTCTGGTTTATTTAAATGTTTAATTTTTCTATATGCAGATGTTTGTCGTCCATGTACATCGTCGTCGATTCGACTGATAAAGGTATCCCATGATTCTTGATGTGCTTGTCTACGCAATATGTTTGTTGCGTTCCGTGCTGCCTTGTAGTTATTGTAGTCTTCATCTTTTCTTCCCTGAATATACTGTAGATAAGTTTTCTATTTATTCCTGATGGATTCTTGGAGTTCTCGATTCCAGATCCTTAGTACTCGTTTGTGTGTGTGTTCTTTTTCCTCTTTCCTAAACATTCTAAAGCTATTTGAATTATGGCTGTTTTGATATTATTCCATTCTTCATCAATGTCGTTACTGGTGCTGACGCTCAAGAGGTTCTGAGTGAGACGTCGTTGGTATAATGCTCTAATGCGAGCTTCTTCTATTATATGTACTTTAAACAGTTCGTCAGTTTGTGTTTTTTTTTTGTTTTAATGTATATTTTTTCCATCTTGTTAATAGTCTGATACTGGATAGCACCAAGTAGTGATCTGAGTGGGTGCCGCTTCCTCTGTATAGTCTAGCGTCCAACAGTGATCGGAGTTTATAATTTACTATAACATAACCAATTAGAGATCTAAGGCCTCTTGCACTCTAATAGTATTTGTGAATCTCCTTGTGTCTGAAGAATGTGTTTGTTATTTTCAGCTTACTGTAGGTCACAAAATGGCGCAATTCATAACCATTGTCATTAGCGTGTGGCTCGCCGAAGATTCCAACAGTATTATTTAGAGGTATATTTCTATCCTCGCATTTAGGCCTCCACTTAGTACCATAAAATCATTTTTATTGATTTTGTTTAGTACTTTTTGGAGTTCTTCGTAAAATATCTGTGCTTCCTTTCTTCCCTTCTTCCGGGACATAAACTCATATGATAGATAGGTAACCTCTATCTATTTTTACTCTTGTGATTAGTATTCTTATTAATAGACCAGTTTTAAACATTATTGTTTCTAACTAAGTTCCTTTTTGGTAGATTTATCTAGTATTGCATTCGTTAACGAAGTCGAAAAAAGAAATTAAAACGCGGTTTTCAGTTTTTTGGTCTTTAGAGATCATACTTAATCATTTCTCAAAAGTTTATATATGTTACCGGCAAAGTCCGTTATACAGTCATATCTAGGTTTGCCTTGGCAAAGTCCGCATTGCCGGGCCACTTCAGGCAAAGTCCGAAATTGTTCGATATTTCGGACATTGCCTACACTGTGGTACGACAATCTCAGGTTTGCCAAATGTGTAGCAGGCAAACTCCGAAACAAGCTAATATCCCGATTGTAGACGGTCCACTTCTCACTCTGCGTCTTTAGTTGTAATTAGACGGCAGTTGTTTAATCGTTATTGCAAGTATTAATGACGCGGGTAAAATGAAGGCGAAATTTTTGGAGAAATTAGAGAGCAAGCAGGTACCAATAAAGTCTTTTTACATTCCATCGATAGAGAAGTACGAGGCATTAATTAAAGGAGTTGAAGAAGCCAAGAAAGCTGCCAAAAAAACAACTATTCAATACAGACGTCAAACGTTACGATGTGTTACTTGTTCTTCTTCTTTATGTGCCGTCTTCAATGAAGGTTGGCGATCACGTCGGCAAATGCGTTTCTATCTTGCGCGATTCTGAGGACCTGCTCGAAATTTAGGCCGGTCCACTTCCTGATGTTCCGCATCCAAGAGAAACGCTTTCTTCCTAAGCCTCGTTTACCTTCCAGCTTTCCCTCAATTATTAGCTGAGGCAACTCGTATTTTTCGTGCCTGAGTAGGTGGCCTAAATATGTAGTTTTCCTTATTTTTATTATATGCAGCAGCTCCCGCTCACCACCTATTCTCTGAAGTACCTCATCTTTCGTAATTTTCGCTGTCCAAGGAATCCTCAGCATCCTCCTGTAGTACCAAAGCTCGAACGCTTCCAGTTTGTTTATCATGCCAGCTTTCAACGTCCATGACTCAACGCCGTACAGTAGAATAGACCAGACGTAACATTTTACCAGTCTCAGACGCAGATTCAGGTCCAAGTACAGATCAGAGAGGAGTCGTTTATATCGTAGAAATCCCTGACGTGCTTGCTCGATTCTAGCCCTTATTTCGTTATCAGGGATTGTGTCCCTTTCAATCCAAGAACCCAAATTCTTAAACCGGTCTACCAATTCTAGGACTTCACCGTTGATCTGGAATGGAATCGGGATATTCTGATTTTTGCTAATTACCATGGTCTTCGTTTTCTTAACGTTGATATTCATACCATAGTCCGAGCATGCTCTTTGTACGCTATCTATAATATTCTGAAGCCCAATGTCAGTATCGGCCATGAGCACCGTATCGTCAGCATATCTTATGCTGTTAATGGTTTCCCCATTTTCTTTTATCCCATCTGAAATATTTTCCATTGTGAATTTAAACAACTCCTATGAAAAGACGTTGAAAAGGCTTGGTGATAATATACATCCTTGACGCACCCCTTTACGAATTTCTATTTCCGTAGAGGTGGTATTTTTTATTCTTATTTTTGCCACTTGATGCCAATAAAGACTCTTTATTAACTGGATATCCTTCTCATCGATTCCTAAGTTGATGAGGGAATTTATGAGTCTTGCATGCGGCACATTGTCAAATGCTTTTTCAAAGTCGACGAAGCATATGTATAGGCTCTTTTGTTGGTCCATACATTTCTGAGCTAAAACTTGAAGGCTAAATAATGCTTCACGAGTGCCCATGCCCCTCCTAAATCCAAACTGTTCTCTCGAGATTACCTGCTCGCACCTATTCTGGATCCTATTGTGGATAATTCTAAGAAGAATCTTTAAGGCGTTGCTCATCAAACTAATCAACCTGAAGTCATTGCATTGGCGAGGGTTCGGCTTTTTGGGAATAGGAATGAACGTAGATTCTAGCCAGTCTTTTGGAATTTTACAAGAGTCATAAATTTGGTTTAGTAGCTTTAGGAAAAGATCCAGATTACTTTCACCAATTAATTTAATAGTTTCTGGATAAATATTGTTACTTGTTGGGGGCATTAAAAAGTTAATTTTGCCATTGTCTGCACAAGTCACTGAAGTAAAATACTTTGTGCCCAATGAAGAATTGTTTGAGAAGCTAGATAATGCAAACAAGGAGTGTGGTCATGCTGGAAGACATGTTATGATTAAAGCATTAAGCAACGAAAATACTAACGTAACTCGAGAATGCATTACAGTTTAATTAGAGCTACGTGAAACCTGTCATAAGAAGAAAAAGCATACAAAAAAAGGAATAACCGTAAAATCTTTGCTATTCCGAGAAGTAAATTCGAGAGGACAAGTCTATCTTATCGATATGCAGACTTACCCCAATGGTGATTTCAAATAAGGAGTTGTAATGAAAAAAACTGCAGACGGTTTTTATAAAATCGGTACTAAACTTGGTGTAATCAGTTCTCTATATGCAAGGAACCAAATCCAAACTTGCAAAGAACAATTTTTTTATAATCAAAGACGTCCCGAAAATAGAACTATCACTTCGGGAAATGAGTGGACACAGTTCTTCATTTGGAGGGCAAGGGTTTCAAAGATGTAACTGTACCAAAAAATGCACCACTAACTCTTGTAAATGTAAAAGATTACATTTTTTTTTCCAATTCCACGTGTCACTATTATACATCTTGTTTTAATAAGTGACATAATTAACACTAAATGTATTTTATAATGGTCCCTGTATAATATGTACCTACTCTGTAAGAAGTATATCATGCAGGAGCCCAAATTCTATCCAAAGGGACTTCTCTGATTCTACCTCAATATCATTTTAGTTGGTTTTTGAATGCAATTTTTTGTGAATACAATAAGTGACATAATAAACAATACCAAGTGTATTTTATAAGGGCCCACCTTGATTTTAAGGTTGTCTTTGATTATACCTCAATATGCTTTCAGTTTATTTTTATTTTGTATTTGTAGTTCTTTCTTCTTTCTTGTATTTGTGATTGTTCTCTTTAAGAAACAATATATTTTTTCAATAAATCATTCAGTTTATTTCCATTTTGTATTTGCAGTTCTTTCTTCTTTCTTGAATTTGTGATTGTTCTCGTTAAGAGACAATCAATTATTAATACAAATTAATTTGTTTTTCATTTATCGCAAACTGTGCCTCATACTCGTACATAGAATATTGACAGTATGATAGTAATGCTACAGGTTATTTCGGAGTTTGCCTGTTACATATTTGGCAAACCTAAGATTGTCGTACCACAGTGTAGGCAATGTCCGAAATATCGAACAATTTCGAACTTTGCCTGAAGTGGCCCGGCAATGCGGACTTTGCCTAGGCAAACCTAGGTATAACTGGGATGACGGAGTTTGCCGGTAACATATATAACGGATATAACGAAATTTGTCGGCAAGCTACAGGTCGCATTTTTTAAAGAATCACAACAAAATTTGGTACAAAAATCAGTTGGCCGAAAATCTCGGTCGAGTTCGTTAATGGACCAAATAGGTCCAGCGGTTTCAAAATGGCGGCTTGTTATTAAAAAAAAAACAAAAAACTTCAATTTTGCGTCTGATAGAAAAATGTTACTTAGGTTTTTTGTTGCCCTTATAGAGGCGAACGACTTTTGCATAAAACATGTCTTTGAGAAATGTACAGAAAAAAATTATTTGCAAATATTTAAAAATTATGACGTTTGTTTGTTTTCACACCTCGTATACATTTTTTTGACCCATCATGTCTGTTATATTACTCTATATCGTACCCATAAATCTACCTTTCAGCCTGGCGGTATGCCATGGGGTTTTTTAATGTTGCGATTGAAAACAAAATCTCAAAATTTGTAAATCTACATAAAGGTTTGACACCTGCGTAATTTTAATTACAGATTTGGTCGTTTGATATCAAGCAAGAAGTTTTATTCCTTTAGCATTTTTTTATAAACTCAAAAATAAAAAAAATTTCCTCTTGTAAACTCAATCCGGGTACATACTGTATATGGAAAATACCTTAGATTTCAACGAAAAATTCCATTTTGCTCTAAAGTGTACGAGCAAATAAAAAGTTTATGAACGAATGCTGAATGTCTCATCTTCTTTTCATTTTAAAGGACTGAAACTTTTATAGTCGGTCTATTCACATTTCGCTTCGAGCACATCTCACATTGGGCATTAGTTATTGTCAGCCCTTCACTATTCGATATTCTAACTCCGGCAAGGCTCCCGCGTTCCTCCGCCGAACCAGTTCGCCAATACCGGAGCATTATTTCTCGCCTCCTTTAAACGCCAACTTACATAATGACAGCTCACAATGGCTCCGGCCCGACAATGGCGCGACTCGCGTGCGTCTGACAGATTTTAAAAAAGAATGTGTACCGATAACGGTCGAAAAACATCATCGAAGGGAAAACTTTAATTTGGAATATTCAATGTATCGACGGATTGTTAGAAGTGTCAGGATCATATCCGACCGTTCGAATGACGAGACGGCAAAAAAATGTTCACTGCAAGGGAAACGGGATCATTGTTGCATCGCTCTATATAGTAATGTAATCGAAAATGTTACAGCGACGGTTGTTATTTAATTCCATGAAAGTTACAGACTTTATTTAATTACTGACCAACTTAAAAATATCAGTTTTATCAGGAATTATCTTGTCTCGACGTTCGTATTAAAATTTTCGATTAAACATGTGTTAAAAATGTGTTAATGCGATAAAAGTGTGAGGTTATTTTTGCCTTTTTTAGACGTCTGCATCTCTTTCAGCAACGAACGTTGTATCACTAATTGATACAGGAAGACATATTCGGGTAGATACATTAATTTTCTTTCTTTTACACCAACGAGGTACAAGCGAGCCGCCATTTTGAACTTGGTTGACAGGGCTTTTTTTCTTTCCCACGAATCGTTTAGAGCAGAAAACATCAAATTCATTATAGAAACTTTTTAGTTAGGGACATGTACCCCACTCATTTTATTTTACACTATATACATAGAAGAATAGATCAATTAACAAGTATCTAATCTTAATAGTATCAATAGCCTAATTGCCCCACATAACGCAACACAAACATCAGAGGATAAAATTTTTATAAGACTGCCATATCATAGCAATATTGAAAATTCCACTCTAAAAACCCTGAATGCCTTAAACTTGTATCTTATACTTATATTATATATATATATATATATATATATATATATATATATATATATATATATATATAGAGCTGTGTAGTATATCAAGTCACATGTGTCGATTGCAACCCCCCTAAAGTTTACATTGGAGAAACACAACAATATATAAAAAAGAGGTTACAACAACATCTATTAAACAACTCTAGGAATAACCCGGCACATTCAGGTTTAGTGAAACATGCCTTAACGAACAACTACAATTTGGACTTTAAAAATGTTATGATATAGAGCAGGAATCAAGTTGGTTCGAAAGACTGTCTAAAGAGGCCGTTCACATCAAAACATCCATTAATAATGTAAATAGGCAACAAGATTTTCAGAACTTTGCTCAGGCATACTACAAATTATTTAATAACCCGACCACTTAATACATAGGTTACCGTTTTTAAACTCTCTCCCATTGCGTCACTAAATTTACAGTTTTCATATTTCATCCTTTTGTCAGTAAATATGTTTACCATCAGATGTCACCTTAAACCGACATAGTTAATTTCAAACTTTTAGAGCAAAAAAGCAAAATTATAATAAAAAATGTGGAATACATATTCTTACACTTTCCGGGTACCCCATTGACCTTAGTTGTAGTTTGTCACTGGTCCAACACGCCGTCAACTTTGGGGGGTTTCTATTTTTAATAATGGCCCTCCAATAAACCTCATATTGGCGATATACAGTGGTCAAATCTATGTAATTGCATACAACTCTTTCCCACCTAAAATGTAAGTGTTAACATTAGTTATATCAGATATACTTACCACTTGACGGCAGTAAATCCGTTAGCAACGATCGTTGTTTCATTTTTTGGAGTTTATTCAAGAACGTACCTGCATTTCCTTACATATCTCCCAACCCATTCGTGAGGTTATTTTGTTTTTTGAAAGGTAGCGGGTAGGTTTTCAAAAGATGGTGAGTTATGATTACACATGCAAACAATGCTATTAAAACTTCAAAGTGTTGTACTTTTATCCCTCGTTAAATCGATTTAAAATGCGATGAACTAATCAATCGCTTTTACAACTTTATCTTGAAATGCGGTTAGCCTTAACGAACGGTTAAGCTTGACACCTTCTCAGAGGCTCACTTAAAAAACTAACCACCAGTTTTAGAGATTAGTACAATTGACCCAGATGATTTGATGGTACTTAATAATTTTTAAGTCTGTAGCATGTCTTCCATTTTGTTGAAAATGGTGTTTGAATAAATGGTTGAATCTTCGATAATGAATACGATGAATCATTGATTCAATTTTTAAGGGATATTAGAAGGCATACAGAACATGATCGTAGTAATCATTAGGAGATTTGTGGATGATTCAACTACTTAAGTTTTTGGGAGGTGCAATACTTCTAATACGTTATCCTCTGTTTTTTCTAAAATATTTGAATACTTCTTTCTTGAGAGACATTTTTGCATTTTTTGAATTTTCAAAATGTCTTGGCTGTGAATCAGTTTGGTTTTCGTCCAAAACTCGGCACGAATATGCTTTTGATACTTTTCTGAAGCATATAATTAAACACATTGAATCAGGAAATTCTGCTGTGTGCGTTTTCTGTGATTTAAGCAAGGCTTTTGACTGCGTAAATCATCAAACACTTATAGTTAAATTGGAGAAGTACGGCATACGTGGTAATGCACTTCTCTGGCTGTCCAGCTTCTTGAATTGTAGAAAGCAGCTTGTAGCGATTAAGAATAATAATGGAAGTTACGCTTATTCGGATTCCTTGATTTTAATGAAATTGGTGTTCCACAGGGTTCCATTTTAGGGCCACTTTTATTTAGTCTATACATAAATGACATCGATGAAAATCTCACTTGTGATATGTGTCTTTACGCTGATGATGCCACCGTTACAGTTGCTGGTAATAACAAAATTACTTTCAAAGTCTCTTGCAGAATGATCTTCTACAACTGTATAATTGGTTCACCCATTTGGGGCCCCAGTGAGGACGTTCCTTTTCTCATTGTGTGCTGAATATTGCTCATGTAAGGGTTTCTATTCTTGAATTCAGGAATAATGGCCCCTTTTTGATCTTGGTCCCTCATTTGTGAGCAAAGGACTTTTGTGGATCTTTTGACCTTTCCATCGCACATTAGATAAGGCTCTGAATGCTTTTGTACCTGTAAAATCGCCATGAGTATGTCCTTGATCCGGGACGAAAGGTCGGCTGAATTATTAAAGATTGGATTTTGAAACGAGTGTTTCATTTTGGGGTTTCCACCTAGAACATCAACTCAGCTTCGGCTCCTGGCCCCGAGAACATCCCAACATAACTACGCAATATTTCATAACTACAATAACAATCGTATTACAAATGTTGATGTAACAATTGATCAGCAATTGCTAAATAAACTTATTTGCAATAAATTTCTTGGCTTAATTGTAGTTGAAAATCTTAACTGGGAGGCTCACTGTGAAACACTCAATAATAAATTAAACTCTACTTGTATTTTATTATGGAATTTGAAAGAAGCTATCTCCATTGAACTACTGCTGTCAGTCTACCAAGGTTGAGGTACGGAGTTTGTTTCTGGGGCAGACTTGCCAGCTGCCAAGACCGTATTTATATGTCAGAAGAGAATAGTCCGCTGTATAGCTGGATTATCACAGAGTACCTCCTGTAAGGATGCATTCCGGAGGTTAGGAATTCTCACTTTATCTTGCATTGCAATACTCGAGCTAGCTACTATGGCCTTTAAAAATCAAAATGTAACTTTCAAAAATAATGATATTCATCACTATTTCGCACGTAATAATAACAAGTGTAGGGTTCCTAGTTTTAAATATAGGATTGGTCTACAGTCACATGTTTTTTCGGGTATAATGATTTATAATCGTCTGAGTAACCATATAATATTTCTAAAAACCTTTCTATTTTTAAAAGGAATTTGAAATCGTTCTTACTTGAAAAATATTACTACAGCATTGAGGAGTTTCTTACGCAGTCTATGTGACTAATGTTTTTTCACTGTCATGTATTACTAGTATTCGTATGTATTGCTTGTAATGTATGTAATTGCATGTATTTCTTAATTTTGATATCCTCTGATTTTTTTTGTATTGACCTTTTCCATGATGTTCTAACATCCGCTTGGAAATAAAGCTTATTATTATTATTTATTATTATTATTGAACGAAGTGTGAAGTGGCCTCTTTAGAGAGTGGACTGTATAGATCTCTCTTTGGCTCGTGAATGGCTGCGGAGATGAATCTTGTCTCCAGATTGTAAGGCTGAAGACGGTCTCGTGGTTTGGAGATTAGGGCGTGACGTGATCTCTTGAAGTTCTTGGAGTTGAAATTCTAGTTGTGTGGAGAGAGGGCGTGACGTGCTTCTCCGGGTCTGGATCTGAGGGCGTATCGTGCAGATCCGGGGTTGAAGTTCTCGAAATTAGATGTTCTCTTAGCTTGACGATCTCGTAGAACTCTCAGGGCGTAACGTGAGATTAGTCGTATAGGGTGAGGTTAGGTCTCCCGACTGTAGTCTCACAGTCGGTTTTAAGATGAAGGGTGACTTTTAAATCAAAACCAACAACACACGTCGTTTTGAGCATACATCGTATACTGGTTTATTACCAAAAATTCACAATCTTCTATACATCTTCAATTACATTGGTTAAATGGCAAATTAAGTTTTGTTCTCTTTCGGCGTCCTAGATTGTAATTTCCCTGACATAGCTGTGTGCTTGACCTCACCGAGCGCGTTTATTATCATATTACGAGAACTGGTGTTATGCTTGCGCGACTGATTATTGTTGTAAGATTTTGAAATTATCACTTGGATCCGCGCTCTTTCGTCCGCCTAAGCGATTCAGTCGTTTTAATACCCTCTTTAATAAGTATTACTTAATAATTGATTACTTTATCAGCAAGCACACTAGCTTATTTTCCTGACTAAGTTGCTCTAATTAATGTTTTATTACTTAATTTGCAAGTGGAAATTTCATCTAAGATGTTTTAATAACAACTTGTTCTAGTTCCCTACTAAATGGTTATTAATCCCTAATTGATGATTATGTTCCCTACATCCCTTCAAGCCTACTTAGCTCTCTTTTATGTTGATCGTAGAGTCAACATCATTATTAATATATTAACAATCTTAATGTTTTAGGAGAGTGTGTCTATACTTTAACGTGTTTTTTACTTACTCTGATTTGTTTAAATATTTTAGAGGATACCTTTAGAACTATTTTAATTTTTAACCAAAAGAATAAATGTAAATTTGTTTATTCATCCTCAGTTTGTTGTGGATTAGACGATCTTATGGGTAAGTCTCAACCAATAATTTTATGTTTAGTTAACATTGGTTCAGTTACTTTTGTAACAAAACAATATTACTAAATTCTAAAAAAGGGGAACACCTTCACTTGAGTAAGTACTACTGAAATGTTGTTTTAAAGAAATGTTTTAACAAAACATTTGTTTAAGAACTATTCTACGTTTTGAAATCAAGATTGAACTTATATAATTAATATGATCTTACACTTTGCTGTGATTCATATAGAGGAATTCAATTTATACAGGTTGGATCTTCTCATTGTTTAATCACTTACGGTATCTATCACAAATTACGACTTTTTGTCGGTTTCGTATAACAGCCAGAGAAATTAAAGCAATTTTGCCGTCCAAAGGTGTTCAGTAAGTATTATTTTGTGGACAATAATGCACTGTTTAACTTCAACTTAGAAATAGGTACATACAAGTATATTGTAAAATAATTAAAGGATATATCATTAAATTATAAATTAATTAAATTTTAAAATAAATAAATACCTAAAATGTACCACTGCACAACTTTGTCTATTTAACCGACATTGTATGTCTACTATTAACAAAGATGACAATATTAACATCATTTAAAAAAATACCATGTATATCTGCTAACTTAATTTTATCAATTACCTACTCGTTAAGAATCTAATATTGGTGAAGTTCGATAGCACCACTACTTATCAGACTTTACGAAAACACACCCTGACATACAAAATACTTTTTATCTTATGTAGGTGTAAACAAATACCTACCCCCCATTTTCCCCTATTTAATTATTAGCCTCACTTTACACGAAGACAGTTTTCACCGGAACACCACGCAATCATCCTATTCATCCCCTTCGACAACTAAATCCTCTTACACTCATACATCGAGATAATTAAAAGTGTATTGAACAAAAACACCATCAACGAGCTTATCTCGGCTAGATGTCACGTCGGCGTATCACGTGCCTGTCAGGGCGTGATAAGGAATTCCCCAAGGGTGTCCTGGTGCATATTAAGGTGCAGGATGTGGGCGAGATAATATTATAGAGTTTCAGGAGAAGTTATACGAGACCCTTTGAATTAAAAAATTGATGGGAATGGTAGACACGACGAAACTATTTTGTTCGATGGAAATGTTTGGCTGCAATATTTTTTAGATTATGTACTACGTAATATATATGTATAATTCCGTATTATAAATTAGATAACGGCGAAAGACTTTACTTTTCAGGACATTTAATGTTACTTGGTGATGATCTTTCGGTTACGCTAGTGGTTTAAACTGACTTGGTCATTTAAAAAAATATGTACACTCAATGGTTTAGGTTTAGGGTATGTTAGAAAATTCAGCAATTGAGGATGCCCATAAGGGGCAATTTCATAAAATCGTTCGTAAATTATGGATGGATCAGAGCACAAATCCAACCACAGCGTTCGTAAATTAACCGTATTTGCATGAAAAATGTCTCGTTGGTTCCAACCAACTTTAAAACCAATATTTCGAATAAATGAGAAAGACATGCTATATTTTTCTGTTGTTTTCTATAATTTAAACCGATTTTTAGGTTAGGTAATTATTTTTAGCGTTTTGGGCCGAACTGCAATTATATTGATATGGAAATTATTACAGTTCGTCAAAATCTAAGTGCATCAAGCAGCGGCAGTAGTAGCAGTAGGTAGTGTAGTTATGACTCAGAAGAACTATTAATGCATAAGAAAGTCGATAAAGAAGAATTATGTGAAAAACGATGTTTTTCTATACGAACCAACTGATTTTCGAAATCATTGTAACGCGAAATGTAAACAGCAGCGCGAGACGTGTTTACTCTTATCGGACCTCGGCGGCTTACCTCAAAAGAATGCCGCTACGCTTAATTGAATCCTATAAAAAAAGACAGTTCCATGAATACTCCCGGATTATTATTTAAGGAAAGAATGATTTATTATGTTCTGGACGTTTCCTAGGTAAACATTATTATCGAGATGGATCGAGTTCTTTATGGAATTATCGAGAATACAATTGAGAAATGTATATAAGCGGGCTTGCGGCCGGAGAGGATTATTAGACGTGAAGCGCGACATAGTAAACAAGCGAAAGACGGACCAGTAAAAATAAATTACATTGAAGAGTGATATAAATTAATTAGTTAGGAAGTAGTTAAGTGTGTTATATAAATTAGTTCAGTAATAGTCTAAGATAAATTAAGTAGTGTGTAGTGAATAATTAGGATAGTGTAATTAAATTAGGAAATAAACGTTACATCATTTTAAAATGTCTAAGAAACTGTTGAAGGAAGCAAACATTTAAACTAACTGTAGTTAAGCATATGTTTGCTTAGTTTTTTTCTTCTTAGATGTGCATAATAAACGTTGATACTTAATATCGCACATATTTCTTGTTATATCGCAACCATTATATACTCTTGAAATTGTTGCTACAACCTGATTCCACAATTTCTTCTTCTTAAATGTGGGTAGGTAATTAAATGAATGTTCTTTATCTAAAAGCGCATTTATCGAAATCTTAGTTAGTCGGTGTGTCCACTTGAAAATTTCTATTTTATCAATTGAAATAATACAAAGTTAATGTTATTCACAACTCATATATACCTACAAATTACTATTTTATTATTTTGGTTAGCATCCGAGGTGTGGCTTTGTGAAGCTTGAATGTCTCTAGTCTTATTGGGATTGCATAAGGCAGTAGTTAATTTGTTTATTAAGTCCAAAGTTAATTTTTGATTTGGAGTTCTGCTTGCTTATTTAGATATTCTTGGATAATTCAAAGATTATTAAAGTTATTGTATCTAGAAATAAATAATCATTAATATTTAATATACCCATTATCTCCATTTATTATTTTATTATAATGATATCAATAACTAGACGACAAAACTGTTACCCGTTTTCATCCTCCAGTATAAGGTACATTACATTTCTTGTCCTTGTAGCCATATTTTTCTAACAAATTTATTGATTCGAAGTTTATAGGACTTCTATAGAGAGCTATATATAAATTCAGCACTTAAAACACTTGAATTAACGAACATGTCCTTACTCAAAACTCAAAACAACGCCTGATGAGGCTTACTGAAAATGGAAAAGTTGGAAATGTGTGTGTGATTTGTTTCCAAATTTTTCATTGAATACATTCAGGCATTCAGAAATAAATGAAATAAATAAATTCATTTAATAAATTAAGTTGGAGTCGTAGTCGTGATACTAAGTATGTAAGTACTAGGTATAGATCCTCTTTACCTGTTTATTAGCTTTATTGTAAAACTTCACCATACTATGTTTCTCCAGTTCTACTTCTCATTATTTCATAGGTATCGTAAATTATTGCCTACTCCAATATTTCTTTTTGAACACTCTATATATACACAAAAGAAATATTTTTTAAACTTATACATATGGACATTTTAAGAAGAAGGGGTAATCTAGCTTAATAATAAACTTAATAATAAGACCTAAGTACATTTAATAATGTCATTACAAGATACCTCCTACGATAAGCAATTTATATATATTTTATAACAATTAATTGTTATGTATAGTATAGATATAATAACTTTAGAGTAGTTATAGACCGTACCCTAACAATTCACCAGTGGACCGTGTGGCCTAATGGATAAGGCGTCGGACTTCGGATCCGAAGATTGCAGGTTCGAGTCCTGTCACGGTCGATCACTTTTGCTTTTTTTTAACTACTTAAATTTTATTCATATCGTTCATGTTAAAAATATATCGAAGTTACCCACTTGAGTGTACTTTAATATATCGGTTGCTGTTTTAGAAATCAAAGGTACTTTATTAGTAAATTTAAGCTCTCCAGTTAGAGACTTCAATAATTAATATAATTTGTCAAGTACGTCAGTTTGCCAGTATCGATCTATGTTTTTAGTACTTTTATTAAATTCGTGCAGCATTCTGCATTAGCTAATACTATGACGAAATATATATGTATATTTTTCTTACAAGACTAGTGGGAGATTCAGACCATTTATATAAAAATGAAGATTTATAACAAGAAGAAATTTGCTTGTATGAAACTAGTGTTACTTACATTTATGTAAATGTACTATAATATTAATACTACCAAAGACTATGCATATATACATAGTCTTTGATACTACACAGTATTTTTGTATTACAACTTTTATTCTACAACCTTTCTTCTGAAGACTGCCGTTAGATGGCAAACGCAACGGTTGCCATCTACTAGCTGTATCGTGTAATCATTGATCGATTCACATGCGTTTCACTCTCTATAATAGAGGACACTACTTTATACACCCAAAGACGAATTCTGTTATAGATTGTCAGCGAGCTGTAAGACACAATTAGTTACCTTCCGGTGGCGCATCGTCGCCATGTTCTAATGTTTATACCGAGTTTCTAAAGAGTCGCACGGTGGGATCAACATAAGTGCGAGAGAAAGGCCATATATTTCTCGTTAGCGAAACAGAGAACGACCTCCTGCGATGTTGCTAGCTCGCGGAACATTACAGTCATCCGCTCCGCACACTGTACCGCACACATCCGAAAGTGTGAAGCGATACACGCGTTGACTTGGACTGCGTGCTCGGCCGGCAACGTAGCAAAACTTCTCTCTCTGTCACGCTAACGAACTACTGCTGGCCTCTCTCTTGCTCCCGTTGGTTTCCCACCAAGCGTTTCGATAGGAAAGCTCCGTATATTCACTTGGACGGTTGCTTGGACCTGGTTGTTGGTTATTGTGCAAGGAATTTGCTGGACAACGCATGCCATGCGGCGTTGCCAATACCCCCTTGCTCATATAATGCTTTGCAGGCGATACCTAATAAAATAGAAATTGAATCTTGGGATTCAAAACAACGTCATTTTTTATTAAAGCAATAAAATCGTAAATATGATTTTTCCAAAATATTGGAAAATCTATAGATCGTAGTAAAGTTGGTGTATAGGCCTAATTTTTATCGAATAAATAACAAAAATTTCAGATTTGCTAATTAAGATCAGTCCATAAATAAAAACGTTATTGTTCAGGGGCATGAAAAATTTGTATATCTGAGTAATGGTTATAAATTTGAAAAAAATCATTAAAAATCATTCAAGCTATTATTTTATTATGAGTTTTTCAAAGCTTAAAAACTGCGCAAAAGATGGACGCAGCGAGTGTAATACTTACTGCAAAATCTCCGCAAAAATTTGACCGCTTTTACAGATTTGCAGTTCAAGAGCTTAACATTTAGTTTATGGTATTTAATAATCTATATATAACAACGAGTTTATTACGGCTGTCGCCGTTTCTCGCATCCTAGCTTCCAACGCTTGCGGTCTTTCTAGTCATGTGGTTGTAGACCTCTATCTTCCATTGCACCGTTTACTTCTTCTCTCCACGATCTTCTTGGTCTACCCCTTCTCCTGCGGTTGGTGGGAACCCACTGTAGCATTCGCTTTGGCCATCGTTGATCATTCATCCTTTCGACATGGTCATACCATTTCAGCCTTATGCATTCTATAGCTTCCAGAATGTCGATGTCTATGCCCATATGCTCTCTGATGTCAGCATTCTCTATTTTATCCTTTCTGGTTAATTGGCAACATTTACGCCAGCAGATCATTTCCATTGCTTTTATTTTGGAGGCGTCTTTTTTATTTATTATCCAAAGCTCTGAACCATATGTAGCAATACTTTCTATGATACTTTTGCATATTCTAATTTTTGTGTTTCGAGTGATGTGGTTATTGCAGAATATACTAGTTAGTTGACCAATTGCTGAATTACCTTGTCCAATTCTAATTGCTATTTCTTTTGTGTTCCGACCATAATTTGTAATGCTTACACCGAGATATTTATAACTGTCAGTATTTTCGATTTGTGTGTCTCTTAGTTCCAAATACCTTCCTTCACCTCCCACCACTACATACTCTGTTTTTGATGGGTTGATCGATAAACCCCATTTGGTGTATCCTTCGTCTATTTTCCGTAACATGTAGTGTATATCATCCTGATCTTCTGCAAGTATTACTTGGTCATCCGCAAAATGTAAGCTGTACAATTGATGATCTCCAGATGGAATGCCAATAGGTTCACATTTTTTTTCCAGGTTTCTAAAACCCCCTCCAAATAAATCTTAAAGACTGTAGGTTTAATGCAGCAGCCTTGGCGATGTCCTTTGGTCACCTTTATCCCCTCTGCCACTCTTTGTCCAACTTTTATTGAACTAGTCATATCTGCGTATAACTCCCTCACGGCATTCATGTAAATCGGTGGAATTCTCTTATCTTCTAGCACTTGCCACAACTTGGCTAATGGGACACTATCATACGCTTTTTGAAGGTCAATAAATACCAAATGTGTCTCCATATTATGTTCCAAACACTTTTCTATTGATTGTTTTAGACAGAACACATTGTCTATACAAGAACGACCAGTACGATAGCCACTCTGATCTTCAGCATCTTGCCAACAATCCTCAATTCGGCTTTTAATTATCCTTCCGTACAACCCACAAATTGAGTTTGTTACACTAAGCCCTCGGTAATTCGTACAATCCTTTCTGTCGCCTTTGTTCTTGTATAGATTGCTGATATACGCAGTTTTCCATTCTGCTGGTAGCTCTTCCCCTCTCAAGAATAATTTAGAGATATAAGCCAATAGCTGAAATAGTTTGTAAGGGCCATTTTTAATCAGTTCTATGGGCACTGCCACCGGTCCTGGAGCCTTTCCATTTTTCATGCAGTTAGCATGTTTTCTAATTTCTTCTGGTGTTATTTCAGTTTCTTCGCAATAGGAAATATCATATTTTTCATTGCCAATATCTTGAAATTCTGCTCGATCTTCTGTCAGCATTTTTCCATAGTATTCTACCCATTTTTCCGGGGAAATCAGATTTAACCTACTGCGTTCTTTACCATCTCTTCTATTACCTTTAATTGTTTTCCAAGCTTCTTTACTTCTAGCGTTACCCAAAAAATGCTCTACGTTGTGGCTGGCTTTATTCCACATCTCAATTTTTGCTTTATTTAACGCTTTTTTTTACTTCGTTATTTAAGCTGTTGTAAAGTTGCCGATCGTTAATGTCCTTTGTTGCTATCCATTTATTGTACATATCTTTCTTCTTTACCACAAGGTAGGGACGTAGCTATAGCTTTCACATGGGGGTGTCCAACAATGCACAAAGGTAAACTAGTTTTGCCCGTGGACCGTAATTTCAAGCTATAAAAAAGCATAGCTCTAAGCTCCAGTAAGAGCTTTTTTCTGTAATTATGTATAATAAAAATATCACCTATGTTCATCAACTTTAATCTACAGTATTAAATTTAGTCTTTTACGTCTTATTGCTAACTTATTTATAATTTCTTCGGAATCGCGTTGCACAGCCAGGTCACGATGAACACTCATTAAAGCAAGACCAGTAAGTCTTTCATCGCCAATTTTGTTTCTGATGTAAGTTTTCAACCTCTTTAGAGTAGAAAAACATCTTTCCGGAGTAGCAGTGAACACTGGGAGTGTGGCTAAAATGATGAGAAGCGTTTTTGTCAAAGGGAAGAACTGATCATCGCACTGGTCAATAGCTTTTATTGCAGTGGTAGGTTTTTGCGTTACAGTTTTCCAGTGATTGGGCCATACCACATATTCACTCAGAAAAGTTCCGCTTTCATTTTGACCCAAAAATGTTACAGCTATAGTTTTAAGGTTTTCTTTTATTCTGGAGTCATTACTCGTATTTTCAGGTAGAACTATTGAATCCCTTCGATTGTTTCTTCATGTGGTTTAAAGCGGGCATCGAGTTCTGCAATCACATGTTCAATGAAGGGGTAATATACATTTCGACGATAATATATTTCGGCAGATTCTTCTGGAACGTTGCTGCGCTAGGTCTGCCTTCCAGTCGTTCGTGGAACAACTATGTCGCTTAAACTCATCTGATTTGCTTGTTCGAAAAGGATGGTAAATTGACTTTCGTTCCAAATATTCTGTAAAGTTGTTTTTATCATTTTTGTGTAACTGCACATCTTGGACAAATGGAGATTAACCTTCTGCATAGCTTTGTTTAGGTTTGCTGTATATGAAAAACCTTTTTTTAGTATAACTAACGACACGATAAACTGGCTATTTTCCATTGCGGTCTTCAACTGGTACGCTTGACTGGCGACATCCCTACTAGCAGAGTCTTGAAATACCTCAAATATTGCGCGCACTAGGGGAACCATTTCTGCAAATCTTTCGACAGCTACATGTTTTTCGGTCCATCGCGTCTCACAAAGAGAGATGAGCGTTGAATGAGTATGAGATTCAGATGACTCGATGTGATCCGCAATTTTATTCAAAAGGTTGTCCCGAAGTGGAGATTGTCGAAAAAAATTCACTGTTTTTGATGATACCGATACAATTCCGTATCATAGGTATTTCACATGAAAAGATAGAAATAGATAGCGCAGATCACACAGATCTGCACGTGCACTTACTGACCTAACTACTACTAATAAATATTTAGTATTTTTTGTGGCTGGGATACAAGATACAAACGGTAGATATTGATATTGGGCGAGTATTAGCATTTTTGTGTAGCGTCCCTATATATACGTCCCTGCCACAAGGTCATCTATTTCATTATTCCACCATTCATTTCTATTCTTGATAACTTCGACTTCTCCAATAGCCTCCATTGCTGCTTCGTCAAGGGCTTGAATGATTTCGTTATATGTATTAATTGGTGAGGAGTAACAAAGGCTGTTTAATTTTAAGTTCAGCCTCTTTCGATATAAAAACTGGGTAGACTCATTTTCAAAGCTTTGTAGATTATACCTCCTTGATGAGATGTCTTGCAGTGTCATTGAACTTTTATCTTCATTTTGTCGTTGACTTCCTTTAAATGTAAATAGTAGTGACGCTTTAAGTAAATGGTGATCAGATCCACACTCTGCTCCTCGATAGACTCTAATGTTATTAACCTTTATTTTGGAGTTCTCCTTGCATATACAGTAATCGATTATTGATTTTAACTTTCTCGTTGGTTGGGTCAACGTGAATTTATGGATTTCCTTATGTTGATAGTATCCATTCATTATCTTTAAATTCATATTTTCAGTATGAAGGAAAGATTTAATAATCTTATTTCTTCAAATACGATTATTTTATATTACCTTACAGTAAAAGAAGAATCATTACAGTATCTCAGCGAGCACCCCTGGATAACGCGAACGAAGCTGACTTGTGAGTTTTTTTCAAGATTTGGCAACGCTATATATTAAGCAGTGCAATCTATGGTACCGCCACAGACAATTCTGAAAAAATGAAAAATGAATTGTCTGTGGTACCGCCATCAACTCGATACACTAAAACTGGAATATTTTGGGTCGTTTTAACTTATTATGCAGAGTCGGTAACTGAATCGCGTTTGCTAGGTCTAATCAAACTTATGGAATTAACAAAATTTGGTTGGATATATTTATAGGGGTTATTACTAAAGGTAGATTTCTGTAACAATGTAAAGAATTCTGAAAGACGAGAATTTCATCTGTTATACAGCTACCACGGCGATTATATTATAATTTGGATCGAAAAATTTGTACCACAAGATTGTGCATTCCTAATTGGTAGAGTTAGCATTACAACAAAGGTATAAAGAACTCAAATTTATTGAACTGAATTTTATAAATAACTCTTCTTTCTGTAACATATTTAAGCCATTTCTACAATGATAGTTATAAATAACCAAAGCGCAAGAAACTGCCAGTCACCCCATCATTTTACTTATTTCAAAACTGCGTGCGCCATCTTCCAACTAACCCAGGTAATACGTCAAATTGATCGATTACACTACCGAGATCCATACTGCATGCGCAGTTAGTAAACTTTAAACACATGCTCATTTCTACTTTTACAAAGAAGGTATTATCAGTATATATCTGCAAAATGTAGCCTTTGCTACAGAGAGGTCGCCACGTATATTATTCGTTTTCGGTACAACGGGCACCAGTCCAAAAGTTCTCAATTAACAATTTAAACTCCAGCATTTGAATTAACGTTTCCGCTTTCAGGGACATACCTCGACGTACGAGAAGCACCCGTAACGCCGGAAAATCGTAATAAATCACATGTACATGCAACAAGACAAAAAGAAATAAACCCAATATTACTTTGGCTATGCGAACGAACGAATATGTACCTGAATCGCTTCGGTTTGCCTTTAATTGATTCAAGCGAAAAATTGGGCTGCAATGGACGTTGACGGCCTTTTTTAATACTATTTGTTTACGAGCCGGAAACGTTTTGAAAGACAGGCAAATTGGACAATGTCGGAAATTGCACGAGCGGAGAATAATAGAGACAAATTGCGAATGCAAATGCAATAGTAGTAGGAAAGTTGAAGGGGATGTTATTGCTTTTCCACGGGTCCACATTATCGGCGCGAATGGAGAGATCTTTCGTACGTTAAACGGTTGAAACTTTTAACATTCCTATTGCGATTTATAGGAACGTAATAAGTTACTTACACCACAAAATTTAGGTTATAGACACATTAAAGGTTCTAAATTTGGAATCTTCGTTTGTGAGAGTTTATGGGAAACCATTTAGTACAATCATTGGCGATTTTTGCTCAAGATTTTAAAGTGCCGCTTCGATTCAGCTCAAATTTGAAATACAAATATAGGAAAAATGTCAAAAAAAGTTATATAGTGCCAAGGTGTGCTTTTACCCTGGGGGTGAGTGCCACCCCATCTCGGGGGTGGAAGTATTTAAATTCAAAATAACACCGGAAATCGATGAAGTGTTCCATTTCAAGCAAAAAATGTTATGTAAGCTGTTCTCGGTAAGTAAATATTTTCCTTGTTATTCACGATAAAAGTAAATGTAATGTATCATAAATAGACCATTTCAAATTTTGAAATAGTAGTGAAAAAAAATTTTGTTATTAAATTTCATTGTAATGGGTGGTTTATAAAGGTTGAAACTATTAATTAGTTAAGGAATTAAACTATGATTGTTAAATAGTTTTTATTCAATTTTGCCATATAAACTGACGTTTATTGACGTCAAATCGAACCTATAAAGTTATTGTTTATTTTGTTTATTTAGGCAGCGGATTAAAATGTTTTAATCCGCTGCCTATACAATGTTGCCGTCTCAAGTGACGTTTTATATGTTTAAAATTGTTTTCGTAGTTGTCAAGGTTGCGGCAGTGAAGTTGTCATCTTGTCAAATTTTCTCTTCAAAATTGGACCTGTGAATTGGACTTACTCCGCTAAACGTCTGTTTATATATGGCAAAATTGAATAAAATGTTGTAATACACTCGCGGATACAATGGACGTTTAACTGGAGATATAAACGCGCTTGCGGCTGCGCCACGCGCGCATTTAAACATATCGCTCGTTAAACGTTCATTTTATCCGCTTGTATAATAAGTAACTATTAATTCACTATAAAGTGCATCATTCACTCATTTAAAGGTGCACTTATTTTTTTGCAAATTTTGACCTAAAGGGCAGTTATTAAGGGTGGAAAAATAGTTTAAAATCTTCTATTTAACATACTTAAACATTATTAAGATTAAAATAACGCTTAAATATGCGGTTTTAAATTTTTGATAAAAAGGGGTAGTTTTCACCCCTTAAAAACAAAAAGCGCACATTTTAGTCATATAACTTTTGAAGAGCTCACTTCCAAAATTTCATCAAAATTGGTGCAGTACTTTAAAATTATGAGGTTTTAAAATATATAGAATGAACTATATAATGTTCATGTTCAACAGAATATACGCAACAGGCATCATACCAACGGAATAGCTAGAATCGGCATTTGTTACAAATTCCCAGAAAGCCAAATGCCAAGAAATGTGATGAATGCTGCACGATCAGCTTGATGAGTCACACATTGAAAGTGTTCTTGAAAGTTATACACCGCAGAGTATTTCAGAAACTAGAAGACAACATCTCGGATACTTAGTTTGGTTCAGAAACGGATACAGTTGCAAGATGCCCTGTTTGCATACATTATCCTCGTGCAGCGCTGCCTGGAAGACAATCAAGAAGTGTACGTCTGCTTCATATAGGTACTATAATAATGCGTTTGAGAAAGTGAGACATAACCAACTAGTAGAAGTGCTAAAACAGAAAAACCTGGACTCAAGAAATATCAGAATAATTGTCAACCTGTACTTTCACCAGAAAGTAACAGCACGAGTATATGAAACAATCACTAACGATAGAAATCAAACCAGCTGTAAGGCAGGGATGGGTGCTCTCACCAGTTCTTCGATATATACTCTGAAGAAATATCCACCAGAGCACTCACACACGAGTTTAGAGGCATCAAAGTAAACGATATGGTAATTAATAACTTGCACTACGCAGACGACTCTGTCTTGATTGCTAAAACATGCATGACCTGCAGAAATTGCTGATAACGATAAGGGTCGTTACTGTTAGTGGACTCTTTGGGCTGACGCTTAATATAAAGAAGACAAAGTATATAATCATAATAAAAAAATGTCCAACACGAACACCCATACGTAAATGCAGAACATCTGGGGAGAGTTATACTTACAAAGCATAACTGTCTGGGCACAAAAGTTACTTACTACGGCGACTGCTGCTGCAAAATCAAAATCTGCATAGATAAAGCCCGTGCAGCATTTGTCAAAATGAAAGAGATGCTCTGTAACCGCGACCTGAGCCTAGACCTCAGATTGCGCATATTGAGGTGTTATGTATTCCCAGTGCTTTACTATGGCGTAGAAACTTGGACCCTAAACAAAACCTATGAAAGAAAAATAGAGGCATTTGAAATCTGGACGTACAGGAGAACGCAGAGAATATCATGGTTAGAGCACATAACCAACGTAGAAGTGCTGACTAGGATGAAAAAGAATTAGAAGTGTTAAAAGAGATAAAGAAGAGAAAGCTGGTCTATCTGGATAACATAATTCGCGGATCGAGATATGAAATCCTTCACCTTATAGTCCAGGGGAAGATTGTGGGCAAGAGATCAATTGGGAGAAGAAAAGTATCCTGACTGCGGAATCTGCGACAGTGGTCCAACATGTCGCCTGTAGAGCTTTTCAGAGCAGCCAAAGTCAGGATTGCCTAGATGTTAGGACACCTCTGTAATGCAGATGTAACATGAAAAAGAAGATGGGAAACCAAGTGAGAGCTCAACAGGAAAATTGGGGATCCTATATGTTTTTCCAGTAGAGAGTAATGAAATAAATGGAACGCATTGAAGGACTATTGCTAATGTTAAATAAATTGTAGACATAAAGGACATCAATTGATATAACGATAGAAACTTTTTCTTACAATCATTTTGTATTTATTAGTCTTATTTTATTCATTTACTTAATTTATTTCAGTGGTTGATTCACAAGAATATTTAATGATGAGCAAGTTCAAATGCAAACATTTCTGCGTGCACTTACCCACGTCTAACTATTTATACAGTTTTAAACAGTTACACATTTGATTTGTACATGAATTCGTAATTATAGAAATTATTTAAGCTGCTGACCAGCTAATATGACCCACTAATTGGGTCTCGGTTGGGTTTCAACCATATTTCCCTTAAGGACTTTGCAGATACGTATCAAATTTGCAATGCTTGGCACACACAAACACATACACTTCGCAGCATCATCACCAATTTACTCGGCTCCTCCTGATCCCTTCATGGCGCCCTTCCCCGAGTAATTTGATACCTCTCGAAAAAGGGCGTCAAAAACTACGAAATTATTCATAGTTAATTATTTTTTTAGTTACCCGTCGAGACAGTTCCTGATGAATTCGGGGCACATTCCCGGACTTCATATCACACAAACCGGAGTTGATATTTATGTCGGTTGTGACGATGTCACCGGAGGAACGTGACGAGGATGCCGAGCATTTTTCCTCTCTCTTTTTTAATGTTTCGCGATGTTTCGGATATTTATGTCCCGGGGAACGGCAACGGACGGGGAAGGGTTTAGGGAAGTGGATACCCATAAAGAAAAAGGGCTTTGCCGTATTCCAGAAATTGAAAATTCTCATCCCAGTAAGACAGTAAAGTGTTTCGAATAAACTCTGGTAACGTTCATATCCACCCAATAGGTTAGTAGGTCAATTGAAGGAATAGTGAGGATGAAATTGAAGAAATTGAAACTTGTGTGCTGTATACCAATGTTGAGTTCCTCAGATCCTCAGAAAATCCTCCCTCGATAATTATAACTTATAACTATTGGAATAGTTATATACTACAATAGTTACTATACTAACTAGAGTTAATAGAATAATTTACAACTGTAATTAAAATCGTTTATCATTTTTCATTTCCAATTAAAATTAATGCATAAAAATTTTCAAATGTTATAGTCGTAAAAGATATATCTTTTTGAACTTGACTAAAAAAGTAAATTTGATGTACAGTTAAAATAAGTGTCAGTACAATTCCAAAACGATATTTCCACGTATTATTTAAATTTTTACTAAAATTTATACAACGCAATCTACAGAATTTTAAAATCGTAACGAATTTATTGACTGAAAGCTATATTGAAGTTAACCTAAACTATACCGAATTTAATTAGACACTTTTATAAATTCGGCCCAACCTATAATGCTACTCAAAAAACTAAAGATAAATTATAATTCATAAATCAGGGGTTGATAAAAGTTCTTTCGTTTTGCCTAATGCTCTTTATATCGGACACATCCGAAGACAGTTTCTTTTTAAAATTAAGAAACGTGAAAAATGGTGCCAGATATTTAAAGATATTGACATTGTCATTACTCTCCAGTTGCGATTCAGATCTTGTTAGAAAAACGTTAGAAATAATTTCTAACGTTTCTAATTATTATACTACGAAAATAGGTTTAATCACATTAGCTCTTTGGAGACTGCTGAAATATTACTCATTTGCATGTTGTAGGCTTCCTTCATGGCCAAGAAATCTGTATACCAGCCCCACTATTAGCTTTATTTCAGAAAGTCTAACATAACAATGTTTCTTTTTAAATTTTTAATTTCTTCTTAAATCTTTGCATAATTTAATGGGAGAAACTAGATCTTATAGTATGCGCGGATTGCGCGTTGTCTATATTTATGTACAGAGAGCCGTACGCCAACAACTGAGGTAATTCCCTTGGCCCAATCAGGGATGTACTGTACGTAATACAGTTTGAAATTGTCCTATCAATGCCCAGGAATATAGTTAAAGAAATTTTAAGTATGAAAGTATAAATAGAATATGCAAATAAAAAGCGGCATCTTTACAAATTTAATGAAAACCATAAGATTCTTGTACTGTTGTTATTGGCGTGATAAACGTCTTATAAATCGAGGTGCGGGCTACCTGCACCTGCTCCAGAAAACAGTGTAACGTTACGCCAGACTCATGCGTGCGAGCGAGAGTGAGAGCGTTTTCCTTGCGACGCATCTATCTCTCTTCCACTACAGCGTCCGAGTGAAAGCTCGATTTGGCGATCGGCTCGGTTCGCGAGCGCGATGGAAGGGATAGGCGACAGCACGTTAGATAAAGTTACCTGAATCTGAATATTTACTGTGCATAGCATTGTTTATTACTACTACAATAACAATTACGGCAATAAGGTAATTGATTCTTGAATTCTAATAGTTTGATTAGTTATATAAACTTATATATTTGTTCTTGGATCATTAAAACAAAGTAGCATCGGTCAACGTGTGCAGTAATAATAGGTTATGTTACGATTTTGACTAAAATAATGTGTCTAAAATGACAAGTTGGACAGGCCAACCCCAGTGCGAAAATTTTTTCTATAATATAAAACATCAATTATAATTTAGTGATAATAATTCAATGCAATTCATAAACGTATGCAATTTTTCATCAATATTTTCTTATGACGTTATCACGTAAATTTATATTCCGTAAACCGACTTTACATTCAACCAAATTTTTATTAGGTCTGATGATGGATTAGATCGAAACCTACCTTGTGTCTCAGTGTAATTATAAACACCATTAACGAAGAACTAGAAATTGATTCCTTGATATAGTTTTCAAAGATTTTTTAATGGGTATTTATTCTAACAATTAAAATGATCAAGTCTTAGAGACTGTAACATTATTTTGATTGTGACCTAAAATACAATTTATGTAATTGAAAATTAATGTAACACAGTCCCGCTAGAAACATTTTTCTTGTTAATGAAAATTCTTACAACATATACTTTCAAGTCTTAAAGTTGTGAAAAAATCATTTACAATTTTACGTAAAATTGATATATAATCTATTGGTCTGTAATTTAGTCCCTTAACAACATTTTTTTATTAAAATTGAGTATTAAAATTCAAAATTTTAGGTCTTCTAATTGAAAAGTATACAAATTTTTCAACGTTGACAGGAAAACTTCAAATTATTTTAATTTGGAAAATTTTCACATATTTGATCCCTTATGATCTATACTTTGAAACCTTAAAATTGTAATATAAATTCCATTTTTAAATTGCTGTCCTGTTTTTCTGTCCAACTATGTCATAAAGCTCCAGTATATAATTATGGCGAACTATGCATACGCATCACTATCTTTGGGCGAGCAACACATATTATCATCATTCGTAACTAGTATAAGTATTTCTCGAAGGACGAACTCGTAAATCCTATAATGTCTATCCATATAAAATGGCGAATCCCAGATATAACTTATCTCCCTGTCACAAACTAACCTCTTTTTTTTTTCGACGAAACGTCTGGAATAAAGTTGAGTTCTGGCAATTTCCGAGACATGATGGAATGGTCTTTTTCACTGCTGCGAACAGTGTCAAAACAAACATAAGCCAAAGGAAGGACACGCTTATGAGGGTAATGGCTTTTATCATTACTGGAATATATGAGAGGTTCAGAAAATGGCGCTATTACATTTTGTCGATATTAATTCGGAGTGAGACAAGGAAGGGGGAGCGATGGGGCTTACTTAAGATTTAGGACTGATGGAAAATGGAAACTTCTCAAAAATATATTTAACATTTGATGTAGTTGATATAATTTTGATTTATTGTTTTGATGTTTTAATAAATATCTACAACAAGAGTTTGAAGGTTCTGAGGGCAGTTGCAAAATATTACTCAATATATTATGTATTACATAATAAGTTGATGGGTTTACAGGTGGTTAGGTGTTGTAGGCATATTTAATAAAGTGCTCATATAAATTCTGGCTGGTCCATTACATATTACTAAAATTATTACTAATTAAATTTTCAAACAACTTTAGATCTACCTGGTCCCTAATGGTCAAGTGAATCAAGTTTCAATGCATGTTATCAATGAAAAAACAGACACTGTTGCCAAAGTTTTCATAATAATGAAGTTGAGACAAAACAAAAGAATGTAAAATTTTACGAAACACTACAACTCTTAGATGAAGTAGGGGATAGTAAAGAAGTCATAATGATGGGCGATTATGACGGAAGAACTGGATGCAGGATGAATGATGTTACTGTAGGGCGATATGGCGAAGAACACACTAACGAAATCGGAGAACGACTAACTTACTTGTCCCTTAATAATTATCTGAAGATTGCAAACGAATTCTTCAGGCACAAAAATATTCACAAATACACCTGGACCCAGTTTACAAGACAATTAAGATCAATAATAGTCTTTGTTAAACTACTAACCAAACTTCAAGCACTAGATGTTATAGTGCTAAGAGGAATGGACTGTAGCTCAGACTACCATTTACAATGAGCAAAAATAACATTCCCATATAAAACTGGGAACCAACCAACACAAAAGGAAACAGAATGCGAATGTCGTTATACGAATCACGAGAATATAACATAGAAGGGTTCGAAGAAGAAAGTATAAGGAAGCTGTACCAATAAAGATCAGACAAACATCTTGTAGATAAAGAGTATGACGATACAAATGAACTTTACGACCATGAAGACAAGCTATACTTCAAAGCATTGGTAGCCAAAGAGAAGGGCAAGGTGGGAATGAAATGGTGGTGGAACAAAAACAAAGAACAAAAAATTAATGAAAAAAAAAACAAGCCTATCTGAAATGGATCAGGACCAAAGACAGTGAAGACCGAAAAGTATATGTAAGAGAGAGGAAGGAAATAAGGAAACTAGTGTCGCAATAAAAGAAAAGGAAGCTGAGATCGAAAATGTAGAGAAATAGATATGTATATATGCGGTAGAAGATGTACTCAAGCGTGGAAATTTATAGAAGATATAAGATCCGAGAAGAAACCTAACTTTCAACTCATCTCAGCTGGGAAATGGGAGGAATACTATAAAATGCTGTTTGTCGAACATCGACCCGAATATATAAATGAAGAGACACAACCGACGAGTAAGATAGGGAACGATTGGAAATAAGTACAAAAGACATGAAGAAAGCAATTAAGGGATTAAAGAACAGGAAGACAAATGGACCAGAAAACATTAAAACTGAATTAGTAACGAACGGCAGAGATAAACTATTCACCAAGATAACCAGATCTATACGAGATACATAAATGGAGAACCGATCCCGGAAGAATGGAAAATAACTTTATATCTCCATATAAATGGAGATAAGTAAAAATGCGAATATGATCGAGGTACAACAGTTATACCCACATTGAGCCGTTGTATGGAAGAGTTTTAAGGGACCTGACAGAACGTGAATGTGAAGGAAAGGAAGCAGAAGTACGTAGCGGATTCCGTACCGGTAGGTCGTGCACGGCTAATATACTTGTCCTTAAACAGATCATCGAAAAGGGAATTGCCACCAATAGAGAAACCCATTTGTTCTTTATAGACCTTCAGAAAGCCTAGGATAACATTCCCTTATCTAAACTATGGAAGGTTTTGGAGGAAACACAGTATAATCACATTTTGATAAAATATCTGAAAGAGCTCTGTGGAGACTTCAAGACAAAGATAAAAATGGGGAATAGAACATCTCCAGGATTATTGCTGACAAATGGGCTTAGCCAATTATGCTGTATCTCTCCCACCCCGTTCGAAATATACATAGAGCGTGTATTAAACAAATGGAAAAAGACATGTAGAAGAATGGGGTTAGTACTGAATGATACCTCAGTGTTTAAACTTCGCTGCAGTCGAAGGTAATCATTGCCAAAGACAAATAAGCTATTGAATGTATGACTCGAAAGATCAAAGAGGATTATGAAAAATAGAGCCTATCAATGAACATAACAAATACCAGACATATATCTGTGTGTGGGGAATAGCGTAGACCATTTATAGGTTTTCGATAACAATGAAATCGAAAAATGCGACAAATATAAATACCTTAGAGTCTTCTTCTTCTTCTCCTTCATAAACCGTAATTCCTCCACTGCTGGAGGTAGGTCTCTTCAAGTTTTTTCCAGATATCTCTATCCTGCGCTTTTTGTATCCAGTTTCTTCCTGCTGTGGTTTTAATATCGTCAACCCATCTCTTCATTGGCCTACCCAATCTTCGTTTGTTTTCCCAGGGCCTCCATTTCAATACTCTAGATGTCCGTCTACTGCTATCCATCCTGGCCACGTGTCCTGCCCACTGCCACTTCAATCTAGCTATTCTCTCGGTTATACATGTTATTCTGGTATGGTATGGTATAAGGTAATGGTCTAAGGTAATGGTATGGTATGGTATGGTCTAAGGTAAGTTCTACCTTAGAGTAGAACTAAACAAAAAGGGAAAGATTCACTAGAAATAAAAGAACGTTTAGATAGGGAAGACTAGCTATAAAGAGATTAAATTAATTGGTGGCCAACAAAATTTCGAGAAAAAAATTAATATATATATATATATATATATATATATATATATATATATATATATATATGACGTTATTGCATAGTGGATAGTGTTGTATGGAGCTGAAACGTGGAAGTTAACAGAAGCTTATAAAAATAGAATAAGTATAGTTAAAATGGATGTCCATAAAAATTCATGCGAAATCTGGAGGAAACAACGAATAAAAAAAACAACGAATAAAAAGAGCGTGTTACAAATAGACGATATTTATAAGAAGAAGGAAAAAATATAGAAGACATTACGAAAAAGCTACTAATATAGTACGGCCACCTAAAACGAATACCAGCGGGAAGACTTCTAAAGATCGCACTAAATTGGGCGCCCACTGAACGGAGCAAGATAGGAAGATATGAGGCAGGAATAAGGAAGGCTATGAGCGAGAGAAACCTCATAGAGGCAGATT